>OX328125.1:107801714-108401714 GCA_946811695.1 Gonocerus acuteangulatus | reverse complement strand
ATTATTTTTTTAAAATCTGCAATGTTCGTTTATAATTACAATTTGCAACCTGTCGCATTTTGCGCATACGTGCTACGCGTTTACGCTCGCTTCGCTTGCTTAAGAAGCAATCGGGGGTCTTTAAGACGGGTTAGGAGCTCCTTAAAATTTACAATGGTTTTCAATATATAATTTATCAACATTTCAAATTAGGTCTCTTATTTTCTCAATTTTACATCCCTGCGCCTGCACATGTTTACAAATGTCGTGGTTTAAGCTTTCTTTCCAGTCCTGCATGACAGTGAACTTAAGTGCTTGATAACTTTTTTCGGTACTTACGTATTAGCGTCAATGCAGATTAAAGAGGTGGGTCTCGTTCAGAGATCTGGATCATGGATAAGGTATTTCTATTGGTCAATTCCTTTCAGGAATTCCATTGGCTATTGTGTTCCCTTTGTCTTTATAACACAATTCATTTGTGCATTGGTAACCCATGCAATTGTTGTACTTACTTACTAGTTGCACCGATCTCGAGAAGATCCCGGCTCCCTGTCAGTGATTCGGATCAGGCAATATGGCGACCATTCATTGCACCAAAATCATTTATTAATATTATCAACGAGTTGGATTGACTAGAGTTTCGATATAACCTTGAGCGAGCGGAAACGCATAGCAATTATGGCATTAAAAGAAGGTCTACTGGTTTCTTAGGTTATAACATTCCTGGGTTATAAAATTATCAATTATGTTAATTGCATAATTGCTATGCGTTTCCGCTCGCTCAAGGTTATATCGAAACTCTAGTTAATCCAACTCGTTGGTTTATATAGATCACTGGTTTTTCGGCGGTCTTCATAATGACCTCAACATCACTTTCGTTCAAGAACTAGCAAAATCCCGTTTCTTAACCTTTCATTCCAAATCGTCATTCCATCCCAATCCCAGAGCACAAACTCTTTCCTCCCAATCCAAAAAAAAAAAAAAAAAAAAAAAAAAAAAAAAAAAAAAAAAAAAAAAAAAACGCCTAGAAGTAGGTAGAAGTAGGAAGTAGGTACCAATATTGATTTGCTCCTTCGAAAAGTGTTATTATCATTATTTCTTATTCAATTGTTTCTTTTTATTTACTTGTTTTTATTGAGTTATTTTTATTTACTTATTTTGTCAGTTTTATTAATCAATTTCTGTATATACTATAACAATTATAGTATATAATTTATATACTATAATAAATTTATAATTTATTTATATGTTTGCTCGCAATTGAAATTATTTCAATTGCGAGCAAACATAACCAATGTACTTTAAATTGTACAGATTTTAAATAAACTTATTAATTATTATAATTTAAATTTTAACGTACATTTATTATTAACACAGAATTTTAGGACGGGCTATCTATAGGTTACCACCCTTTTCTAACCAGGATAGGGCTGATGCCTTTTCTTTTTTTGAAAGAAAAGCCATCATCCCTAATGGGAATCGAACCCGCGACCCTTGGCACAGAGTGTTAAGTGCTCACGCCTTAACGCTTACAGCCACCAAGCCTCCACGTATTAATTAAAAAAAAAAAAAAATCATGGTCCGGATCCCTGTACGAGAGCCACTTCTCGAGATCGGTGTAACTAGTTCGTAAGTACCGCATTGAATACAATACATTTTTTTTATAATAAATATTGCATATTATTGAACATCAACAAATCATTTGAAAATATTTCAACATTTTTTGGAATCTTTATTTCCACATATTAGATGCACCATTTCATTTACTTATTAAGGTTGTAATTAAATTATATGAATATACTTTATCAAAAGGCACCGTAATATTTATGAAACTGGAGTCATATGAATCAAATATGAAGTAGTCACGCTCAAGCCAAATAGTTGATGCACCGTTGAAAACGAAAAAAAAAATACAGCCATTCCTAATTGAACTTGTGAAACAACTTGATAGATTGGTTGGTCTTCTGCTTTATGACAGGGGAACGCTTATTCTGTCTTTAAAAAGACAAATTTTTCATAAAACAGTAGGGAAATCATTAAATAGCAAGAAAAACACGAAGGCACAATAGTTTTACTCTTGTGAACAACGCATGTATACCTCCATCGCTAGTTCCAAAATTGACCGCATGGCTGCGTATCGCTTAATGTTAATTCCCAATACAAATTACCATCATTAAGCTACCTTATGTGGTTATATTTAAATAAACAGACTTTTATTTGAATTAAAGTGAAGGATTCAATAAGAGTTTAGGTGTAATAAGGGTATTTATTCACTTTGTAAAAGAAGTGGCTGCATAGATCTATTGTTGTAGTGCTTGGACGTATATAGAAAATACTTTCGGGACGTATAATTTCGGGAGGGGCTGGGAAAATTTCGGGGGGGGGGCTGAGACCATTTCCGGGGTATTTTACGTGTAATAGCTTTAGGCAACTAAATTGTTATTACACGTAAAATAAAATATTTTACGTGTAATAGCTTCAGGCAACTAAATTGTTATTACACGTAAAATAAAATATTTGTTATGAACTAAGTGATCTTATTTAATTTATTTTTAGCGCGGTTCCTCCCTCCCCCATAGGGAGGAACCCCGCTTATAAGGTTGATACAATGAAACAATCCGAAAGTGCCGACTAGAAAATTTCGCGTTTCAGAACCCCTAGAAACCGAAAATAACGGTGGTTCAAATTTGTATATATATATATATATATATATATATATATATATATATATATATGTATATATTTATTTATATATATATATATATATATATATATATATATATATATATATATATATTTGTCTGTTCGCTCATTTCTGGCTTCCCTAATGGTCCGATTGTAATGAAATTTGGTACAAAAATCCGTCTTCCAATTTGAAAGGTCAAGTTCGTTAACCAGCAGAATCCGCCCACTGGAAGATGGCGTTTGGGGCGAAATTCGCGCAATAAAAATCGTAACGCTTACGTTTTTGAGTTCATAAGCTTGTAAGTACTCGTTTTATAGGCTTCTTGGGCTAGGAAAACGAATGAAACCATTTTAAAGGCGATAGCTTTAACCGTTTTCGAGAAAATTGGAAAAATAGTTTTTGAATACCGTTTTTTGGTTTGGGTACTTAGAATCATGGGATTCAGTTGAAACATTTTCTGCATGTTCTACTTTCATTAAAACAAATATGTTGAAATTTTTGTTACGTTTGGAGTTAAGGAAGGGTTAGAATAAAATATTTTATTAACAGACATAACAAATTTTGGTAACTTTGTATACTTTCCTTAATATTTCGAAAAAGGTTGAGAATCTTGCGAAACGTAAGATTACCTTTAGAAAGATTACAATATATGTATATATATATATATATATATATATATTTGTCTGTTCGCTCACTTCTGGCTTCCCTGATGGTCCGATTTTGATGAAATTTGGTACAAAAATCAGTCGTCCAATTTGAAAGGTCAAGTTCGTTAACCAGCAAACTCCGCCCACTGGAAGATGGCGTTTGGGGCGAAATTCGCGCAGAAAAAATCGTAACGCTTACGTTTTTGAGTTCATAAGCTTGTAAGTACTCTTTTTATAGGCTTCTTGGGCTAGGAAAACGAATGAAACCATTTTCAAGACGATAGCTTTAACCGTTTTCGAGAAAATTGGAAAAATAGTTTTTGAATACCGTTTTTGGTTTGGGTACTTAGAATCACGGGATTCAGTTGAAACATTATCTGCATGTTCTACTTTCATTAAAACTAATATGTTGAAAGTTTCGTTACGTTTGGAGTTAAGGAAGGGTTAGAATAAAATATTTTATGAACACACATGAAAAGTTTTGGGAACTTCGTATACTTTCATTAATATCTCGAACACCGTTGGGAAATCGTGGTAAGTGGATAGAAACTATTTGAAAGCTTACTAAATTCTCTACAAAAATTATACTAAAACTATTTTTGATTAGGTTATGTCAATCGGAGAAATAAGTGCTTAAAACTTCAAATACGTCTGTTTTGTTCTTATGAACGGGTTTTTGTCGTTCTTTTTGTAATTTTTGTCTCTTTCCCTTGGTTTTTTATTTTTGTAATTTCTTATGTTAGGAAAATGTATTTGTTTGTAAAACAGGATAGGGAAAATGACTCTATTTTTATTTTAATTTTGTTGATCAACAGGTCTTTGCATATATTTAAAAACTCTGTTGATATAACCTCTATATCGTTTTTTACCTATAACCCCCTCGAAAAGGGTTAGGAAATCGTGGAAAAATGTTTTGAAGAAATGTTTGATGGGGTCGTCACATTAGGAGAAATAAGTGCCTAAAACTTAGTTAGTTTCGTTTATTTAAACGGATCTATTTGTGTGTTTCCCGCAGTTTTTTTTCACTGCTCGTTATTTTTGTAATTTCTTATAGCAGTCAAATGTATTTGTCAGTAAACAGGATACGTATAATTAGAAGCAATATTTTGTTTGTTAGAATTCGAAGATGCCTTATGAATATCTAGATTACAGTACTGGTGTTGATTTCGTTTTTTAGAATTGTTTTTTTTTTTTTTTTATTTATTTGTTTGGTGCATCTACTGCTAAGGTCATTAGCACCAGTTTGAGAATTGTTCTTGGTATTCCCTATTTTCATCTGTTACCCATAGTTTTTTATTGCTAGTAGTTTTTCTTATTGATTATAGAATATAAATCTATTTCGTTATAAAACAGGATACGTAAAATTAGTAAGAATATTTCGGAGATTTCTGAGCGAAATGCCTTGTAAGATTTTCTACCACTACGAACGGCGTTTTTCCTCTATTTTTCAGCCAGATAGGCTTTATTTGGCATATTATTCTATATAGGTTTTATTAAGCAGGGGATTCTGATGAAATGTCGTGTTTTTGCTGTGGATTTTAATTACGATGTATCTAAGATTGGGTAACATAAGCGAGTCTACATAGTGAAGAACCGACGACGGAGGTAGACTTCTTGCTATGATTTAGTCTACATATGTATATTAAGTCCTAAATCCAAAAAATAAACTTCACAACGGTTAGATACTATGAGCGAATAGAGACGGTTCAGTGCCCGGACTGAACCCTCCTAGCAGGAAATTTACCTGCTTGGAGTTAATCCTCAAGAGTTGTAAATATACCCCAGGTATCTGCCGACACAAATACAAAGCCTAGCTACGCAGTCCAGGCAACGAATGCTTGAAAACAGCTATAGGTAGAAATGTTTGGAACACAATTTTTGACTTCGTAACTTTGTATGGGCTGGATAGGAGGTAAACATATCAAAAGTCCTTACCCTTAACCTTTGAGCCGGGGAGGAGGGGGGGGGGGGTTAGAAGGTCCCATTTTTCCGGTGTTCACTAATATCTCGGAAACCCTGCGTCCTAGCGACATGAGTATTCTATAACAAATGAATGCTGATTAAATTTCATACAAGTTCTATTCTACAATACAAGTTCTGGAAATAACACAGTTCCAAACATAGATTATATACTAAATATTCATAAAGACTACTTAGTTGTAAACCGATTCATCAATTAGCAATCAATAGTTTTCAACGCAGGTTATATACTAAATATTGATAAAAAGTATTTAATTAGAAAAAAAAAAACAAGCTTTCTCAAGACTTTTTTTTGGTCCATTTGTATCTACTCCTTGGACTTAATTAGGTATATTATTCTATATCTTGACTTGTTTTTCGTCAAGACTTGTTATTTGTCCTTCTGTATCTACTAGATAGGCTTTATTCGGCATATTATTCTATATAGGCTATATTAGGCATGGTATTCTACTCAATCTTTCTTGTACTTCTTCTTGATCCTTCTGTATCCACTAGAAAGGCTTTATTAGGCATATTTTGTAGTGATTTATAGAGCTTTGCTTTAGAATTAGAGCCGGATTGTGTAATTTCCGCTTCTGTGTATAAGTTAACTACTGTCGGTGTCCCTGACGCCTTAACATCACTTTTATTCGAGATGTTCGAGAGGATTTCAACAATTTTCACGAGATATATTAAAAAAAAAGTTTATTTCTTTTCTAAGCTTTTCAAATGACACTAGGGATATGAACGGAACCGCGCTAAGATGATGCAGTTCCTGCGAGTCGGACTTTTTGTCTTTGATTTTGATACTTAAAATTATGGGATTCAGTTGACACATTTTCTGCATGTTCGAATTTCATCAACACTAATATTTTGAAATTTTGGTTACGTTTGGAGCTAAGGAAGGATTAGAATAAAATATTTTATTAACAGACATGAAAATTGTTGGTAACTTTGTATACTTTCGTTAGTATCTCGAAAACCGTTGACAATCTTGGGAAGCAGAAGGTTACCATTCGAAAGCTTACTAAATGATCTACAAAAAAGGTTCTAAAGAAAGTTCTAATTAGGCGATGTCAATCGGAGAAATAAGTGCTTAAAACCTTAAAGTAATTGATTTCGTTTATTCGAACGGTTCTTTTTGTTTGTTTTATTCCTTGTTATTTTTAAATTGCTCATAGTCGGATAGCGTATTTGACAATAAAACAGATTAAGTAAAGTAAGAAGGTCAATTTATTGTTAGAAATATAGATTTCGAAGATTCCAAGACCTTGTAACTAGCGGGACAGTTTCTAGTGGTAGCCGGCCCTTCCAGGTAAGATTGTAAATCATGACCTTTCAAGACTTTACTACACACACCTTAAGGTTAGTGACCTTAAGGGTTGACACGCCATTATAATAATTAATTAAAAAAAATAGACTGGTGGAACCAAAATAATAACTGCTTCTATTTTAATCTTTCCTAATTAGGCTAGGGATATGAACGGAACCGCGCTATGATGATGCAGTTCCTGCGAGACGGACTTTTTAAGGCGATAGCTTTAACCGTTTTCGAGAAAATTGGAAAGATAGTTGTTGAATATCAGCAACCATTCGAATGCTTACTAAATGCTCTACAAAAAGTCCGACTCGCAGGAACTGCGTCATCTGCACGGTTACATCTCGATGAAATGGAATAGATTAGCATAAAAAATCACAGGAAACTGACAGTAGTCAACTTACACAGAAGCGGATAATTCTTAATCTGTATAAGTCAATACAATTATGTACTGAAAACGTACTTACTCTTCGACTACTGCTGAGAAGGCTCTATTCTAAACAACCAAAAATTCGTTGTCATTTTACTAGCAAATTCGTTTTACTGTTATAATCAACTGTAAATACGTGCTTCATGGCAAATTAAATTCCATTCTGACGCTGGTTAAATTTTTCTATAAAATAAGAAATAACGACAACTACAGGTAGAGGCAATGAGGAAGGTTATATAGACCAGATAATTCAAAACAAACTACGTCATCATGATTAGCCACTGCCATCTTGATTACCACAGCCACTCCAAACTTATTATCAATACCTTTCACCGTTTCTTAGCTTATTTTACTACAATACTAATTTTACTGATAAATACAATTTACAACTAGAAACAACCAATTAAAAAGTGAGATAAAGAAAAAGAAAAACCATTTTAAAACAACAAAACAAACACTTGTTAAGTTTTAATCGCTTATATCTCTCATTGACGTTGCCCCATCGAATATTGCTTTATAACCTTTTTTGTAGAGAATTTAGTAAGCATTCGAATGGTCACTTTCCACTTACCACGATTTCCCAACCGTTATCGAGATATTTACGAAAAATGTATGGAGATCCGAAAACTTTTCATGAATAATTTTTTTGCATACTTCCTTAACTCCAAATATAACCAAAATTTAAACATATTAGTTTGGACTAATTTCCAAGATGTAGAAAATATTTCAATTGAATCCCGCGATTCTAAGTACTCACAAAAAAATAATGACTTAGAAAAACATTGATTCCACTTATCTCAGAAACGGCTAAAGATATCGCCTTCAAAATGGTTTCATTCGTTCTCTTATGTTAAGAAACCTATAAAACAAGTGCGTGCAAGCATATGAACTCAAAAACGTAAGCGTTACGATTTTTTTTGCGCGAATTTCGCCCTAAACACTATCTTCTAGTGGGCGGATTCTGCTGGTTAACGAACTTGACCTTTCAAATTAGACGACAGATTTTTTCACCAAATTTCGTCAAAATCGGACCATTTTTTTTTTTTTTTTTTTTTTTTTTTTTTTTTTTTTTTTTATGGCGCATCGACGTCAGGGCCATTAGCATTGACATTTCTGGTGCAGCGAGGAATTTTCTCAACAAGCCAATAGATCACGGGCAGACCCCCTTTCGGTTATTGAGCGTAAAATATTGATTCTCAGATTTCAATTTACATTTTCACACGCGTTTACATTTGTTCTCGAAAGAGCAAAACAAATCTTTTACTGTTTCCGTTCGAAGGTGTCCAAGTGACGCTATAAATTAAATCGGAAAAGCGCTATGACAAAGCCGTTCCTGCGAGTCGGAGTTTATTTCATTATTTACTTTTGTGTAAATAGCCCTTAAGTTAGATCTAGACTTCCATGTATATCTGTATATCATATTGTATACTTGACCCAGAATAAACCGATTGTCTTGTATTCATTCCATTATGTCGCCCCACAGAAATACCAAAAAGCTCCCGGAAGATGGTGGCACAGTAGCACGCTCTAGGAAAGAAATGCAAAACCAACAAACATCCACTATCTGCATAGCTAATTGGGAACAAACAAACCACCTGTTTGCTGTTTGCATGACAGATGTTTTTCTTCAATAATGTTTATTCTGCTCAAAACTAAACCTTGAACTTTTTTAAAGCGAATATTTAATCAAACCATCTCAAATTAGTTTTCATAGAAAATCAATTAATTATTTAGATTATAGTTATACAGCCAGTAATTACAGGGAATTTATTATTAATTTACAGGCGGCATGGGACTACAACCGTCAAGTTACGACTGTAAAAGATAAAACCTTTCATCGCTTGAACTGTCAAACGCAGGCCCTCCAGATCATCAGTCTAGTGTTCTATCAGCCCTAAGACTTCAAGCCAATGGTGTCAATGTCGCAAAGTCTCGAATGTGAAATGTTGTTAGTACCTTATAGATGTTTAGGTATTTTAAATGAATTTTAATTTGATCACTGATTTTAAGCTTTTTAATGCACAATATAATTACATCAAAGAATCAAAGAAGCATATGTTTTTTTAGTAGCCTGGTTCCCAGGTGAAAGCCAGGTTACATAATAATTATTTTACAATAAATTATGTCGATATTTCAACAATAGATGAATATATATATTTTAATTAGACTTAATGCACATTCGTTAATTCGATTATTTGTAATTTATAATCAGTTTTCTTTTATTTTCGAGAGTTTGCCATAACGTACATCAGTCCAAAAGCAACCAGAGAAATTGAAAATGAAAAATGTTTTCTTTTCACACTCGATACTTTGCATTTGTATCAACGACGTGGGGACGTAAGAAAGAAATTGTCATGGCAACACACGTCAGATGCCACATCTCAGAGCCGGGCCCGGGACCAGATCACGGGCCCCCACTTCTCAGAGCCAGAATGAAAATTCTAGTACTTTGCTATAGGACTTTGGGTATTTTAAAATTATTTTCATCTTGAGTTTTGAGCAAAATGAGAATAAAAGCCGACAATCGATGCATCAAAGGTCACTTTCGGAACATGTTGTTTTATTACGACTCCTAATGAAATATACTATTCTGGGACTGCACTTGTTTTGTCGTTCATGTACATTAAAAAAATATAGATCCCATTCCGATAAATATAGGCTACGCTTGTCTATATTTCTAAATCCCATTCTTTTTACAAGCTCATAACCTATACATTGTTTTCCAAATAGAGAGGATCGGCCCGGGTCCCCACGACGCCCGGGACCGGGACAACTGTACCCGGTTGTCCCCCCCATGTAGTGGCCATCCAGATGGGCCATCAAGCTCTTCAGTCCTTATTAGCCGGACGGTCATGGAGACCGAATCCGACCCATGACACTAGAAGATAATAATCTTTAGTGTTTGCTCGGGATTTGAACTCAAGTCCTCCAGAAGATTAGTCCAGTGCTCTACCACTGAGCTAACCTCGCCCATGTATATATATATATATATATATATACACAAATCCCTAGTCCGACCAATAGTGTGCTATTGAGCCGAAGCCTGGACGCTGAAAGTAGCTGACCAGGATGCTCTAAGGGCTTATGAAAGGAAAAGTATAAGAAAAATCTTTGGTCCCATATGCATACAAGGCGAATGGAGGATAAGGAAAAATTAGGAGCTGGTAGAACTGATGAAAAAAGAGGACATAGTACGCTTTATTAAGGGTAGGAGAATTAGCTGGCTAGGACACGTGGAAAGACTGCCCGATGATAAAGCCACGAAAACGATAACTAGGGAGGAATTTCCTGGAAAAAGGAAAAGAGGAAAGGCTAGAAAAGTGACATGGAAGTGGATCTGAAGCGGATGGGAGTGGAGAATTGGAGGGGAAGAAAGTAGGATAGGGATGAATGGATGAAGAACGTGAAGGAGGCCAAGGTCCACCTCGGACTGTAGAGCCCGTCAGTAAGTAGTAAGTATATATATATATATATTGTAAGGGACTGATTAGCAAGGACGGGATTTAGAGGTATAGACAATGGGGAAATATTTTAGAGAAGCGGAAATTCCTTTTTAAAACTATAATTTACACAGAGGATACAAACATAAATATCATAAACCATTGCTACGATGAGAGAAAAGGTTGAGTGAGAGAGACAGATAGGTAGAGTTATCAAATATGATCATTTGGGGAGATTATAGAGAATTTGGAACTGGCCTACCTCTGAACAGCATCTGGGCCGAAGTCTCAGGAACGGATGCAAACTCTGACCGGTCGGAGGTAAGCCAGCTCTTTTTAAACCCTTTGTACCCCACTCCTGCTTTTGCAGGTGATTGAACTAGAAACTCTTGTCAGGTCTTAGATCTTCCAGGAATCTTACGAATCAGCCACGTGCAGTGCCAACATCCCAGACGCAACGTTTGCGGATTCGTGGTTCTCACATCTCTAGAGATGGACAGCCAACCTTTTCTCTCATCCTTATTCACTTAACAAGGCCAAAGGGAAAACGGGGCCTTACATCACCCCCCGATTTTTCAAAGTCATGTTTCCCTTGGAACATTACTTTACCTTTAACACTACCCATCCTTATGTTACTAATAATAATAATAATAAACAATATTAGTGCTAATAACAATACAGGTGATGCGCTGTAAAAATTAAAATAAAATAAACATTATTGGCATCTTTACAAGACAAAACCTCTCCCTTAGGAGGTAAAAATCCTTATGTTACCATTATTTTATAACTATACCGAACACTGTCGTCACAATCACTGAACGGCTACTACACTTACGAGCGGTCTATATCCGCTCCGTTATTACAGATACGACACTTTCAGCTGCCGGTCGATGTATTACGAATCCTGCTGCCCCACTTCCTTCCGTTGGCTGCGAGTTTTGATTCGCACCACGCCGGGATCTGAGTTTTGTAATTAGCAGGCCAGTGGTAAACCCAAGAAGTGCTATTAGAGCAACCGACCCGCCTGCTATCCACAGAAGTTCTCCTTCCTTCCCCTTCTTTTGGGCCGCAAGGATCCGTTCAACATCGCTCCATGTTCCCCATTCAGCCGAAGAGTTATTGGACGCTTCTTCGAGCTCCTTGAGCTCCTTCAAAGTATCCTCCCATACTGCGGGATCATAATCCTCTTTTACTGGCAGGTCCAAGGGTGGTTTGATCGTGACGTTGACCCATTGCAACTGCACCACCTGAGAGGATTCCCCAACGTCGGCTATCGGCAAAAGGCGATAATCAGGTGTCCAAGCTGTGCAACCAGGTGCTATGGTAAGCTGCCCACTTCCATCTAGAACCCGCTCTAGCGATTCTACTCCAGCACTCCCTCTGCATTGAAGATGGAGGCGAGTGGGCTTAGACATGCTATACCACCATAGCTCCTTGTGCTCGTCCCAAGTCCATGTGGGTGAAGATCTAGGATTCACCAAAGTCCACGGGCACCATTCCTTCGACGTATTCTCCTGGCGAAACGATGAGACAATACAAGATGGTGTTTGTCCGTGAAAGAACTTGAACTCGGCAGGACAGATCCATGGTATCCCGGGACGACATCTGGCTATATCCTGCTCCTGAAGAATTGAGTAGGCCTTCTCGTTGTGGCTCTCCAAGAAGAACGCCCCCTCCGGCTGAGCTGCAACCATTCTTCCTGTTTTATTCTCCTTAAGAGGCAAGGAGAGAACCTGATAAAGCACCATCTCCTGATCCGGAGTTTTTTAAAGGCAATTCCACTACAGCTATTACTCCATCATCGGTTGCAATTGCATGTACTTCAGAAATTTGGTAGTAAATTTGGTCATGATATCGGCTTCCCTCCGAGAGGAGTGTCAGTCCAGTTGGCAGAGCCTCTCTTACCTTCCCCAAAATCAGAGTTAACTCTTTAGGACCTAGCATCTCTCTACTCAACTTTCCACTCATCGATGCACCTACTCCATTAAGAACTCTGCGGAATCTAAATAGGAATTTCGTTACTCCAGTTTCTAGGCTTCTGAGGAACGAGGAAAGGTACAGGGAACTTTGGTATTCAGGAATCATTTTCAGGCAACTTAGCTCTCCTCCTAAGCGGGTATGGGGACCTACGAGAAAAAGTTAAAGTTTTCCCCTCTGGTGTCCAAGTAGCATCAGGTTTCCCCTTTGGCTGAGCTTGGCTCTCGCTATCTGAACCACTGGAACTTTCCCCGGAAGTCCCACCTGTCTCAATCCGTCCTTCGTTTCCCTCCCCTTGACTATCCTGGGTTATTTCCCTGTTTTCTTCCTCAGGAGAGGATCTAACGCCCAGAGGGCAGGCAGGGTCATTACATTCAGGCGATCTTCCCGCAGCAACCGGACAGTGTCTGTGAATCTCATTCTGCGTTTCAATTTCATCTTGGTCCTCACAAGAGTCGTCTTCTGAGCCATAACAACACCCTGGGTTAATTTCCCATTCCGGCTCCATGACCTCATCTTCCGACCCTTCCACTTCCCGGGTTGCCCCACCTGCCTTCGTCATAACCTTAGGGTGCGAATCCCCTCCTCCCCCCGGGGCCCGTTTTAGCCTATTTATATGAACTACATTCAGAGATCCAGTGGCCAGTCGGATCTCATAGTTCACTCGCGAAAGAACCCTTTCTACTTTGTGTGGGCCTGTCCAGGGACAGTGGAATTTTGGACAATTCCCAGGCTTTACGGCTGGACAATGGAGATAGACCCAATCCCCCACCTCTAGGCGCCGCTCCTTACGCCGGGCATTACAATAATGGGTCCTCATTGCCCAGGCCCTTTCGGCACGACTCAAAGCGTCCTTATAGGCTTCTTTCAGCCGATGCCCTAACTTTTCGACATGGTCCGCTGATTCCGATCCGTCATTGGTTGGACCTACCCAGCAATCAAACGGAGTTACCAATTCTCGCCCAAGCATGAGGTAGTTTGGGGAGTATCCTGTCGACGAATGAGGTATTGCTCGATATGCCATGAGAGCATATGGGACCCACTTATCCCAGTCACGACCGTCTCTTCGCACATATTGGGATATCGAATCGGTAAGAGTTCGATGTAACCTCTCTACCATTCCGTTACATTCCGGATGGTAGGCGGTAGTTTGTAATTTCCTAATCCCCAGAGCTCTACAAACTTGAGTAAACAGTCGAGAAACGAAATTTCTTCCCTGGTCTGTTAACAACCTCCTAGGGACCCCATGTCGAGTGATAATATTCTCGACGAGTGCTACGGCCGTTTCTTCAGTTGTTTGCCCCTTTAGTGGTATTCCCTCCGCATACCGTGTAAAATTGTCAATTACGGTCAAAAGGTAACGATGGCCCCTTTTGGAAGTCGGCAAAGGCCCAAATATGTCTAGCGATACCTGCTCGAAAGGCCCTGTGGCCATATAGGGAGCTTCCAGGGGGACCTTTTGAGATACAGGACTTTTTCTGCTAGCGCACGCGTGACACCGTTCCACAAAGGACTTAACATCCGCCGCCATGCCCGGCCAATAATATGAGCTTTTGATTACCGCGAGAGTACGATCAGCCCCTGGGTGCCCAGCCCATGGTTTCGAGTGATTTTCTTCAACGATTGTTTTTCGTAGCCCCTCAGGCACCATAAGCCTCCATTCCGACTCATCCGTTGCCCCATCGGCCCAATATAGCAGGCCATCGGCATCTGTTTGTACATGAACAGTGCCTCTCTTGATGGCTCTTTGACACCACATATCCTCCTTTTGAGCATCCTTCAATTTACCTCGGGTTATTTTCTGCCTATTTCCCGTGACTACAGCTATTGTACGGCTTAAAGCATCAGCGTTAGAATGTTTCTTCCCCGGGCGATGTTCGACTTCATAGTCGAACTCCTCTAACCGAAGGGCCCACCTGGTCAGCCGTGAAGACGGGTCTCGAAGGCTTAGCATCCACCTCAAGGCAGAGTGGTCAGTGACAAGTTTAAACCTTCGCCCTAGTATATAACAACGGAACAGCTTTGTTGCCCAAACCACCGCTAGCAGTTCTCGTTCTGTTGCCGAGTAGTTGAGTTCTGGACCCTTCAACTGCCTACTAGCGTAGCAAACAGGTCTCTCGCCGCCATCTCTGTACTGGGACAGAATGGCACCCAGAGCTACTCCTGATGCGTCGGTGGACAATATAAATGGCTCGCTGAAATTCGGATAGCACAAGACTGAGTCCGAACTTAGGATTTCTCTTAGCGATTCAAAAGCCTTCCGTTGCTTGTCGCCCCACTGGAATCGTACTCGTGAGCCAGTTAATTCTGTCAGCGGTCTTGAAAGATCCGCAAAGCCTTTTATGAATTTACGGTAATAGCTTGCCAACCCTAGAAAACTTCGCAACTCCTTCACATTTCTGGGGGCTGGAAAAGACTTGATCGCCTCTAATTTTCTAGGATCTGGTTTCACTCCCTCGGCTGTAACTATGTGTCCCAGATAGGTCACTTCCGATGCCGCAAAAGCGCACTTGTTCAAGTTCACTTTTAGATTAGCGCCTCTGAATATGTCGAACAACTCCTCTAACCGGAGCATGTGTTCCCTCAGTGATGAGCTATAAACCACCACATCATCGAGGTAAACGAAACATCCGGTGCCCTTCAGTCGGCCAAGAAGTTGGTCCATGACCCGTTGGAACGTGGCAGGTGCCCCCGCAAGGCCGAAAGCCATTTTTTTGTACTCATAGTGTCCGTTTACAGTCGTGAAGGCCGTTTTTGCCTGATCCTGGGGTGCTATCGGTATTTGGTGGTACCCACTCGAAAGATCAATTGTGGAAAAGATTTGGCTACTCCCCAATTGTTCTAAGGTTTCCTGTATCAACGGAAGCGGGTAAGTATCGACCTTAGTAACTGCATTGAGGCCCCGGAAATCTGTGCAGAATCGATACTTTAAGTCACCTGTTGGGGATGTTTTCTTGACTAGAATTACAGGTGCTTGCCAAGGACTTTTGGACGGCGTAATGACGCCTCGTTCAAGCAACGTCTGAACCTGCCGTTCCATTTCCTCCCGTTCACTGAAAGGCACACGATACGGGCGTTTCACCACAGGTCTGGCATCTCCAGTTTCAATATGGTGCTGAACAGGCAGGGAGCAACCTTCGGGACCCGGTTCACAAAAAATGTCTGAATATCTGGACAATAAGGACTCCATATCCCTCCTTTCCCCACCACTTAAATGGCCCAATTTCTCGCCAACGATCGAGGCGAAACCAACAGGAGTTTTAGAGCCATCCTCGCGTTCCCTCTCCGAACAAGATCCACCGTCTTCCGCCCAATCTCTCTCTACCAGACCTACCACTAGAAGCCGTGGCAATGTCACAGCCGAAGCGGTCAAATTGACGAACTGCATCCACGAACGGCCGTCCCGAGGAGTGTTAATGCATCTCCCTCCTACAACCCCATTGGGAAGTGCTCTTGACGGCTCAATTATGACAGCTTTCTGGTCTAGTTTCCCTGGTACGGAAATCTCTAATAGAGATTCACTGAAGGCCGGAAGCGTTTCCTCTCGCGAAAGACGCGCTGAGCTGGTTTTGTTATCCTTCTTCCCCGTGTGTCTTGATTCCTCCTTGACTATCGGCTTAGCTCCTATATTCACGCTAGTTGGAAGGGATAAAATATGACCTGAAAACTTGGCTTCTAGTTCTCTCGCCGTCCTACTCATGAAACGTACCCACTCTCGGTTCGCAGACATTGTTAACTCATCCCTCCTTGTTATCGAACCAACGGAAGGTAGAGATTCAATTTTAGGCGATGCTCCCGTGACTAACAATCCCGAACGTAGGTCTATATGGGCGTCTAATTTCCCTAGTAAGTCTAAGCCTAATAGTCCATCTCCTTCTAAGCAGACGTCAGCCACTATGACGTCGTGGGACAGTCGATGGCCCTTAACTTCGATATTCACCGTTTGAATACCGCGTACCGGGATTACCACACCAGTTACCCCCCTAATCTTACTAGTCGCGGGTCTTAATTTGGATCCTGAGGCAGGAGACCTGATTAGAGTAACTTCAGCACCAGTGTCTACTATCATCCTATGAATCCGCCCATTTATCCAGGTGCTCACCTTTAACCCTTTCTCACCTCCCCCACCTATGCCTAGTAATTCGTAGCGCGATCCCCTTGTCGCCGACTTAGGGCCGGGGCCCTCCCCAAGTCGTTCGCGTTTGGGGGCCTTCTTTGGCAAAGTTCCTTTCACGAGGGGTTTAGAACGACATTGGCGAGCGATATGCCCACGACGACCACACCTATAACAATTCGTACTATTTTTGGGAGAAATATCACTAACCCTCTCTGTTTGTCGACATCCCCTGGCCCAATGATTCGTATCCCCGCAGCGATAACAGCCACTTGGATTACCCCTCTCAATGACCCTTACTTCGCTTTGTCCAACTTCCTCGGGACTGGGAATTTCGTTATCCTGGGGATTCTCCTCTACAGTAAATATTCCCTTTTCGTGTCGCCCTAACTCCGTTTCAATGGCTCTAGCCTTCTCAATCGCGGTTTGTAATTCCTTTGGGAACGCGAGTCTTGTCAGCCTCCCAATCTCTCCTCCGAGCCCATTTAAATATGATGTAAGGACGACTTTATCCAGTTGTTTGCGAGCCCCTATAACTTCTTCCTCCGATCCCTCACCTGAGAGTGATCGTTCACCCATCTCCCGACAACGATCTCCGAAAGTTCTGACATCCTCCCCACGCTCTTGTTTCATTGAACTAAGCTGAAGGAGAAACTGCTCAGGTTGCATAGTCGCTTTAAAGCGGTCTAAAAGAGCATCTCGAATCGTGGAATATTTTACATTTGGCCCCTTGAGATCCGATCTGCTGGCCAAAAATTTCGCAGCCATCCCTTTCAGTCTCATCCTTAACACAAGGGATTTATCACGATCTTCCCAGTTTCCGCTAGTTGCCACTAATTCCAAACCATTGAGATAGTCTTGGATTGGAACCCCAGAATCGTCACCGGACCATGGACCGACCATTCCCTGAAGAGAAAGATCCCTCTTTCCTTGCTTACCCTCCGGCCTTGTCCTCTCGAATTCTTCCCTGAATTGCTCATTTGCAGCCAACGCCTGATCCAATGCCGTTTTCAGATCGGCAAACTGCTGTTCCGTTACCACCATCGTATAGCTCTATTTTCAACGTTTCCAATGAACCCCAACACGTTATGCTTACGAATAGGGATTGCTTTACTCTCTAACAGGGCTAACCACCAAATATCCGTATTTGGCGGTCCTTAAACCAGGAAACGTGAGGACATTGAATGAACAACTACCCAGCGCCGAGATATCAGTTCGAGGAATTGTCCTATCAGCGTCAGCAGTACAGCCGCCGGCCTATCTCGAGAGCAGGGTTCTTATCTAATGCCGGCTTGCAGCTGGCACATTTAAATAATACCCGGAAACCTGACACCATTTGTAAGGGACTGATTAGCAAGGACGGGATTTAGAGGTATAGACAATGGGGAAATATTTTAGAGAAGCGGAAATTCCTTTTTAAAACTATAATTTACACAGAGGATACAAACATAAATATCATAAACCATTGCTACGATGAGAGAAAAGGTTGAGTGAGAGAGACAGATAGGTAGAGTTATCAAATATGATCATTTGGGGAGATTATAGAGAATTTGGAACTGGCCTACCTCTGAACAGCATCTGGGCCGAAGTCTCAGGAACGGATGCAAACTCTGACCGGTCGGAGGTAAGCCAGCTCTTTTTAAACCCTTTGTACCCCACTCCTGCTTTTGCAGGTGATTGAACTAGAAACTCTTGTCAGGTCTTAGATCTTCCAGGAATCTTACGAATCAGCCACGTGCAGTGCCAACATCCCAGACGCAACGTTTGCGGATTCGTGGTTCTCACATCTCTAGAGATGGACAGCCAACCTTTTCTCTCATCCTTATTCACTTAACAAGGCCAAAGGGAAAACGGGGCCTTACAATATATATATATATATATATATATATATATCGGTATATACGGTAACCGTAACTCTATTACCTCTTCAATATAAAGCCTACAATGCATAAATCATTTACTTCTCTTCTCTTAATTTATTCGTGTAATACAAACTGTATAATATTTGTATAATTTCCTGAGATTATTAACAATTATTTACTTTTACGTACATTACTGATTAGATAGATTAAACATAATTACTGGTAAATTTCCTACACACGTGTACAAATATATAACAATTCGATTTAGTAACTTGTAACGAAGAAGCAGGTATAAAACCACAAGTGAAGAAAACAAGACACTTCAGTCTGCTTCCAGTGCTAAAGAAGATGCTGCGACTCTTGTTCTTGTGCTGGTTAGGGCTGTTTGTGCAGTCGGTGCGTAGTGACGTCACAAGGTTTCTCTACAAGTCTCGCTGACAAGTTCTGGTTCCGGATGTAAGGTAACAGTCAAACAACTCTTCATGTACTCTGCGAACAATCCTTCCATCAAAGAAACAGGAAACACGAAGAAACTTCAATCTTACAAGCAATTGGATGCTGTGATTGAGAGAATCAAGAACGCCGCTAGCCGCAGTATTGATGGAGTATTGCAGAAAGTAGTCGGCAAGACTTACACTGTTTCAAGCCCTTGTAAATAGTCGTCACATTCTGACTCACTGCCCGTAGTACTGTCAGAAGACAAGACCAGATCCAAAATGAGCAGCTGAAGTATCTAGGCCATTGTAAGACTCAAAGGGCCAAGTTTTTGTATTAATGGTTCCATTTGGATTGCTCAGTGGAAAACAAATTGTAAAATAATTTAATTATACTGACAATTGTTGAAAACCATTATTTGATACTTTCAAACTCATTCCATAATATTAAAATTGTAACCATGTCCTCAATAAAAATTGTGTACACATTTTTAATCATTGTATAAAATTAAAATATTTTTATATTTTTACCTTGTTCCTCTTAAAACATTTGACTACTTTTTAAGGTTAAACTATAACAGGCTGCCAGGACCCAAGAAGAACTTCATATTTTATTAGGTAGATGAAAATCTTGAGGTTGTGCCAGATTGCAGTGCCTGGGCTCTGTTCTTGGAAACTATTGAGTGTAATCTACTGTAGAATTTGCAAAGATGATGCTGGCTATTTCCAGGCAAGACAGGTAGGGAAGAGGGGTTAATATGTTCGGTTAAATCCCGAACCCTGTGAATTTCAACAAATACTTTTCCATTTCAGTGAGACAGATCCTATTTCTAAGTTTGTATTATTGACGAATTCTTATGGACTTCCTTCACTTCCTTTTACAGCTATGAGAACTTTTTAGCAGCTTTCTTCAGATGAGGAAGCATCTTTTCCTGAGTTTCCAAAAATTATACCTAGAGATATTTGTGGGCATTTTTCGTGGAGGTTCATATGCTGTTAGTACATCGCGTCACCTAATTTAAGATATTCTTTATTTATTTCTTTATTGGTCATTATCGTTCTTATGACGTTGATAGGGGCATACCCAAGCTCCCTTCTACTCTGCCAGTGGCTGGAGTCGAAGGGAGATCGGTGAGCCACAGACATTGACGCATTTGAAGGAAGAGAAAGCTATTGCTTCACTTGGTCACTGCAGCAGATCTCTGGGCCACTGTCTTCTGAGTCGCTTTAGTGAAGAGAGTGGATGGGAGACGCTCGATAGGGAGAGGATATATATATCTTTAACGAAAGGGATAATGAGGTATTTATGGAGGTTGAGGTTGGAAACGTAAAACGGAGCATTGACTATTGTTTTTAGGACTTTGTTCGAGATAGAAATAAGTTTTTCACGGCGGTTGATGAAATTGTACAGCAATCGTTCGGAAGTCTTGTCCCGCCTTCCTCAGGATATCCTTGATTTTCTTCTGGTTGGGTCTCTCAAAATATTGAGCATTTATTGGTTTCTCAAGACTGATAACTTCGGCTACAGTTTTGATCCTTGTAATGCCCAGCATCAAGCCAAGAGGTCTATGTATTGGGATACTTCATGACCCCCTTGGTTTCCTATCTCCTGTGATTTTCATTTTAACATGTTTTATCTGAGATCTTTGGAGAATCGAGATGGATGGGGAACCCCGTTAGAGGGAGATTTGAACTTAAAATGGCCGAGTCGGCTTGGTCCGCGGTGTGTGGCTTCGTGGCTTCAATCCACAAGCTAATTCCGCCGACTCGGAAACATACTCGGGGCTGCCGTCTCGGCCGAAACCGTTGGGTGTGACTAACCTAAGAGGTAGGAAGATGGAGATGCCTAGATCCCGACCGGAAGTCCTCCCTTGAACAACAATGTTCCACAAAACACAAGAAAATATGAATGTATGCCAAAAAAATATACAAATATTGCCCTGGATACGAAATCACAATAAAATTAGTCTGAAAGGCAAGACACGCAACGCAGAAGGGCATAAAATTACAAATTGAGTAAGAATTTCTATTAACACTCTTTTCACTACAAATGATCACTTTACACAATGAACCAGGCACCACGAAAACTTACTTCCGGTCAGGAACAGTAAGTTGAGGGGGGGGGGCTATCTCAATTTTGTACAAGGCGCCAAAATCGCCAAATGCAACTTGCGGTATCGTGGTACTAATGGAATTCGGTCATGCATTCACTATAGGATGCTGATAAATAATCGTGTGGAAAAAAGAGATGCAGCTCCACTCATCGTCTCGAATCAGTGGCTTCACAATTTGGAGACAAATTTCTCTCAAAACACAAAAATATAGAAATGTTTCGCCCTGCTCACACGGAGCCTTATGAGACTATGCTCGTCTCGGAGTCTATCGGCACACTGCTAACCAGATCACATCCGGTCAAGCTCTAGTTCCGTCATGGAGGTACGATTTACACAGTACCAAACAATATCTATAATTTAAATATATCTAGTGAGAAGAGATCATATCGCGCTAGTATTTCTAAAGTGACACTACTCAAAATAAAACTCAATTGAAAATGTGTCACTGTAGCCTATGTAGGGGCCTTAGGATTAAGAAGAGTGCACAAGCTCTGAAGCTAGGTACATATTATTTTGATGGTTGATAAAGAGATATTTACCATGTCTTTCATAGTCATAACTATGACGGTGAGAATAAAACCGATTTATGAGTTGTGTCACTTTAGAAATACTAGTGCGATATGTTTGGAGGATGTTTTGATGGTTGATAAAGAGATATTTACCATGTCTTTCATAGTCATAACTATGACGGTGAGAATAAAACCGATTTTTGAGTTGTGTCACTTTAGAAATACTAGTGCGATATGTTTGGAGGATGTTTTGATGGTTGATAAAGATATATTTACCATGTCTTTCATAGTCATAACTATGACGGTGAGAATAAAACCGATTTTTGAGTTGTGTCACTTTAGAAATACTAGTGCGATATGTTTGGAGGATGTTTTGATGGTTGATAAAGATATATTTACCATGTCTTTCATAGTCATAACTATGACGGTGAGAATAAAACCGATTTTTGAGTTGTGTCACTTTAGAAATACTAGTGCGATATGTTTGGAGGATGTTTTGATGGTTGATAAAGATATATTTACCATGTCTTTCATAGTCATAACTATGACGGTGAGAATAAAACCGATTTTTGAGTTGTGTCACTTTAGAAATACTAGTGCGATATGTTTGGAGGATGTTTTGATGGTTGATAAAGATATATTTACCATGTCTTTCATAGTCATAACTATGACGGTGAGAATAAAACCGATTTTTGAGTTGTGTCACTTTAGAAATACTAGTGCGATATCTTTGGAGGATGTTTTGATGGTTGATAAAGATATATTTACCATGTCTTTCATAGTCATAACTATGACGGTGAGAATAAAACCGATTTTTGAGTTGTGTCACTTTAGAAATACTAGTGCGATATGTTTGGAGGATGTTTTGATGGTTGATAAAGATATATTTACCATGTCTTTCATAGTCATAACTATGACGGTGAGAATAAAACCGATTTTTGAGTTGTGTCACTTTAGAAATACTAGTGCGATATGTTTGGAGGATGTTTTGATGGCTGATAAAGATATATTTACCATGTCTTTCATAGTCATAACTATGACGGTGAGAATAAAACCGATTTTTGAGTTGTGTCACTTTAGAAATACTAGTGCGATATCTTTGGAGGATGTTTATGAAGTTGTGAAATATTTCAACAAATAACACTACAAGTAAGCAATCCTTCATAAAGGAAGGAGGTTTTATTTCATAAAATAACCTTTATTTGTTCTCTTTCTTGACACTTACATATTCTATCCACTGTTGGTTGTTCACCCAGCCACTGGTACAGCCACAGGTACAGGTATAAATATAGGCCTGCTGCCCCAACCACCTCCCCAACCTCTGCCTCCCCATCCCCAACCTCGGCCACCCCATCCTCGGCCACCCCACCCTCGGCCGCCCCATCCTCTACCGCCCCACGATCTTCGACCACTGCCTCTTGTTGATTCCTCTCCTCCAGGAGTACCTTCCTCTGCTCCAGGAATCGAAACTCCTGAACCAGGTAAAGCTGCACCAGGAACCTGCGGTGGGGAACTCAGAGCACTGCCTCTCGTTGATTCTCCTCCAGCAGAACTACCTCCTGAGTTTGACCCAGGAATCGGAACTCCTGAACCTGGTAAAGCTGCACCAGGAACCTGTTGTGGGGATCTCAGAGCGGCGTTGGGATCCCGAAGAAAACTATAATTTACTTTATCATTTTGCTTTCCAACAGCATTTGATGCACTGGGGGAACCTGGAATTAAAAAATTAAGCTGTAAATGCAGATATCATTAATGACAGTGTTTTGAACAATGATGTGAGAATGGTACATCCTATTCAAATGCATACATATTTCCCATTAACATGAATAATTTTACCTTAGATGACACTATAACAAACGCACCTATTAGAAGTAATTTTTGCTAATCATTCAATATACGAGTATATCTAATTAGCACTACTGTTTAGACATTCAATCTCTCTACAGATAAAAGGCCAGCTGTTGGTTCCTTTCTGCGCCACCATACGGCATATTAGAGAGAGAGTAATGTCTGTACCATGCTCTTATCCGGTTTTTGTATGCACGTCTTCTGCATGAGATGAGTTGAGTGACCTACCAGTCAGCCACATACTCCCTGTATATATATGTAATATAAAAAAAAAATGTACGTTAGAAGATTTGCATAGAGTTGATAGAGGGCATTGATGCTTTACACACAGTACTGGGGCAAAATCAAATCAAATGAGAAAACATTTTATTCAGGGGCATTTTAGTCCCAAAAGAATAATAATTACTTTCAAATAATATAATCAAATCTAACTTAAATAACAAAATTATTAAATCTTAACTAATAAAATAATGTAATACATGAGGGAAATTGATTAAAATATAAAAAAAGTAGTAAATACTTCCATATAAACTAAAAACTTCCAAGAAAAAATAAAAGAATATCAAATCAATGCATATACCACAAAAATATAAGCCAAACAATTGTGAATAAAATTCAAACAGAAAGCAAATAAAGTAAAACATTTTGGCATAATTAATTAATATATTTGTGTGTGTATATATATATATATATATATATGTTGGTCTTAAAAATATTGCAACGATGGTAAATTCTTAGAAAGTGTCTTCCTGTGAAGATAGGAGAAAAGCAAAGAGGCAGGCCTTTTATAGAGGTAAGGAAGGAGAGTGTTGAATGGAAAGAGGGCGAGAGGTCCAGAAGGAGGAGGCTCGAAGATGAAAAAATAAGTCCGTCACGCAGGAGATGCATAACTAAGCACTTTCCTCAGAATTTGGGTAGTGTAGACTGCTTTCCAGACCAATTTGCTTAAAATATCCTACATAAATAAAATGAAAATATGAATAGTTCTCTTTTAATTTTGTAATGAGTAACTGATAAATTATTAATTTGCTTCCAGAGTTATGTTTACACATAGTACCTACTGCACTACGTAATAAATACAAAAAACCTCATATTATCGTATTTTGATCTAACGCAGGAACCGGATACAGTCCCTCTAGCGCTCCTTGCGGCGCCTTTGTGAACCTATGTCTGGCTGCCTTTTCTATTGAAATATATTACAAAGTAAACCCCCCGATTCATCTCATTTTTACAACACTTCTTTCTCATGAGTTACCCACGACGTATACCGCGTTTCGTTACAATAAAGCAGAAATTACGACCAGTATGAGTATATTAGTAATTTGGGTCCGGAGTAAACCCCCCCTCCTAAAGAACCGATTTAGTTATACCACTACGAATAAAGAGTTCCGTCGAAATATACCAAAAATCACGGTTGGTAGTGGCGAATTGGTATTGTGGGTCTGGAGTAAACCCCCTCTCCTAATGAACCGATTTAGTTTATTTTTACAACACATATTTACCTGTAGATTACCACTATGAATACCGAGTTTCGTCGAAATATACCAAAAATCATGGCTGGTAGTGGCGAATTGGTATTGTCGGTCCGGAGTAAACCCCCCCTCCTTATGAACTGATTTAGTTCATTTTTATATCTCACTTTTCTCTCTATATTACTACTACGAATACCAAGTTTCGTTGAAATATAACAAATATTACGGCTGAAATGGTCAAATTAGTGTTTTGGGCTCGGGGTAAACCCCCCCTTCCGGTGGACCGATTTTGGTGGTTAACGAACTCGTTCAATCGTTTGCTAATTGAATGCTATATACCAAGTTTCGTGGCGAAAAAACAAAAACTCTGGCCGCTATCGTGTTAACAGACATATATATATATATATATATATATATATATATATATTATATATATATATATATATACAAATTTTAACGGGGGTCATTTTCGCTGTCTACTAGGTAGGATCGATAAAGATTTGAAGAAATTTTTCAAAAATTCCGTCATGAGTCCAACCTCAATAGTTACTTTCCTTCGGAGGAAAGTGCTAAAAACGGTCCAAGAAGGTTGTTTCATGAGTGGGAGGATAGAGATCGGAGGGACGGGAACGGGCACTACGTAGAGGATTTAAACTGAGGTTGTAGATATAGGAAGGGGATTTGGAAGAAATGGTTTGTTAAAGGAAGGAACCTAGGAAGTATTGTCGTCGATTAGATGGGAATAGCCCATTCAACTCGGAAGTTGAGAGCTCTAGACAGGGGCGTATATAGAAATTAATTTCGGGGGGGGGGGGGCGCTGGGAGCATTTTGGGGTATGGAATACTAATAATTTAGAACTTAATTTATAGTTAGCCAACTAAAACGCTATTAAACCCGAAAACAATTTTTTTCCTCAACTAAGTGATCTTATTTAATTTATTTTTAAGGTTTTTATGTCACATTTTTAAGGTAAGGTTTTTAGATCACTCGAGCTGTACACATCCAGTATTATCCTCATAGCTCACCTGAAGTAGCGACGGAAGCCACCACAACTACACCAGCAAAGTATAAGATGAGATCTGGACACATACTGAGACTACTGCCCCACGCCTAACGGAGTATCTAGGAACTGTGCCCAGTTTAGCCACACACATAGGCAGATAAAGCAGATGGATACCTTACTGTCAACACTTGTACAAACATCTACCTTTCCTCATTTCTGTGTTCTCCGGAG
Organism: Gonocerus acuteangulatus; assembly: GCA_946811695.1. Taxonomy (NCBI): domain Eukaryota; kingdom Metazoa; phylum Arthropoda; class Insecta; order Hemiptera; family Coreidae; genus Gonocerus; species Gonocerus acuteangulatus. Next base: position 108,375,690 of record OX328125.1, on the reverse strand, counting down.
CCTTCGTGTTTACTCTTGCTATGCTTGTTTTAGACAATCAATACTCTTCGATACGTAACGTCCGTCCGTGGTACAATGGCAGCATTGGTGGTAACATGCTCGATAGGAATTCACAGAACTTCATGTACTCACTCAAAATCAGGAAAGATAAAATAATACCAACAAATAGGCAAGCATTCATTTTAATTCAAACTCATAATTTTCTGAAACATTAAAAAATCTTGTAGATTTTCTCTTTAGACTTTTGCTAACAATTTTTTACCTTAGCTTAAAATAACCATTTAAATTGTTTTCATATTATTAAAAAAAATAAAAAAAATCTGTATACTAACTACTTTATAATATATGTATATATATATATATATATATATATATATATATATATATATATATATATATATGTATATATATGTATATATATATATATACATATATATATATATACATATATATGTATGTATATGTATATGTATTTATATAAATCCTTTTGCTTCTCTGTGCCTCCATGCTACCACTGATAGATACTTTCGTGACAACAGGCTTACATGCCCTGTGGCCTGATAGCCACTTTCATGACAACAGGGTTACATGCCCTGTGGCCTGATAGCCACTTTCGTGACAACAGGCTTACATGCCCTGTGGCCTGATAGCCACTTTCGTGACAACAGGCTTACATGCCCTGTGGCCTGATAGCCACTTTCGTGACAACAGGCTTACATGCCCTGTGGCCTGATAGCCACATTCATGACAACAGGCTTACATGCCCTGTGGCCTGATAGCCACTTTCGTGACAACAAGCGAGCATGACTTTTTATTTAGTGAAATAAAAACAAAACAAAATTTAAAATGAAAAAAAAAAAAAAAAACAAAGTTTTTAAGCCGTTGGGTCTTTTTGCGAAGACCACATCCAGTTACTTTTGAAGTAGCAGTAGTGATTGTAGCAGTGATTCAGCGCATGCGCATAACTCCTTTGCCTTCCTATTGGAGGATTCCGATGACCAATTGCTTTGGTTCTTGCTGGGAGTAAAGTAACCTTCAACAGTGAATAAGCTTATGTCTATGAAAAAGCTCTGTTTATGTTAGTGAGAAAAATGAGTCTTTTACAATTAGTTCGCGATGTTCCTGACAAAGAAAAAGGGATTGGTTTCTTACTCAGAAAAAATAATAGAATCCTATTAATTTTAGCTAGTTGGATACACTAGAGTCCCCAAAATTAATGTAATTCTATTAATTGCGAGTTGGATTGACTAGGGTTTTGATATCTTCTTGAGCGAGCGGAGCGTAGCGTAGCGAGCGGAAACGCATAGCATGTAATACCTAATAAATGTAAAATATCCAAAAAAGAGAGAGAAAACGATTAAAATATGTTTGTTCAGAAATAACTTGTTTGTTATCCTTCATAACCTGCAAAACAGTCAACTTTAATGCTTAATAACTTATTTCATAGTTGAGAGAATTGATTTTAATCATATTAACCTTTTTATTAATAAATATTGCTTGCCATTATCTAATATGAATTATAACCGTAGATAACGAGAGAGTAGATAACCAGCAAAGAACCTATAAGCTTATCAGCGAGTACGAGTAACTGTTATAAATCACTACTGCTACTTCAAAAGTAACTGGATGTGGTCTTCGCAAAAAGACCCAAGCCGTTTACTATCCTGAAGGCCAGAATGCGGAAATAATATTAGGATAAACAAGCAGTGGAGGCTCTGATATTTTAATGCTGTCCTGTGGAACCAGGAGGTTCCTGTGGCCATCCAGTAAGGATTAAACTATAACACCAAAAGGGAGATAGAGGGAGAGAAAGGTAAGGAGTTTGTTCTAAAGAATATATTATCATAACATAACTTTTCTTTGTGAAATAAAATTACTATAATTTTATTAAGGAAGATAATTTAATTAATAATTAAAGAAGTAATTTAAACGAAACATAAAACTATTTAATGGACTATCTTGTTCATTAATCTTCTTTAAATTCCTAATAATACAAATTGCTCTTGAGATTTAGACTTGCAGAAAACAAACTGAATTATCTTTCGTAAGTAAATTTGGCATTAAATGGCTCACATCAATTCTTAATTGACAGAGCACAATTAAGAAAATAGCCTGCAAGAAACACTGCCAGGAAATTACTAGCTATGATACAAGACGTGTTCACAACTCTAAAACGTTCACAAAGAAATTGGCTTTTCTTGAGAAATTTTCATTAGAAGAAAATATTTCAATCAAGAAAAGGCTGCTGTCAATTTACTCAAGAGCGACAAGGTAATAGATGGAGAAACGTAAAATAAATATTTCGGGCAGTAAATGGGTTAAATATAACCCAATCAATCTTGAGAATAAGTCTATATTATAACAGCACATTTAGCTGGGAGAGAAACACATCGGCCATCTTGGACATACAACTCATAGGCTGACTTCTGCATGCCATCAATATCAAATATATCTAAATCTACAAGATTATTTCTTAAATAATTACATAAAAAAAGTATTATAAGATAGTGACCCTATTTTTCCAATGTATTCGTCTGTGGCAGAAGGTCAATTTTATAAAAAACACACTTACTTTCTTCTTTCCCGCGGAAGGTTCTCTAATGGATAGGCTGTAACCATATTTTATTGTATTTAGTTTAAGTGCTCCTGAAGAGGCGTCACAGCGACGTGAAGCATGTAGAGCCTAATAAAAGAGTAGAGAAGAAATTAAGTGTGTTTTTTATAAAATTGACCTTCTGCCACAGACGAATATATAAAAAAAAGTATAATTATAGATAAAAATATAAATTTGATTTATATTTCTAACAAAATATTCATGCATAAAAAGATGGCATAATGCAGAAGGCTTGTAGAAACTTCTTCATTTTTATCTTGACCTGGAGACGGAAGCCAAGGAAGTATGGGACATTGTCCAGGTTCTTCCGAGAGAAATTCACATTGATGATCTGACAGCAGATAGTATCAAATTCTTCCAATTATCTTGTAATGTACACAAACAAAAAAACTTACATTATATTGTACATTACCACAGGAATAATGATTATTTTATATTCCTGCAGATAAAAGAAAGCTGACAGAGATCCTATTGCTTGCTCACCATAATCTATTGCATTTATCAATACAACAATTAATGTAAGTTGAAGATAAAGGTGGGGACGGATCAATGTATTCTTAGAGTAACTAGCAGGGTTACTATAACCCAACTATGGCACCCATGGTCTCAGATTTTAATGAAACTTGGCATGTTCGTTCCTTTCATCGATATAAGTAAGGATATAAACTAGTTTTGCCCTATGTAAAATGGTTTATTTTTTATGCCTTGCTAAAGTTGTTGAAATTTTGCAGTTTTTATCGATTGGCCAAAGGAAGTGCAATTTGTTCTTGCATAGAAAATAAATCATACCTTCTTTATTTATCAACCAATGTTGATGAAATGTTTTATTACAATACTTCAATAAATAAGGAAGCCAGAAAAAAAATAATATAACTGTAAAGTAATTACAATTGTTCTGACAAAATCCTAAAATGTTAAAATTCATTTTTTAAAAATGAAATATGGCTTCCACTTATAGACTAAGTGGAATATCATCAAAAGGGAAAAATATAATAACAAAAGTATTTTATTATTATTATTATTCTAAAAGTTAAACTCTGTCACAAGAAAACATAAACTTTATGGTTTTTTCAGTCTTTCATTATTTTTACCAAAGACAAAAAATTGTTCAATTAAAATTTTAGCTGACAGTATATTATTATTTTTTTTTTTAAATACAGCGATTTAATTTTTAAAACTATAATAAAAAATAACCACTGTTACCCAAAACAGGATAAAACAGGATTTTGAAAAAAGTATGAACTAAACATTTGTATAACAAAGTGCATGTTTATAATATCTATGTGTTTGAATGTAAAATTTTACAAAACTCACCATGAAAAATATTTCTAGCTCTACGATATTGAACTTAAATTTCTCCATATTTTTTATGGAAAACATATATAATGCATTCTTGAGAGAATTGATCCATTTCTTCCAGTCACAGTTTCGGGAGGTTCCATGATGACAAACGGTCTGAAAAAAATCCTAAAGTGTTGAAATTAATTTTTTTTTATTGAAATCTGGAGTTCCAGGGTAAATAGAATACCGTCTTTAAAGGGAAAAGGATATAAAGCAAGGAGATAAATCCAAGAGCGTGTAAGAATAAGGAAGAAACAGAATAATTCAACGGAAGAAACGAAAGCCATATGATTCAACCGAATTCTACTAAGAAACATTCAATCCAAGGGAGCATACGGTTCAAGGAGCTTTGGTTTAGAGCAAGATGGACAGTCCACAGGACTTCCTTCAAGTACTCCAAGTCGACTCCAATAAATTATCCATCCTTCCAGAATCAATTTTAATATATTTCTCGTGGATATCAAACAACCACATTCGGGAGCACAGTAACTGCCCATCAATATGCTAGAAAATAATTTTACCAAATAATGCTCAGACCCACAACGAACAATTGTATTTGTTTAAAAAGTCATTGACATTAATGTTTTATTAAAATCATTGGCAAAATTGATTTTCTCAGAAATTTCCAAATTATTATAAATACATTTTTAGGCAACTGAAATTAATTTTTAAAATATTGATAACTATGCTGCGTGTGTTTACTAATCCAATATAGCAAACTTTGGTTTTATTTTTTAAAGTAAAGAATTTCCTTTCCCCTTGTGTCCCATTTTTACTCACCTATAACATTTCCCTTCAAACCTCGATTTTTGTGTGTCCTCTTAACAAAATACCAAACCCATGCTCTCGAAAATATTTCCGTCCTATCTCCCTTTTATCCAATCTTTCCAAACCTTTTGAGCGTTTGGTCCAATCTCTAGTATCCAACTACCTTGAACAAAATAATCTCCTTAACCCTCTCCAATCTGGCTTCCGTCCATCATACTCCAATCAATCAGCTCATTAAAATCATCCATTACATTCAAACTGCCATAGATGATCAACAACTCACTATCCTAGTTCTCCAAGTTTTTTCAAAAGCATTTGATACCGTTGACCGCCAAATCCTCCTCACCAAACTCTAATCCGTTTCCTTTTCCAACAGTGTCATAAGCTGGTTCCAATCCCTTCTATCCAATCGTTCCCAATAAGTTTTAATCCAATAAGAGATCTAGAGAAATCACTCTAGCCCTCTTACTCTTTCCCTGGTGTACCCCGGGGCTCCTCGTTATCCCCAACTTTATTTTCTCTTTAAATTAATGATCTTCCTCTTTCCATAGTCTATTCCAAGTTTCATCTTTACGCTGAGGATACCCAGATCTATCTATACTTTAAACCCCCTTTGCTGCGAGATGCTGTAGACAAGCTGCAAGTAGATCTTAATAATATCAATGCTTGGGCCACAGCTAATAAGCTTTCTCTAAATCCGGATTAATCCAAACCCATTGTTATAGATTCCCAATCCCTGGTAAGTTCCACCCCCCCCCCCTTTTCTAGCCCTTTACCTCAACAGCATCCCTATAAAATATTTTAAATCTGTTAAATACTTTAGAATCATATTAGATAAAACCCTTTCCTGCAAAAATCATATTTCCCAAATTTCCTGTCAATCCATATTCATCCTCTGACATCTGAACCTCTCCCACCATCTTCTGTGAACAAAGACCCATCAATTCCTTGCAACCTCACTCTTATTCCTATATCCAGGAATATTCCTATAGGGGAAATATAACCCCTAGTACATATTCAAACTGTAGTATTTTAACTTTATATATTTTTAATTCTTTTCACCTGATGCTGTAAATTCAAAATTATTCCTAAGGGACATGTGTCCATGAATAGGAATAAACTTTTTTTATTTCATTTAATTTTATAAATGTTTAGAAGCATTTGTGAACTTAATGAGGGTTTTTCTAATACTCATTTATTATTTGAAAAAGCATTTAGAATGGTAGGTATTCTGCACTTTTGCTAGGTGATACATTGTTTAATGTCCTCGAAAGAAACCACACTTGTAATGTGATAGGTAAGGCGATTATTTTTTTGTGAATATGTAATATTTTTTCATGTTGAAAAAAAGTTTTGTGTTTTAGGCTGCTGTTTATTATTTATTTATAATTAAATTCAACCTAATAGATTAAGATGGATGGTAACACTAGGGATGAAATCAGAAAGAAAGGATTGCAAGCTTTTATATTTTATTTTTATCTCACACTTAATAAGTGATCACGAGCTGAACATTGAGAGGTATTTATTAGTTTTTGAACAAAAAAAAGGCGGTTGTTGGAGGAATTTCATTGCCTGGAACTTGCAGATATGTATCCTGAGTGGCAGAGCGTTGATCTGTTGTGAGCGTTAAAGCTTTAATAAAGTTTGCTTCTGGGAAGGGCACTAGGATAGTTACCAGGCAAAGAGCTAGGTCTTGGACAACCACTGTGATCAAGGGAAACTATCAGATCCTAGATGTGGGAATGCACTGGGTCTGTGAACAAGGGGATCTACCATATTCTGATTGAACTGCTTGGTCTGTAACTGGAGGAACTGGCGTATTGTAGTTGGAAACCACCGGGCCTGTAACCTGAGAAACTACCAGATCCTGATTGGCTGCCAAGAAAACCGCCTGAAAATTGAAATTGACCTTGTCTTCCACTGGGGTATCCGCCGGGTCCTGAAGGTTGGAAAGGACCTGGTTGGGGCCTCGGGACTTGACCAGGAGCTGTCTGCTTTCCAGGGAATGGCCCTACTCCGGGGACATTCTGGTTTGATGGGAAAGGACTAGGTCCAGGAAAGGGAGCTTCGCCTGGAAATGGGAATCGCCCTGGTCCTGGTTGAGGGAAAGGACGTGATTGGGGCCATGGGAAGTGGCCAGGACCCATCTGATTTTCAGGGGCAGTCTGGTTTGTGGGGAAAGGACCAGGTCCAGGAAAGGGAGCTCCGCCTGGAAATGGGAATCGACCTGGAACTGGAGGAGGGAAAGGTCGTGGTTGGGGCCATGGGAAGTGGCCAGGACCCGTCTGATTTTCAGGGGCAGTCTGGTTTGTGGGGAAAGGACCAGGTCCAGGAAAGGGAGATCCGCCTGGAAATGGGAATTGACCTGGAACTGGAGGAGGGAAAGGTCGTGGTTGGGGCCATGGGAAGTGACCAGGGCCCGTCTGATTTCCAGGGGCAGTCTGGTTTGTGGGGAAAGGACCAGGTCCAGGAAAGGGAGCTCCGTCTGGAAATGGGAATCGACCTGGAACTGGAGGAGGAAAAGGTCCTGGTTGAGGCCATGGGAAGGGACCAGGTGTTGGTGAAGGTGTCGACGCGTATCCTGGAGTTGATCCGTCTTCAGTAACCTGTTCTTCTTGAGAGTTCTGTTCTTCTTCAGAGTCGTATTCTTCTTCAGAGTCGTATTCTTCAGCACCCTGTTCTTTGGAGTCCTGTTCTTCTGCAACCTGTTCTTCATCGGGATCACTGAATTCGTCTGGACCAATGTCTTCATTGACTACGAGACCTGCAAGTACAAAGGAAGGATAAGATAGAATTTGAGAACTTTTGACAAGACCAATCTATCTAAAAGTATTGAAATCCAAAATCTGTTTCCCTCAGACATCCTCAAAATTTCACTAAAATCAATGGTACAATAGCTATAACTTAAAAATGGTTATTTCCTTAAATAGTTTAAAACTACATGGACTATTACTCATTGACGGTGTTATAATGGTAGACAATTTAGTAAGCTTTCGAACGGTCAACATCCACTTACCACGATTTCCAAACCGTTTTCGAGGTAGTTTAGAAAATATATGAAAACCCCAAAACTTTTCATTCTCAACCCAGGCAGAGGCAAACCTTAAAGTCTACAAATAGCTGATTACGAAAATATTTAATAATTTAAGGGGGTCTCCCGTGGTCTAATGGCTAGCGCCTTGGATGATGGTGAGCGGGAGATGGTGGGTTCGATTCCCAACCTCCGGCAGGAATTTTATCATCCCACGGCTCGCTGGTAAAATTCCTCGCTGCACCCTGGATGTCAGCGCTAATGACCTAGATGTAGATGCGCCGTAAAAAAAAAAAAAAAATAATAATTTAAGAAAACGCTAATATCAATAGTTCCCATCTATACGGTTTATTTCTTTTTAGTTCCCATCTATACGGTGAGTTACTTTTTGAAAATTTAATGTAGATTCTAAAAATGTGATTGTTTATGATACATTAACCAGAAATCCCGAAAACATATTTTTTCATAAAAAGAAACCAATAGTTATGAAAATAGACATAAGATTAAGTAACTCTGCTACATGTACAGATAGGACGCTCATTTCTGCGTCATTTAACTACAAAATTTGTAGTTAAATCATTTATTGATGTGCAGAATAAACCCCCAACATTATGACATCTCAATTCGGGATACCCTTTGTATATATATGCGGGACATCAGGACCGCCAGGACTGCCGGGTACTGTTGTCCCGGGCCCCAGCGCCACTGGGGCCGTGCCTTGCTAATTGGAAAAAAATGTATAGGCTATGAGCTTGTAAAAACAATGGGGTTTACAAATATAGACGGGCGTAGCCTATATTTATTTAAATTGGATCTATATTTTTTTAATGTACATAAACGTCAAAACGAGTGCAGTCCCAGAATAGTACAGTAGTACTACAAGTACCGAAAGTGACCTTTGCTGCACCGATTGTCGGCTTTTATTATCATTTCGCTCAAAACTCAGGATGAAAATAATTTTAAAATGTCCTAAATCCTATAGCAAAGTACTAGAATTTTCAGTCTGGCTCTGAGAAGTGGGGGCCCGTGATCTGGTCCTCTGAGATGTGGCGGCCTTGCGGGACATATATTTGTGTCTATATATATATATATATATATATATATATATATATATATATATATATATACACACACACAAAAAAATCTGAACCACCGCTATGTTCGTGATCTGTGGATTCTGAAACATGCAATTTTATAGTCGTCACTTCCGAATTGTGTCAGGAGGTCAACTTTATAAGGGTTTCTCCTTGTGGAGGGAAAGAGGAAATGCGCTAAAAGGGTGAATACAACTGCCCTAGGTGGATATCTTGAGTGGAATCCAACATTGCATGCCACCTATTCAAGAAAACTTGCATTATTTCCATTCATAGGTATTTTGCGTTAGGTGTCAGTGCTTAATCCCTCTTGGGATTAATTAATTAATTAATTGGTCTTTAATCTCAATATTTTATGATTCAATAGAATATATTGTTCTGAGATAAATGCCACTATACCTTGATCATAATGTATCCCCCTTCTGAATCTGACATTAGCAAAGGCTGCTCCAGCGAGCAACAAGCAAAGGACCAAGTGCAGCCGCGACATGATCCTCTTTGGATTTCCACGGCCATAGAGATTACAGCGCGGCTATATATAACTAGCGGGAAAAGCTGTTTTTCTATTTCATAGCAAATAATGTCTTGATTGGACTTCCTGTTTACTATTTAAGCTGCACCTTTGACGCATTGTTTGTTTCAAGAATCTTTTTTTAACATATTTTTCATTCTACCATCTATTGAAATCATTTAAAACGTAGAATTACATAGAAATAAAGTTATTAATATCATTAAAATAAGGAGGAATATTGTAAAAAAAAAAAAAAAAAAAAAAAAAAACAACTCCAAATGTTACCAAAATTTAAATATCTTAGGCTTGAAATTTCAAACATTTAAAAATATTTCATTTGCTTCCGTAAGTTCCGAAAATTAATTTGAAAATCTATTTTTATCTACTTTTCTCGAAAACGGTTACAGTTATCCCATTGAAAATGGTTCAGTTCGCTTTCTAACGTCAGAGAACACGAAAAGTGTACCAGCAAGCATGACAACTTTGAAACTTGGAGGCTATGATTTTTTCGTGCGAATTTCGCCCAAAAAATCAGATTTTGGTTCACGTTTTAATTGGTTGTTGGTTTATTAATTGCATTTAATAGTAAAATTAGTATTTTAATAAAGTAAGTGACGAGGGGATCTCCCGTGGTCTAATGGCTAGCGCCTTGGATTCATAAGCGGGAGATGGTGGGTTCGATTCCCAACCTCCGGCAGGAATTTTATCATCCCACGGCTCGCTGGTAAAATTCCTCGCTGCACCCTGGATGTCGGCGCTAATGACCTAGATGTAGATGCGCCGTAAAAAAAAAAGTCCGACTCGCAGGAACTGCGTCATCTTAGCGCGGTTACATCTTGAAGAAATGGAATAGATTAGCATCACAAATCACAGGAATCTGACAGTAGTCAACTTACACAGAAGCGGATAATTCTTAATCTGCATAAGTCAAAAAATTATGTACTGAAAACGTACTTACTCTTTGACTACTGCTGAGAAGGCTCTATTCTAAACAACCAAAATTTCGTTGTCATTTTAAGTATCTTGTTTTACTAGCAAATTCGTTTTACTGTTATAATCAACTGTAAATATGTGCTTCATGGCGAATAAAATTCCATTCTGCCGTGGGTTAAATCTTTCTATAAAATGAGATATAACGATAACTTTAGTTGGAAGCTATGAGGAAGGTTATACAGATAGGAGAATTCAAAACAAACGACGTCATCATGATTAGCTACTGCCATCATGATTACCACAGCCACTCCAAACTTACTACCAATACCTTTCACCGTTTCTTAGCTTATTTTACTACAATACTAATTTTACTGATAAATGCAATTTAAAACAAGAAACAACCAATTAAAAAGTGAGATAAACAAAGAGAAAAACCCTTTCAAAACAACAAAACAAACACTTTTTAAGTTTTAAGCGCTTATATCTCTGATTGACGTTGCCCTATCGAATATTGCTTCAGAACCTTTTTTGTAGAGAATTTAGTAAGCATTCGAATGGTCACCGTCCACTTACCACGATTTCACAACCGGTATCGAGATATTTACGAAAAATGTATGGAGATCCGAAAACTTTTCATGTCTATTAATAAAATAATTTTTTTTCGCATACTTCCTTATATCCAAATATAACCAAAATTTATACATATTAGTTGGGACTAATTTTCAAGGTGTAGAAAATATTTCAATTGAATCCCGCGATTCTAAGTACTCACAAAAAAATAATGACTTAGAAAAACATTGATTCCACTTATCTCAGAAACGGTTAAAGATATCGCCTTCAAAATGGTTTCATTCGTTTTCTTATGTTAAGAAACCTATAAAACAAGCACCTGCAAGTATATAAACTCAAAAACGTAAGCGTTACGATTTTTTTTCGTCGAATTTCGCCCCAAACACTATCTTCCAGTGGGCGGATTCTGCTGGTTAACGAACTTGAGCTTTCAAATCAGATGTCAGGTTGTTGTACCAAATTTCATCAAAATCGGGCCTTTTTTGAGCTTGCTAGAGCGCGAGACAAGCATATATATATATAAATATATACATATATATATATATATATATATATATATATATATATATATATATATATGTATATATATATATATATATATATACAAATTTGAACCACCTATATTTTCGTGATCTATGGGGTCTGAAACGAAAAAGTTTCTAGTCGGCACTTCCGGATTGCGTCATGAGGTCAACCTCATAAGCGGGTTCTCCCTATGGAGATAGGGAGTAACCGCGCTAAAACGTCTATCAGCTGTCTATCTGTATGCTTGTTCCTTAAACAAATTCACACCGTTTGACCTATTTTGATCAAACTTGGCACACAGGTTGGTCTTGATACGGGGAGTTTCATAGGCTAGGTCAAAAACGTCTATCAGCTGTCTGTCTGTATGTTTGTTCCTTAAACAAATTCACACCGTTTGATCGATTTTGATCAAATTTGGCACACAGGTAGGTATGATAAGGGGAGTGTCATAGGCTAAGTCAAAATCGTCTAACAGCTGTCTGGCTGTATGTTTGTTTCTTTAAAAATCCACACTGGTGTAGCATGACACGCCGGGGAACAGCTAGTTAAAAATAAATTAAATAAATAAATTTAAAAGGATCCGTCCCACTCCGCGGAACGGGCACCAGCCGATCCCAGAACCGCCGCGAACCACAAGATTTTGGAGTTCATAACCCATTCCACTATCTAGGTCATTTTTAAAAAAAAAAAATGTCACTTATACCCCTTGACTTCTGAGACCCTCATTTAGTTAATTAGTTAGTTAATTTGAGCACGATCGTAACCAACGTGGCCTTCATGAAGAATATCCTTCCTTACTTATGCAGCTCCTGCGTGAATGGGTTTACTTACTTGAGGAATAAATTCCTAAGATTGACAATTTGAAAATCGCACATTTATTATAGTTTTTACGAGCAACACTTCATGGGTTTCTCTTCTTCCGTTAGCTTGCCGCTGCCTCCAAGCTGAGAAAATTCTGCCGGCCCACGAAGTCTATCATGTGGAATCCTGTCCACCTGACCATTCCACTTGCTCGGAATCTGTGTTGTTGCTTTCAGCTGAACCAGCCGAATCTCCTTCGTCGCCGCTTGTGTTTTCCTTCTTCGGTAGTAATCCTGTATCAAGTTGGTTGTCATCATCTAGTACTTCGAAGGGAACTTCCTTCAGGTATCTACAAAAATGAAACTATTAATCAACTGTATATAGTCCATATTGTCATTCAAATTTTAAAAGTCCGACACGCAGAAGCTGCATAACTAAGTGCTTTCCTCAGAATATGCGTAGTGTACTCTTCATTCCTGAATAATTTGCTTAAAATAACCTATATATATATATATATATATATATATATATATATATATATATATATATATATAAATCAGTCCCGTAACTGGCCACGAGGGCCCTGAGGGGCAGATACTGTAGAGGTATCTGATTCATGACCATACGGCACGCTAGGGAGATAGTGAGGTCAGTACTATGCTCCGGCCGCCTGATTTTCTTCTTGGCTGCTTCGACTGCTAGAGTCATCATTAATTAAAGGTTGGGTTGACCTAGGGACGGTCAGGGAGGCCGAATTCAACCCATGAACGAAGACACTAGAAGAAAAAATCTTTAGTGCTTGCTCGGAATTTGAACTCACGGGGCGAGGTTAGCTCAGTGGTAGAGTACAGGGATAATAAGTTGGAGGACCTGAGTTCATATATAACTATCCTGCATATTATAGAGTCCGATAAAGATTTAACACCGCTATCAGATTTACAAGACAGCAATTCCAAGAATTCTTCATCAGTATATACTTCTCTAGACTTATTGAAAACAATATATGACAGAGATAAAGAATGCCAGTAAACTGTACAAAATCGGAGAACAGACTGAAGGCTAAATCTGCAAGGTATAAGGGCAGGTATAGTCATAAAGTCGGGTGGACAAAGGACAAGGGGTTGCAAAGGGCCCCTACAAGTGTATAAAATGCATTTGAATGAACTCTAGTGCCAAGAAAAGTACTAGAACATCTTCCAGTAGATGGAGAACTAATAACAGGGCCACAGTCCTCTAACGCTGAAAAGAGTGAACTGATATATCAGTCTACAGGCCACGGGAGATCGATGGGCTCCGAACTGATATATCAGTCTACAAGCCACAGGGATCGGCAAGCTTCGAACTGATATATGAGTCTACAAGCCACATGGATCGGCAAGCTCTGAACTTATATATCAGTCTACAAGTCACAGGGATCGGCAAGCTCCGAACTGATATATCAGTCTACAAGCCACAGGGATCGGCAAACTCCGAACTTATGTATCAGTCTACAAGCCACATGGATCGTCAAGCTCCGAACTGATATAGCAGTCTACAAGCCACAGGGATCGGCAAGCTCCGAACTGATATATCAGTCTACAAGCCACATAGATCGGCAAGCACCGAACTGATATATCAGTCTACAAACCACAGGGATCGGCAAGCTCCGAACTTATATATCAGTCTACGGTCACGGGGATCGTTGCGCTCCGAACTGATATATCAGTCTACAAGCCACATGGATCGGCAAGCTCTGAACTTATATATCAGTATGCAAGCCACAGGGATCGGCAAGCTCCGAACTGATATATCAGTCTACAAGCCACATGGATCGGCAAGCTCTGAACTTATATATCAGTCTACAAGTCACAGGGATCGGCAAGCTCCGAACTGATACATCAGTCTACAAGCCACAGGGATCGGCAAGCTCCGAACTTATGTATCAGTCTACAAGCCACATGGATCGTCAAGCTCCGAACTGATATAGCAGTCTACAAGCCACAGGGATCGGCAAGCTCCGAACTGATATATCAGTCTACAAGCCACATAGATTGGCAAGCACCGAACTGATATATCAGTCTACAAACCACAGGGATCGGCAAGCTCCGAACTTATATATCAGTCTACGGTCACGGGGATCGTTGCGCTCCGAACTATCAGTCTACAAGCCAGAGGGATCGGCACGCTTGAACTGATCTATAGGTCTACAGTCCCGAATGTGTTAATACCTTGTCAAGAACCTTGTGGTTCACCTGTCGCGGCGTAGTGGTAATTTGGTTGGAAGAATTGCAGTCGAGTGTCCAGAACGTGGTGAGACTCTGAACTATGAACTATGAGCGAGTCTCATAGCACTCGGCTCTAGGGCGGAAGCTGTCTGTAGTTGGTATGCCCCTTCCCCGAGGATCATCCCGCGATCCCCACGTTCTTAAAGTCGGGGCTCGCGTGGTTATCCTCGTTTTTATGGCCTAGGGAGGCTAATAATAGAAGAGGCGTCTGTTTTAGGTCTATCAAATGCTGGGCACGGCCCCTTTGCTGTTTCTAACTTTTGCGGTGCCCAGTCATATATCAATTTTCGAGGCGATCATATATGTGAAAAATAAAATATTTCCATGACAGTAATTACATTCGAGTAGGTAATTTGTAAACTGAAGTCAAAGTCTCGTCTCTGAATGCATCAATCCACTCTTCTAAAACTGGATCAGAGACTGCAGATTTGTAGGAATTAGGATTAACAGCTGATTCGAAAGAGTGGTGGCTCCAAGACTTTATCATTGCTGGAATCACCGATATGCTCCTAGAGTTATTATCGTGTTCCTCGCAGGATTCCAACATGTTTTCTCCATAATCGAATGCTGTTCTTCCATTGTTGTCACTAATGCTCTCCGTATTAATGGATCCGTAGCGAGGAAGTTTATTCGTCACTTGGAACTCGCTTTCTACGCGAATCTTCTTTCTTTGTTTGTAAATCCATTTCCTTAAACATAAACGAAATTTATTAGTTACGCTTCTTAAAGCGGTTAAGCTGTTTTAAGTCAACTTATTGAAATAGGTCTCTAAAGTCGCCCAGAGATCAACACCAGTCGCCAAGATATCTGATTCACTGGCTTAGAGATCTGCTGCAGTGGCCCAGAGATCTTTTGTAGTGGCCCAGAGATCAGCACCATTGGCCTAGATTTCTGCCGTTTTGGCTCAGAGATCTGCTACAGTGGCCCAAAGATCTGCTATAGTGGCCAAGAGATCTTTTATAATGGCCCATATATCTGCTGCGATGGCCTAGAATTCTGCCGCATTGGCTCAGAGATCTGCTATAGTGGCCCAGAGGTCTTATGTAGTGGCCCAGAGATCTGCTCCAGTGGCCTAGAATTCTGCCGCATTGGCTCAGAGATCTGCTAGAGTTTTTCAGAGATCTGCTACTGTGGCCCAGAGAACTGCTGCAGTGGTCTATTGCAGTGGCTCAGTGGAAAACATAAAAAACTCAAGTAAAGTGTTAGGAACGACTTTCTCTCCCATCAAGAGCGACGATGTCCCCAGAGCACTCTCTCGCTCCAGTCATCGGCCGGAGTGAATAAATCAACTGTCCCTTTCGACTCCCACCCAAGTGGCTCGATGCTACCAAAAGTACTGGATATGATCGTCTAGCAGGACTTGGTCCTTACTATCCATCTAAAGAAGTCAGGGTTTCTGCTGAAACTCCGACATCTACAGTTGAATCGACAGACCACTCCAAATTATAACTTCTGAGAGTATATTTTACCTCAAAAAGTGCGGTATTTTCCTCTTGTAGCTGAAATCTTGGACGTTTTCTTGAATAGCCAGTATTAGCCTCTGGTGTTCTTCTTTATTTTCATATTTGGTTTGAAGGTCAACATTGCCTAGGTATATAGTCCTCAAAGTAGCCAAGTTAAGGTATACCTCTATGGAAGCTGAGGGTGTTCCTCTTTGGTTGAGACAGAGAAGATTGATCACAGCCTGTCCAACGTTCAGGAAGAACTCTGCAGGGAACTCCAGCGACTTACCATACACTCTTCTTCCAGACAAGAAGGAACCAATTTGTCTAGTAACTTCAGCTGAGAAGGTTATCATATCAGCTTCAGGCCTGGAACGGCAATTCTTATAGGTATGAAGAACAAAAGGGCTTCACGAAGGAGCTGCATAATTTAACAAATTCCTCTACAAGACGCCTTGTTTACGCGAGATTGCTAACGAGGCTTCAAATGTCGACAAAACTTCAAAATGAAAAAAAAACAAAAAAAGTAGCTTCTCTCTTTTGCATTTACTATTAGTATTAAACAACTAACTTTTACCTAGAGAAAATCTCCACTTCTAGTAAACCGATTTCGCTTATTTTAACTCGGAGTATGCCGCTTTTCATAGCAATATAACAAACATTTCGACCGTTTGAGCCATATTAACAATTTGGGTTCAGAGTAACCCCCCCCCCCTCTAAATAGGCTCATTTGGCTCATACATAATGGTCTACATGGTTTACAAATATCGTTGTTTACGCTTGCTTTCTTTTCCTGCATAACAGTGAACTTTAGTGCTTAATAACGTTTTTCCTAGTTGAGAGCGACTTTTTCTTTTTTTTTTTCTTTTTTTTAACGAATTCATGTTTAATGCATCAAAATACGTCACAGAACTACATGAAAAAAAGCGGTGATGAGGCCTCTAAACTTCACAATTACCTTAAATAAATTATTGTGACAATGTCTGTATTTCAAAATTTTGCACTTTGACTTGCAGTAGGCATCTATTAATTATCTTAAGTCTAACATTTTACTTACCTTTGTACTGTTTAATTTCAAGGAATTTGTGAATTTTATGGTTAAATTAACATTGAAATAAGGACATCAAAAATGTTGCATACTTTGCAATCTTCTGTAGTAAATAATTGTAAAGATAATATTAACCAATAAATTTAGCTAATTATAATCACTCACATGACAAATTGCAAAACTATGTATCAACTTAAAGACATTAAAAATGGTTGTCGGGTCGATTTTAAGTACCATAAAAGAATGTTATATTTTTTTTCTTTTGAACAGGCGTGATAGTTGAGACTTGGGGGGAGAGGAAGCCACTGAAATTATTAAAGATCCAGACCTTGGCAAGTTGGGGTAAACATATCTAATCGTGAAAAGTTAAAGCCAAGGTTAATCGATTGGCGCGCTCCGCAGACCGTGGAGGGTCTGCCCCTGGACGAGTCTACCTTAGTAGAATACCTGAGGGGACAAAACCTCATCGAGTTAGAGGGGTCTGACTCTGAGGTAAAGCTGGTATTTCGAAAGGGCAAGAAGACGGGGGATTTCTGTCACCTTGTTCTAGAGGTGAGCCCTAAATTAAAATCAGTTTCCTCAGTAAAGGCCGCTTATACATTGAACATTGTGCATGTAAAGTAGAGGAATTTTATGAAGTCAGGGCTGCGGTGAGGCGCTGGTCGAGCCTCCCAAGGGATGTTCCCTTGGGTTACTTCTTTGCTGCATGTGCGGACGGAGGGGGTTAACCGTAGGCCATCTCCAGTGTTTGGAGAGGTCGAGTATGCCTACCTTACGTCTTGCTTTTGTGGTTCTTGCATCAATAAAATCCAAGAGGGTATAAAGCGTGAGATCGCATGTCCGTCCAAACGATCACGAATCAGTATTTGCTTGGAAATCATGGCTTTTACAAGCATGTTGTGCAGTTGTCAGTACGGTTTTAGCCCATACGTTAATGAAATGTCAAGTAAATATCACATAACGGAAGAAAAAGCGCTGATGAGTGGGAGAGTAGATTCAAGAAAAGGAGGAATTTGGGAGCAACAATTTAATTAGATTTGTAGCTGCGATATGATTCGATGGCGTTGTCAATTTGCCGTTGACTCGATTTGGTCCAAATCCTTTTCACGGCAGACAATCGAAAGTCTCTATTAAAATTTAAAAGTTTTGTCACCTTGGAGTTTAATTACGCGAGCTGATGACTCCGAAATTTCTAAATTCTAATTTTAAAAAACAAAAAGTTGTTGCATTGAGATCCCAGATGCGACTGGTGAGATTCGTGACCACGCTTGAAAATCAAACACGTTTAATTCCATTCGTGAATTTGCCTGACACCCGATGACGTCAGAAGCAAACTCACGCCACCTCGTTCACACGAGGCAATTCCACAAATTCCATGGCCACGCTTTCTTATTATTGCCCCTTGAAAACGGGGCTTAAGTTTCCGTAATAATACAGTCACGCAGCCGACCGTCAACGTGTGGCGTTCCCCAGGGATCGGTGTTGGGTCCAGTACTGTACAAGACCTGCCAGGATTTCAAGTTTGGTCAAAATCGGTTCAACGGTGTGGATTTCTAAAATGAACAAACTGATAAACACACAGACACTTGATTTTTATATAGTACTAGCTGTTACCCGGCGTGCTATGCTACACCTACTTTCTGCATCAATAAAAGCAAAAATAAATTAGAAACAAAATAATTAATATTAAAATCTAATAACGCAAATCTGTAACTATTTGGGTTCATTGTTTCGAACTCGTGATCTCCGAACTGTAAGTCATAGGTTCTCCCCGTGTCAAGACCTACAAGGAACAAACATACTGACAGACACCTGGTACACGTTTTCGACCTAGCCTATGACACTCCCGGTATCACGACCTACCTGTGTGCCAAGTTTGGTCAAAATCGGACGAAGGGTGTGGATTTGTATAAGGAACAAACAGAAAAACAGAGAAACGGACAAACAGACAGACACGTGATTTTTATATATATAGATATAGATAATTAAGTTGCTCCTGAAGAGGCGACAAAGGACGCGAACCATGTAGAGCGATAAGTAAAGCATATAAAGTGAAGTTGACGAATTTTACATATACATGACCTTCCACCTATTTAAATAATATTTTGAAATAAAGAGGGGTCACAATTTTATTACATAAACAGTAATTAAAATAGATTTAACACAAAATATTGTAACGAAGATATTGTTCAAATCCGAAGAAACGAGTTTAAGGTGTTAGGCAATGTTTCATTCCACGGTACAAAAATCTGTTTCCTTCGGGTATCTTGGTTAAATTAATATATCAATAGGGAAGATTTAAATATGTATTTGATAGATTAGCGACAAAAAAGAAATAAAATTCCTTTTGAAAATTTTATTCATGCGTTTTAGCCTAAGAATATATCATATTTTGTATTCGTTTTAGCGTAAGAAAAATCCCTCCAGAGAAAGTGCTCTTTAAGGTGCTGATAACATTATCAAACTAGTCGATTCCTAGATAACGAATACGGTAACGTCTAAATGCGAACAGAAACGAACATTAAACCCATAAAACGTGTTTTTGCTGAAAGAGATACGGCAGGAACAGGAGACTTGGTTCTTTCTTGATCGTTCGGCAAGCAGTTCGACAAACAATGGTAAGTAAAACAATTTACTTGTTTTAAGCATTTTTATAAGAAATTTAGCTGTTGGGGTTGTAATCTAGAAAGGGGTTTACAAATATCTCTTCAAATCATTCAGGATACCGAAAATAAACCCCGTTAAAGTATGTGTGTGCGTATATATATATATATATATATATATATATATATATATATATATATATATATATTATATATATATATGTTTATATACATATACACACACAGGTGATTTAATTAGTCGGACCATTTGGGGGAGGGCAGGAATCACTCAGGACACGAGTTATTAATACGCCCACAGTGCTCAACAGCTTTTTCCCAAAGAAAAGCCACTCCCCTTAGAGGGAATCGAACAGTAGTGTTAAGTGCTCACGCCTTAACGCTCGCGGCCAACGTAGTCCAAGAGCAGGTAATGCACGTTCCATGAACCTTTGTTTATGCACCTTGAAATTTGTGAATAAATTTAAAATCAGAAAAAAACAAATTTTTTTTTACATCCTATCCCCCCTTAAAAGTGTCTGTCTTATTTTTTATTCATTGCAATAAAACGCGCTTGTGAATAAAACACTATTTTTGGGCAATATTGTTTTGCACCTTTCCCCTTTGCGCAGTACCTGGTGTTCCACGGTAAGCCACAACACATATTTACCTTCTTATCTACCCAAGAGATGCACAGTAGGAGAATTTCATAAAACACTTCATGAAACATACTACCTCTCCGACACCGGGCCTCCTTGTTCTTATTAAACGAAACTAGTTACATAGAATCGTAAAGAATGAATTAAATGTTCTTATTCACTGTAATGCAGTCCCTGCGTGACGGATATTAACTATTCTATATTATTTTCAGGGAACTGGAACAGCAGAAGTCTCAAGATGTATATTTTTGTTCCTGCTTTTATTTTCTCCAGTCCAATCAATATTTCTTCCAAAAGGAGTTCCATTCCGAGAAAACATGTTCTGGGAGAACAAGCCAATCCTTTCGGAGTACGACTTTGTAATAGTTGGTTCAGGTCCAGCTGGATCTGCTTTGGCCAACAAGCTGTCGGAAGTGTCTTCCTGGGATATCCTACTCATCGAGAAAGGTCAGGAAGGGAATATCTTCAACGACATTCCTCTAGTCAATCCTTACACCGTACTCGGATCGTGTTCCAAAGTCTTGTCGACAGAAGAGGATCCCGACGTCTGCACGGGACTCCATGAGGGCAGGTGTCATTGGCCGTCGGCACACTGTCTGGGAGGAGCGTCTCAGCTAAACTCCATGATTTTCACCAAAGGGAACCCCAAGGATTACGACCAATGGGAAGACGAAGGAAATCCCGGCTGGTCCTATCAGGATGTTTCGCCATACTTAATGGAATTGGAGAACATGGCTATAAAATCGCTAATGTTGAGTAAATATCACTCCATCGATGGACCATTGAGTGTAGAGTATCCATTCCAATCCAAAATAGGGAAACGTTTTTTAATGGCGGGGGTTGAATTGGGCTACGATGTTATAGACTATAATAACCCTCACATTCACCTTGGATTCTCTGAAGCTCAAGTAACAGCTAAGTCCGGTAAGAGGCACAGTGCCGTAAGTACATACTTACTCCCCGCTAAAAACCGCAGGAATTTACACATAATAAAAGGATCTTTAGTAACTAGAGTCCTCATAGATCCTGAAACCAAAACAGCAATTGGAGTAAGATTCTTGAAATCTAATGAAGAGAGAGAGGTATTCGTTAGAAAGGAGGTTATTGTATCAGGAGGTGGTTTTGGATCACCACAGCTGCTAATGCTATCTGGTATCGGTAATTGGAAACATTTGGTAGATCTAAACATCCCAGTCATTAAGAACCTTCCTGTTGGAGACAATCTGCAGGAACATCTTTCTACGCCAGCATTGCAGTATCTGATCAATACAACAGACAGCTTTACTGTTCCCAAGATCGCCCTCAAAATAGCATCCTTGTTCCTTCAGTGGTTCTCTGGGAAAGGCGGCGTGTTGTCGAACAACGGTCCTGAAGCAGTAGCCTTCGTGAAAACACCTTTCGCAAAAGATCGCGCCGATTTGGAAGTGATGATTGTCCCTATCCAGCTCGCCGGCGATGGAGGAGTCCTGCGAAAAGCCTTCTTCCTGTCGGAGGAAATGTACGAAGAGACTTGGAAACCTATTACATACAAGGAAGGGTTCATGATAGTCCCGATGCCTATATACCCCCGAAGTCGAGGAACGGTCAGGCTCCGATCAACGGATCCCGATGATCCTCCAATCATCCGGGCTAATTTCTTTTCGGACCCTCACGATGTTAGAGTCATGCGAGCGGGAATAAGATTCGCCCAGAAGATAGCAAGGACGAGAGCCTTCCGAGAGATTGGGACGAGACTTCACGACATACCTGTGCCAGGATGTCGGAGGTTCAGATTCGATTCGGATCGCTACTGGGACTGCGTCATTCGCCTCATCCCTAACCAGATCAGGCATCAGAGTGGCACCTGCAAGATGGGACCGGACCCTGCGACTTCTGTTGTCGACTCAAGACTCAAGGTCCACGGTGTGAAGAGACTAAGAGTCGCCGATGCTTCTATCATGCCGTTCATGGTCGGACCTCACCTGGTCGCTCCCTCCTACATGATCGGTGCCAGAGCTGCAGATTTCATCAAGGAAGATTGGCTCAATCAGTAAAATATCATTATAAACTGGAAGGAAATTACTAAAGCAATGGCTCTCATAGGTGTGCACTAGTTCACAAAAAGAATTATAAATCAGATCCTGTTAGACATCTTAAGGTAAGTAAGTAATTATCAAACCAGGCCTGGAGTGAATCAAGATTCACTGGAGAGTGTCTTTTCTAGATGGGGGCCACCACACAATTTTAGCTTACACATAGTTAACCGTAATAACTAGAAATACATTTATTTTTTATAATTACAAACACATTACTGTACTTACATTTTATTCTTCCGGAGGCCAATATTTTTTCCTAAACTACTACGGCACGGACGCAGATAATGTCTCCTGGATCCTTGCTCTCGGACTACTGGAAGGGCGTGTCTCCTGGATCCTTGCTCTCGGACTACTGGAAGGGCGTGTCTCCTGGATCCTTGCTCTCGGACTACTGGAAGGGCGTGTCTCCTGGATCCTTGCTCTCGGACTACTGGAAGGGCGTGTCTCCTGGATCCTTGCTCTCGGACTACTGGAAGGGCGTGTCTCCTGGATCCTTGCTCTCGGACTACTGGAAGGGCGTGTCTCCTGGATCCTTGCTCTCGGACTACTGGAAGGGCGTGTCTCCTGGATCCTTGCTCTCGGACTACTGGAAGGGCGTGTCTCCTGGATCCTTGCTCTCGGACTACTGGAAGGGCGTGTCTCCTGGATCCTTGCTCTCGGACTACTGGAAGGGCGTGTCTCCTGGATCCTTGCTCTCGGACTACTGGAAGGGCGTGTCATCCAAAGCAGTAGCTGAGTATGTAATATATTATTTTGTAATAAACCAACCGGGCTTATTTTGCTATTGATTTCCCGAGCTAATGAGGACAAAGTCATATTTATTTTTTTATAAGAAACGAACTATTGTATTGAACTGTTTGTATTGAACTGACCTGTGGGGAAGTCAGCTTACAACAAGAAACTATAGTTAACATTAGATTGTCCGATACTTGATTTTTCGAAAGCAAAAAAACAACCTCGCAAACTATATAAAAAAACAACAATATCAAAATACTATATAGTAATAAGTTTATAACAATAATGAAAATAACGGAAATTTTCAGAATAGCGGCCCCCTTCTAGAAAAGACCCATAATTTTATCTGTTATGACGTCACCTCTGTTAGAGATTTTATTTTAGGTACTGTTCGCAAAACCTCATTTGTATCTGCATTTCTTTATGGTTATGATAAAATATACAGGATTGTGACAATCTTTGAGTATTGTGTTTTTTTGCAATCCCTTTACAACCTGGCCATTGTAATATGCTGTCATTTGTTAAATAAAGGTACATTTTATTACTAAAATGTATAATACCTATTTATTTACCAAGGTTTCAGCTAAAATTACAAACCATCTTCGGGGCTGCAAACAATAATGGATGTGAATATAAATCTAAGTATACAATTAGATATAATTAGAATATATATTAGATATAATTAAATATATATGTGTGTGTGTGTGTATGTGTGTGTGTGTTTGTATAATAGAAATAACAATGGAAGTAAATGTATATCCCAAAAAAAACATAAATGTGAAATAGAGGCCAAGTTCCTCTCCCCACAAAGAAACACTCCCTTCCCCCAAAAATATCCCCTCCTAAACCCCCCCCCCCCCCAAAACGCCTTATCATCCTATACTCCAAAACAGTAGTATGAGTTAGTGTATTATGTGCACCATATTTTCAACCAAAAATATTTGCCAATACAAGAGATGATACAAGAAAGAAATGTCCAAGTTCATTACTTGGAAGACCTCATAGTTACTTACTAAGAACAGTAAAGACACTTCAACTGACCTTTAAAAACAACAATAAAAATACTTATATCCCGTTACTTAAACATCACTTTCCTCAACCAGGTATATTCTTAAACTTGGTCATGTTTAGTTTTCTCTCTAAAGATAATTTCGGCACAAATAAAACATTGCCAAGTTTAAGAATATACCTGTATGAGGAAAGTGATATTTTAGTAGCTGGATATAAGTATTTTTATTGTTGTTTTTAAAGGTCAGTTGAAGTGTCTTTACTGTTCTTAGTAAGTAACTATGAGGTCTTCCAAGTAATGAACTTGGACATTTCTTTCTTGTATCATCTCTTGTATTGGCAAATATTTTTGGTTGAAAATATGGTGCACATAATACACTAACTCATACTACTGTTTTGGAGTGTTTATGGTAAGGCGTTTTTGGGGGTTTTAGGAGGGGATATTTTTGGGGAAGGGAGTGTTTCTTTGTGGGGAGAGGAACTTGGCCTCTATTTCACATTTATGTTTTTTTCTGGATCTCATAACTTTTTTCTAAGTATTAATTAAAATTTAGTTGCCGCATAAACTTCTCCTTACTGCTTGATATTTGATACCAATAATCAACCTACATACATCTAATCACTAGACTAGAAAAGTTAGAAGCTCTTCCAGATGACATTACTCTAAAGGACAGATTGATTGCTCTCTTAACTAAACTATTACACTGTAAAACACAGGAACCTAATCCCGAGGATAAAGATCACAATAGGGAAAATGTAGAAGGCCTTCAAGAAAAATATAAGAACAAAGACGATACATTTTGGGTTTGTGATCCTAAACTTCGTAATTTAGATGGCTCGACTATGAAAAACTTAGTATCTGCTGTCAAGTATATTATGCAGTTAACAACTACGACTTTATTTACTATATTTAAGAAAGAAGTCACAACTGTTGTTGTTAAGATTCGTCAAAATGTTTCTTAAAACATGAAATTTAGGTTCTCCTTACCAAGAAGATTCATTTGATACCCCACATGATGGGTTTCAGAAGGAATGATGGCTTTCCGATGGAACAAACCGCCATAGGTAAAATGACACTCCTGTATCAAGACCTACCTGCGTGCCAAGTTTGGTCAAAATAGGCCAAACGGTGTGAATTTGTATAAGGAACAAACATACAGACAGTCAGCTGAAAGACCTTTTTTACCTAGCCTAGTGCATTCCCCGGACCAAGGCCTACCTGTGTGCCAAGTTTGGTCAAAATCGGTTAAACGGAGTGAATTTGTGTAAGGAACAAACATGCAGACTGACAGCTCATAGACGATTTTGACCTAGCCTAAGACACTACCCGGATAAAGACCTACCTACGTACCATGTTTGGTCAAAATCGATCAAATCGTGTGGATTTGTATAAGGAATAAACAGTTAGGCAGACAGCTGATAGACTATTTTGAACTATCCTATGACACTCCCCGGATCAAGACCGACATGTGTGTCAAATTTTCTCTAAATCGGTCAAACGGTGTGTATTTGTATAAGGAACAAACAGACAGAGAGACCATTTAACCTAGCCTATGATTCTCCCCGTATCAAGACCCATCTGTGTCCCAAGTTTGGTCAAAATCGGTCAAACGGTACGGATTTGTGTAAGGAACAAACATACAGACAGACAGCTGGTATAAGATTTTGACCGAGCCTTTATGCGTCTAATTGTTTCTTAAAAAATCAAATATAGGTTCTTCATACCGAAATATAAAACTATATTAACTAGCTAATCCTTAACAATCTAATACGTGAATACAATTTAAATAAATAGTAAACTAAAGGCAATAAAAATTACTTATGCTACAATCACCCAGAGCAGTTGTCTCCATAAAACTAAGTAAAAACATGAATGAGTAGAACACATTCATAATTTAGAAGTAATACATGTAAACCAAACAAAACAACAACAAAAAAAAAAAAAAAAAAAAAAAAAAAAAAAACCTAATAACTCTGGATTTTCAATTTAACTACAACTCCTTAGTAAATAGATTATTTGGCTCAGTACTGCACTTGAAAGACAAAGAAAAATAAGTAAATACATATAAGAGAAAAAGAATAATTTTAACCATGAACAAATTTTTTTAATTTTAGTAAAATAACCTATAAACAAACTTGTACACATAAAAAATTTTTCAAGATATTCATGTTTAAAAAAGAGCAATCAATTATACAAACTATAGACTCAGGATAAAATAACTACCGGCTAATTAACTAATACTGAATTATCAGTCTAATTTGATAAATTTATCATCTAGTCAGCATCTTGTATTACTACTAACGTAGTAAAATTATCGCCTTCACTAAACAATAATGTTTCCATATCAGCGGCCATGCGCTGCTAACAGAGTCCTCCATCTGCCAAAGATGACACTAGATCCTTTCAGAACTCGTGCGGTGATTTTCCTTAGACAAGTTGTAGAGACGCCAAGATCTTTAAGACCCCTCGCAGAGGCTCCGCACCAGGCTCCCCTCCAGCTGACTGTGCAGGATGTGACATTCACATGAGTGAGCGGCACACTAAACATACGGCCTATTGCCAAACGGACGTCAAGAGCACTATACTTCTTGCATTTCTCACGATGAGCCGAGCCTAGATCAGGAGATGCATTAACTATTTGAGCGTCCACTATTGTGACTCTTCCATCCTTAGCCGCAATAATGTTGGGTTTCCAGCGGCGACCTCCAGCTCTCAAAGTTGTCTCAATGTGGACTTCGAAACCCTTCTTGGCTAGGGTATCCCCCAGTACTCCAACCACGGAATCATGCCTCAAGCATCGGCCTCCATGTGAAACATAGCACTTTTGGACAGCGTGAGTACCGGTTTCATTCTCTAAGCAACCAGCCCTGCAACGAAGTACCTGGCCCTCACGCCTTCCTCTTGTGCATCTAACAGTTGTAGGTAGGGCATTGATGCGAGTTCGGACAAACTGGACGAAATCCCAGCCAGTTAGGAATTCTGATCCCCTGTGAAACCAGTAGGAAGAAGCTTTACTTGCATTGGTCTCCCTGAGCCCAGCTCCATCATTAGAGGAATAGAGCTTGTTAGCCCACCAATCCTCTGAGGGAACCATGCATCTTCGCTCAAGCCCTGCCTGGTGAGAGACTCCCTTGCATCTCGTTTCCTTCTGTTGACAGTTATTGAAGAAAACGCAGCCCTCGCCTGAGCCAATCCAGAGCTCTCCAACCTAAGAAGTCGCCCCAGTGTCAGGGCTGGTACGAGTACGCTCATACAGAATAGGCCTAATCCCCCGCTTCCACAGGACGCATGGAAGTATCCCAAAGCCACATCTCTGGGGAGTTTCAGCCATCTCCTAACAGCAGCTCTGACCTTAATATCAAATATATATATATATATATATATATATATATATATATATATATATACATATATATACATATATATACATGTATACTACATGTTTACCAATCCCCACTTTATAATAACGATATTAGTACTTTAATTATAATAAATAAATTTTAATCAACATATCGCACTAGTATTTCTAAAGTGACACAACTCAAAAATCGGTTTTATTCACACCGTCATAGTTATGATTATGAAAGACATGGTAAATATCTCTTTATCAACCATCAAAACTGTATGTAGCTAGCTTCAGAGCTTGTACACCAGAGGGCACTTATGTCACTCTTCCTGTCTTAATCCTAAGGCCCCTACATAGGCAAGAGTGACACATTTTCAGTTGAGTTTTATTTTGAGTTGTGTCACTTTAGAAATACTAGTGCGATATGGTCTTTTGACGAAGAGAAATATGGCTCCAGATTCCATGGGCGTGTATGAGGAGGGGGGGCTGAGGGGGCTGCAGCCCCCCAAAATTTTGATTTGATCGGTAAAAATGTGTCCTAAAACCCATAAGAATATATTAAATAAAATCACTTTGTCCATAAAAAATATTTTATTTTAGGTGTAATAGCGGTTTTACTTGCCTAAAACTATTCCAAGTTCTAAATTTTTTGTATTCCTTATCCCGAAAATGGTCCCAGTACCCCCCCCCCCCCGAAATTTTCCTAGCCCCTCCCGAAATTATTTCCTTTATACGCCCATGCACTGTACTAACATTTTGGAGAACCTGAGTTCAGAACTCGAGCATCTTCTAGTGTCTTTGTTCATGGGATGGATTCGTGTCCTAAACCGTCCTCAGGCCCACCCTGCCTTTAATTAATTTACTAATGAGTAAAATCAAATGCAAAGGAGAAAATCAGGCGGCCGGAGCACAGCAGTGACTACAATAGCCCCCTAGTTTGCCGTATGGTCAAGAATCAGATACCTCTACAGTATCTGCCCCTACAATAACGAGCGTGATTATTTTTTTTTATTTTTTTTTTATTATAATTTCTTTAGGTCGCAATTACCATTAGTTCATGATAATGATTCTAGCATGAGTAAATACTAAGTTTCGTTATAGACATTCTGTATTTCATAATGTTATTGTAGCTCTCTGTTGAAAGTGCATTGGTGAACGTTGCTCCAAAGAGGTATGAGGTGTGAGAGGGAGTCAGACGGAAAATGATCCTCTTAGGATTCCCCTTCCCATACAGATTAACCTCGCACCCCTATATACTTGGCGGGAAGAGCTATTATGTTGTTTTAAAGCAAATAAAGTCTTGATTGGACTTCCTGTTTACTAATTAAGCTGCACCTTAGACACATTGTGTGTCCGGAATTAATGAATCTGTTTTCAACATATTTTTCATAACTACCATTTATTGAAATAAATTAAAACCCAGAATTACATAATTTCGGGGTTTTTGTAATTATCGTTGCCATATTCAACTGTTTCACAAAATTTGACCCACCGTAACATTCGCTATCGATGAGTTGTGAAACATGAACTTTTCTAGTCGACAGTTTCGGATAGCGTTATCGAGTCGGCTTCATAAATGGGTTTTCCCCCGATAGAGGGAGGGACGAAGCGAGAAAAAAAAAAAAAAAAAAAAAAAAAGTCCGACTCGCTGTCCTTTGGAAAGCGAATATAGTTTAGTCGGCCTCTTCGACTTCCGCTCGGAAATATCTCTCTCTCTCTCTCTCTCTCTCTCTCTCTCTCTCTCTCTTTCTCTCTCCCTACATATATATATATATATATATATATATATATATATATATATATATACATGGGCTTATTATGCCTAGCGAGTCAATTAGGACAAACAGACATCGATTTGTACAATTTTATTATATATATAGGTATAAATTCTTTCAGATCTTAGGAGGCACGGGGTCGTTAAAGCAGTCATGTCACTAAGTACTTTTTTTTATTAGGCCCGACATGCTCGAGGGTTCCTAGAAAACCTTCCCTTCCTAGCTAGGCAAACATTTGTTCCGTGGTATTTCATTGAATGGAAGTCAAAGAAGGAATTTATGTTTCGTTTTAGAGGAAGAAACTTGTGTTTCTACTAAGAAAATAAATGTTTTTACTAAGGCACCTGCTTAAGGTGTTGGGGCTTGCGTGCTTCTAGGAACCTTGGTGCTACGTCAGCTCAGGTTCAACCATGCTGAACGACGTGGTGGTATCATGGGTGGTATCATGGGTGGTGGTGTTTGTTTTTTTTTTTGTTTTTTTTCAGAAACACCCAATCCTAAGTTTGCGGCAGCCTGCGCTGAGAGGATGGATGGCACAGGGTGAATAAATGATGACGTGCTGCGAGTAGGTAACCCCTTGGGGCACCGGGCGATCCTTGGGTTGCAGGCGACGGTTTTATCCCTAGCTTTTCGTGGGGAATCAAATGCCCAAAAAACATAAACATAAATTAAATTTACCTGATCCTTTGGGGGCTTCGGCACCGACAGAGCAAAATAATGAAACAAATGACACTAATGAAACTACCGAGGAGACTAATGTACTCGACAATCCACTAACACCTGCCACAGATACAGAATCCCTTTCGGATTTAGTTAGAGAGGTAGGGGACTTGGTCATGGGCTCTCCCGTGCCGACAACATCTGGTGGAGACGGAAAAGACTCTGCGCCAGGGAAGAAGCTCTCGGGCGCACAGAGAAGAAGGCTCAAGAAGGTTCTGGCTCTTGCTGATGATACGGCGGAACCTGGGACCTCTGGAGGAAAGCGCAGGAATGAAGAAGGCTCTAACACTCCCTCACCTGTGGTAAAGAAGAGGCAGAAGATGATGCTAAGACCGGTGAGCTACGCCGGAATTGCGTCAGACTTCAAGCTGGCACTAATCCCGACGGAGTATCCCGAGAGTGGTTTTACCATGGATCACTACAGGGTGCTGAACGATGCAGTAATCAAACAGACGGATGATTACTACAGAGACAGCGAGACCAGCATCGAGATTGAGATCGATGGGATCTACATGGACGGTGGAACCATTGTAGTGTACAGCCTTGACAGCGAATCAAAGGAATGGCTCAAAATGAACATGCCTGGGGTGGACCTAGGTGAATACATGATCAGAACGGCAGAATTGTGCGAACTGACACCGATGGTACGAGCTGGTATGTTTGTGCCTGGAGGAAAGGTTGACAGCCAAGATCTACTGAGGAGGATTGGCTGCTAGAACAAATGCAATACCAAGAGCTGGATTGTTCTGGACCAGCAGAAGAGGGAAACGGGACACTTTGTCACGGTGAAGCTGCCAGAATACGATTTGGGCGCAATTCAGGAGAGGAGGAATGGACGTCTTGGATACGGTGTATTTAAGGTCGTGCTGCAGCCCCAGCAGAAGAAAAAGAAAGAGTTGTACATGGCCATGGAGGAAGACACCCCAGCCACTCAGGACGGGGAGAAGGAAGCAGAGGAGACTAAGCCGCCGCTGGGGGAGCCGAAGTCTTCAGTGGAAGTGTGTCCGGTCGGTAGGGCGGAAAGCTGTGGGCAACGGGAGGTTTCTAGGCTGGAGGTTGTGGTTCCTTGTGGCCCCTCCCCCACAGAACCTGGAAGCGAGCCTCTCCGAACCTCCAGTGGGAAGCCCACTGTGTCGGAGACCTTATGCTGATGACGATAAGGCTACTGCAGGTCAATCTGCACCACTGCAAAGCGGCTACTGGTATGCTTGAGCAGTATGCACGAGGTAAGGGTTTAGATCGTATCCTTATACAAGAACCATATGTTTTTAAAGGACAGGTACGGGGTTTGGGATGGAAAGGCTATAGTAATAATTCAGGGGATGAGCCGAATCCCAGGGCCTGTATTGTGTTCAAAAATGGACTTAATGTTTTTCCTTTATGGCAATTCTGTTACAGAGACTTGTGTGTAGCAAGCATTACTGCCTGTCTGGGAGGTGTGCTGAGAGAAGTGGTGGTGACCTCAGCTTACCTCCCATACGAGCAGTCCAATCCACCTGGAGAGAAAATGCGGAGCGCCGTGGACCACTCTAGGAGTAGAGGACTGCAGTTTCTGGTAGGACGCAAATGCACATCACACAATCTGGGGAAATACTAATTGTAATCCTAGAGGTGAGTTACTATTAGAATATGTCATGAATAATGACTTGCACGTTGTCAATAAAGGTAATGAGCCAACCTTCATAATTAAGAATAGGAGGGAAGTCATTGATATTACCCTTGCTACTAGGTAGTTAACAACTGTAATCAGGAACTGGAGGGTAGAGGAGGAAGTTTCAGGTTCAGATCACAGGTACATTACATATAGGTTAGATGGGGAAGAGCCTGTAGCTCTTATCCTAAGAAATCCAAGATACACTGACTGGGATCGGTATAGGGAAATTTTAGCCTGCAGGATGGATAGCTGTACACAGAGGGTTAACACTTGTCTTGAACTAGAGGTTGTGAACAATTTTCCCACGGAGGCTGTTATCAAGGCGTATGAAGATAGCTGTGTTGGGAAGGTTCAAAACACTAACAGTAATTTCACATGGTGGAACAAAGACTTATTACAGCTCCGGAGGGAGACGAGAAGACTTTTTAATAAAGCTAAAATGAAGGGATCCTGGGAGGAGTACAGGAAGAAAATGGCACAGTAAACCGCTACCGTGAGGAAAGCTAAGAGAGAGGCCTGGAGGAAATTCTGCTCTGAGGTGGGATGTGAAGCGGAATACTCAAGACTCCACGAGATACTCGCGAAAAGTCCTACGAAAAATATGGGGACTGTGAAGAAGGAAGAGGGTTTCACGGAGTCAGCCGAGGAATCCCTGGACTACATACTTGCAACACACTTTCCTGACAGCGAGCTGGTTGATCCGGATGACAATGATTGTCCAGTCAGGAGAGGCAAACCGGAGGTATGGAGACGTGGGAAGGAGGTAGTAAGAGCAGCACACGTCAGATGGGCCTTCAGGACCTTCAGCCCATACAAATCACCGGGAATAGATGAGATCTATCCTGCCTTTTTGCAACAAGGGATGGAGATACTCTTACCAGCACTCATTACACTCTTCAGAAATAGCCTTGTACTAGGCTACATACCACGGAACTGGGGAGTAGCCAGACTATGCTTTATTCCCAAACCAGGAAGAGCGTCACACCTGTATGCAAAGGACTACAGGCCGATATGTCTATCCTCCTTCTTACTTAAAACACTAGAGAAGATCATAGACAGACACACCAGGGATACTGCGTTAAGACATAATCCTCTTGACAAGCAACAGTACGCATATCAGACAGGCAAATCGTGCGAATTAGCACTACATGATCTGGTGTGCAAGCTGGAGAGGACTGTACAATACAAGGAGACAGCACTATGTGCATTTCTAGACGAGGAGGGAGCTTTTGATAGAACTCCCATCGTGGCGGTAAGAGACGCCATGGTCAGCAGAAAAGTGGAGGAATTTATAACAGACTGGACGGTAACCCTTTTAAGAGATCGTACCATAAGGCTGCTAGAGGGAACTTATTGTAAACACATTAAACCAAGGACAGGCTGCCCCCAGGGGGGAGTCTTATCACCTCTGTTGTGGTGTATGGTGGTAGATACACTGCTGACAAGACTCAAGGATCAGGGATTTAACGTACAGGCGTATGCTGATGACCTGGTGATTACAGTGGCGGGGAAGGTAATACCTACTCTAGCAGAACTGCTCGACGCAGCACTACGCATTGTGGACGGATGGTGCAGGGATAAACATATTGAGATTAACCCGCAGAAGATCACACTGGTATCCTTCACTAGAAGAAGTAAAGTGGAGGGACTAGGTACACTGAGGCTTGCTGGTAGCAACTTAAGTTATTCCAGTACAGTGAAGTACTTAGGAGTCACTTTGGACTCGAAACTTAACTGGAAGGAGCACATCCACAACAAAGCCAAGAAGGCCACACGGACCCTGTGGGCATGTAGGAGGATTGTTGGGAACAACTGGGGTATTGCCCCTAAAGCTATGCATTGGATCTACACTGCGATTATGAGACCGATAATTACGTATGGAGCAATAGTGTGGTGGAATCGCTGCGACACTACAATTAATAAAAGAATACTAGGCTCTCCGCAAAGGATGGCTTGCCTGATGATTACAGGCGCAATGGGCTCCACCCCCCACGGGGGCTATGGAGATCCTGCTTAACCTAAGACCAATAGAGATTTTTATTGAAGAAACAGATAGACATACGGCATATAGGTTCAGTATATTGGGACAGAAACCATGTCCAACGTTTAGTGCACATTGTGATATTATCCGGAGAAATCTGCAGGAACCAATTCTCTGCATGCCTTCGGACTACCAAGACCAGATAACCTTCAGCTCAAATTTTGTTACAACTATCGAAACAAGAGAGGAGGCGATGGGACATAAAATGATACAAAGCCGGGTAGACAGCTAAGGATTTTCCGACGGCTCGAAAACTGAATTAGGTACAGGAGCAGGGGTGTGGATACAGGATACCACACTCAGTCTCAACATACCACTGGGCAATTATGCTACAGTGTTCCAAGCTGAATTATTGGCCATAAATATGTGTGCGGACATCATGAACAGCGGAGGCCCTAGAGAAACGCTTTTCTATATTCTCGGACAGCCAAGCCGCTATAAGGGCATTAGCTGCAAACAGAATAAAATCTAAGGCCGTACAGGAGTGTAAGGATAGCCTAAACAATCTGGGCCGGAAAAACGGGGTCAAACTGGAGTAGGTACCAGGGCACTCTGGCATACCTGGAAATGAGAAGGCTGATGAATTGGCTAACATAGGAGCATCCACGATGGCTCTCACCAGAGCCAATATGTGGAGTTGTACCGGCTGTTGCCAGATTGAGCATCCGTGAAGCTGAACACAAGAGGAAATGGAGCAGAAGAACTACCCAGGGACAGGCAAAGCAATTTATGGTCTTTGCGGATAAGAAAAGAACGGATTCACTGCTTAATCTACGTAGAAGCAAGGTGAAACTACTGAAAGTTCTACTTACAGGGCACTGTAAACTACAGAGACACCTCTACTCCATGGGACTCACCAATACAACATAGTGCCGATTGTGCTCTGAGGACGACGAAACCCCATACCATATTGTATGCAAATGCACGACGCTGGCAGCCAAGAGGTATCTGCACTTCGGGACTGCGATAATTGATGATCCAAGGAGGACACCGGAGCTGAACATCACAACTTTAAGGAAGTTCATCTCTGATACGGGTCTGGCATTGTAACAGAACGACACGTCGGGTGGCACAATAGGTCTTGTAGGCCTCGGTGCGGTTCCTCGGTTAGCCGGGCACCTGGTGTTCTAAAATCTAAGGCACCTGCGGCTGGATCGCCTGATTTAGGCAGTCTAGTTCGAAAATTCATAGCGAAATTTATTTTATAATTCGTTAACTAAATTTTACATAAATTTGCAATATTAAAATGGTACATATCATTATATCCTCAAATAATAAGGGTTTTCAAATACATAAGTGACTGCTTCAAACTGAATTCTCTAATCCGGCATTTTCTCTGATCGGACTGTACCTCGGTCCTGACGACACTGAATATTTCAATGAACGGTTTATCTCGTAGCCTATGGGCTATGAGTCTTCGACACAATTACCTTCCGAAATAAATGGAATTTACTAAAAATATGATATATGTAGTTATATAAGTTTTAGATTCGGAGATTATCGAAGGAAGTATGTTTATCGTGGACAGTTGGACTTTTCCTAATTAGTTGTCACAATGCTAATAACTCTTTGGGCAAATATCAACAATATTAGATTGTTTGCGGAGAGAAATGTGTTGATTCAGGTGCTTCTGTGGTATATATTGGCTGGTCTCATACCTCCATGGTATTGTAGATCCAAGGAGCAACATGTCTTCGCTACGATTCCTATTATGTTTATTCCTCTTTGGAATAGCTTATGGCTATGAAGAAGGTAACCCAAAATACTATACAATATCCATTTTCCATTCTTTTGTAAGTTATTAAGAAAAAAAAACAAAACAAAAAAAAACGCTATGTATTTGTGCCTTAGATTATTTAACTGGCAATAATTTCTCCTTTTATTAAAGTGCTTCCTAAGTTTTAAGGTGTTTCGTGCCTTCCTTCATAGGGAGGAAATCTCTTATGGCGTCAAATCGACGGCGAGATCCGGAGGTGAATCCGGATGGCGGTAGAGTAGTGCCGACTAGAAAATTTTAAGTTTAAAAACCTTAGATCACAAAAATAACGTTGGTTCAAATATGTATGTGTTGGGGATCAGACAGGAACCAAGCGACAATATCAAGATTCTTAGAGAATTGCTCTTTAAGTTGCAATATCTCAGGGATTCAGTTAATTATTCTTTTAGCGCGGTTCTTCCCTCCCCCATAGGGAGGAACCCCGCTTATAAGGTTGATACAATGAAACAATCCGGAAGTGCCGACTAGAAAATTTCGCGTTTCAGAACCCCTAGAGACCGAAAATAACGGTGGTTCAAATTTGTATATATATATAATATATATATATATATATATATATATATATATATATATATATATATATACATATATATACATATATATATATATACATATATATATATATATATATATATATATATATATATATATATTTGTCTGTTCGCTCATTTCTGGCTTCCCTGATGGTCCGATTATGATGAAATTTGGTACAAAAATCCGTCGTCCAATTTGAAAGGTCACGTTCGTTAACCAGCAAAATCCGCCCACTGGAAGATGGCGTTTGGGGCGAAATTCGCGCAGAAAAAATCGTAACGCTTACGTTTTTGAGTTCATAAGCTTGTAAGTACTCTTTTTATAGGCTTCTAGGGCTAAGAAAACGAATGAAACCATTTTCAAGGCTTTAACCGTTTTTGAGAAAATTGGAAAAATAGTTTTTGAATACCGTTTTTGGTTTGGGTACTTAGAATCACGAGATTCAGTTGAAACATTATCTGCATATTCTACTTTCAGTAAAACTAATATGTTGAAAGTTATGTTACGTTTGGAGTTAAGGAAGGGTTAGAATAAAATATTTTATGGACAGACATGAAAAGTTTTTGAAACTTCGTATACTTTCATTAATATCTCGAACACGGTTGGGAAATCGTGGTAAGTGGATTAAAACTATTTGAAAGCTTACTAAATTCTCTACAAAAATGATTCTAAAACTATTTTTGATTAGGTTATGTCAATCGGATAAATAAGTGCTTAAAACTTCATATACGTCTGTTTTGTTCTTATGAACGGGTTTTTGTCGTTCTTTTTGTAATTTTTGTCTCTTTCCTTTGGTTTTTTATTTTTTTAATTTCTTATGTTGTATTTGTAAGGAAAATGTATTTGTGTGTAAAACAGGATAGGTAAAATAAGACCAATTTTCTGTTGCCAGAAATAATTAAAAGTTTTGGGAACTTCGTATAATTTCTTAATATCTCGAAAACGGTTTAAAATCTTGGGAAGCGAAAGGTTACCATTCGAAAACTTACTAAATGGTCTACAAAAAAGGTTCTAAAGAAAGTTTTGAATAAGCGATGTCTGTCGGAGAAATAAGTGCTTAAACTTTGAAGTAATTGATTTCGTTTATTCCAACAGTTCTTTTGTCTGTTTTTATTCCTATTTTTTCATTGCTTATAGTTGGATAATGTATTTGACAATAAAATAGATTAATTAAAATAAGAAAAACAATTCATTGTTAGAAATATATCAGGCTGTACCGTATGAAATGTCAGTTTTGGATTTGCCGATTTCCTTCAAATGTCTTGAAACTGTCGAGGCTACTAATCCGAGTTCTTTGGCATATTCCCTATTGTTTGCAATTGCTTATAGTAGTCAAATGTATTTGCCAATAAAACATGATACGTATAATTAGAATATTTTATTTTTGCGGAATCTTGGGGTTCTCAGATCCCGTATGAATATCTATTGGGCCCCTTCGTATTTTTTCCTTAATATCTCGAAAGTGCTTAAAACTTAATTAGTTTCGTTTATTTAAACGGATCTATTTGTGTGTTTCCCGCAGTTTTTTTTCACTGCTCGTTATTTTTGTACTTGCTTAGAGCAGTCAAATGTATTTGTCAGTAAACAGGATACGTATAATTAGAAGCAATATTTTGTTTGTTAGAATTCGAAGATGCCTTATGAATATCTAGATTACAGTACTGGGGTTGATTTCGTTCTTTAGAATTGTTCTTGGTATTCCCTATTTTCATCTGTTGCCCATAGTTTTTTATTGCTAGTAGTTTTTTCTTATTGATTATAGAATGTTAATCTATTTGGTTATAAAACAGGATACGTAAAATTAGTAAGAATATTTCGGAGATTTCTGAGCGAAATGCCTTGTAAAATTGTCTACCATCACGAACGGCGTTTTTCCTCTATTTACCTCGCCTTTTAATTGGTTGCTGTTTTTAACTCGTTTCCTGCTTCACTCCACAGATAGGAAACACGCTTCTGAAGTCGACCCACTGACGTCATCCGAAGTGCCTAATAAATGATTTCACTTTTAGAACAGGTAGATATCGAAAATAGCTGTGCTTCAAATTAGAATCTATTGTTGAGTAATTATATGAATCTTTGGATAATAATTCCAATAGTTAAAATTATAACTACATTGGAAAATATGTAATTAATAGAACTCATTAAACCTTTTACAGAGAACTCTATTTTTTATTTTAATTTTATTGATCAACAGGTCTTTGCATATATTTAAAAACTCTGTTGATATAACCTCTATATCGTTTTTGTTTGATTCAATAATAAGAAATCCTTTTTTCAATGATTTTATGTTTTCAGGCTAATCTATAATTCCTGTGGGTTAATATGTTTTTTAAACTGAAGTTTTAAAGCCTCAACAGGAATTTTTGTGTAATCACCCTTCACAGTTAATTTATTAGAATCATGAGTGACCGTTGTTGTGTTACAACTAACAATCTTTGAAAACGAAGTTTGACTATCCTCGTTATTGTTATTTTCCTTCTGTTTGGCCGAGATTTTCTAATAATGATCTAATTTTCCTTGAATTTTTTGACTAGATCAAGAACCTATTTTAAGCACTCTTAAATTCCTTAATTTAATTCAGGAAGTTTATCAAGCTTGATATAATCACTTTTGGGTTAATACGGGTGGTCTATACCGAGTCCTTTGTTTGTAAACACAAAGAGCTTTCTGAGTAACGGTAAAGGGCAGTAAAAGTATATGACTTTACCTGGAACCAGACCCTGCATACAGAGAATTGCAATACTAGACCTTCTCATTCTTTCTTTCACCAGCTCCCGTGTAACACCTTAGATCTGTTTATATTGTTAGCGCGGTTCCTCCCTCCCTTCATAGGGAGGAACCCCGCTTATAAAATTGATCTCAAGAAACAATCCGGAAGTGCCGACTAGAAAATTTCGCGTTTCAGAACCCCTAGAGACCGAAAATAACGGTGGTTCAAATTTGTGTGTATATATATATATATATATATATATATATATATATATATATATATATATATATATATATATATATATATACAGGGTGTCCCGTAAATGTCTAGTCATATTGAGAGGGGTGATAGAGGACCCTTAGGGGAACAAAAATGTTCTATGACGATTTCCCGAATTCTCGCCCATAAGGGTGAAAACGTCGTTTTATTGTTTTATCGAGACAAACGTGGTTTTTAGAAACATAATCGTTGTAGCTCCGTCCCAGGTGGTACTACTAGAAAGGGAGTGAAACCAATCGAAAGCTGAGTAAATTTACTATAAGACTAGTTGAGAGTAAACGTAAAAATGAATGAATGTAAGTATGTATATCTTACAAAAAGAAGGCAATTCTAAATTTCCTGACATTTTATTGATATTTCTTTCCAGCGTTACTCCTCAATGGGCAAGATCTGAGATTTCCGGGTTTCAGAAAAACTTCCTCATTTAACCAGCTTTCCATTCATGTATCACAACCCTGTGTTATTGAAGTATTTGAACGGTTTAAGTACAAAAGTTTAAAAAAAACATGGATCTGTGAAAAGAAAATTATATTTTTTTCTTTATTTTATTCAAAAAGCTGAAGGGAAATATTTATTTTTATAAATGTTTACATAAATATTAAGTAAATATTTACTTAAAACAATAAAAAAAAAATTATTTCCACGAATATAAAAAAAAATCCTAAAAAAGTAAATAAATAAAATACACATTTATTTTGAATTTGTTAATTCAGGTAACTAATACTGGGTCCAGGAGGCGGCCATTAAGGAACCCCAACCATACATTAAACTCAAAAATTATTATTTTTACCTAGATCACGCATTTGAACACATTTTTACATGTACTTATATTTAGAAAACTAATGCTTTACCTTAAATTAATACTGATGGCTACGCTTGTGAAACTCACTGGGATTCTGAGCCCATGCGTTTTAGCGCGGTTCCTCCCTCCCCCATAGGGAGGAACCCCGCTTATAAGGTTGATACAATGAAACAATCCGGAAGTGCCGACAAGAAAATTTCGCGTTTCAGAACCCCTAGAGACCGAAAATAACGGTGGTTCAAATTTGTATATATATATATATATATATATATATATATATATATATATATTTGTCTGTTCGCTCTCTAGGTCGAAGACGAATGGTCCGATTTTGATGAAATTTGGTACAAAAATCAGTCGTCCAATATGAAAGGTCAAGTTCGTTAACCAGCAAAATCCGCCCACTGGAAGATGGAGTTTGGGGCGAAATTCGAGCAGAAAAAATCGTAACGCTTACGTTTTTGAGTTCATAAGCTTGTAAGTACTCTTTTTATAGGCTTCTTGGGCTAGGAAAACGAATGAAACCATTTTCAAGGCGATAGCTTTAACCGTTTTTGAGAAAATTCGAAAAATAATTTTTGAATACCGTTTTTGGTTTGGGTACTTAGAATTATGGGATTCAGTTGAAACATTTTCTGCATGTTATACTTTCATTAAAACTAATATGTTGAAATTTTGGTTACGTTTGGAGTTAAGGAAGGGTTAGAATAAAATATATTATTAACAGACTTACAAAGTTTTGGTAACTTTGTATATTTTCCTTAATATCTCGAAAAAGGTTGAGAATCTTGGCAAACGAAAGAATACCATTAGAAAGCTTACTAAATGCTCTACAAAAAAGGTTCTGATGAAAGTTTTGATTAGGCGATGTCAATCGGAGAAATAAGTGCTTAAAACATTAAAGTAATTGATTTTGCTTATTCGAACTGTTCTTTTTGTCTGTTTTTATTCCTTGTTATTTTTTAATTGCTTATAGTTGGATAATGTATTTTAAAATAAAACAGATTAGGCAAAATAAGAAAAACAATATATTGTTAGAAATATAGCTTGCCAAGAGAAAAAGATTCGATGACGTCTTTTGAATATTTTCAATTGCCTTTATGCTGTTGGTTTTTTATTTTATTTTTTAATTGATTTTATCTGTAGAATTATTACTATAGTAAAACAACACAGGAATATGTGAAAATTTTTGTTATTTTCCAATTCATTGAAACGTATGAAATGAAGTATCGGTAGAAGAGGTTTCTAGGGTCTTGCGGACCCGGACCCCAGGTATAGCCATAAAACCCTTTGAACAAAGGTCGAGGAAAATATTATCTGTTTCTATTCTATGCTTTTCAAATGACAATAGGGATATGAACAGGAACCGGGGTCTCCCGTGGTCTAATGGCTAGCGCCTTGGATTCATAAGCGGGAGATGGTGGGTTCGATTCCCAACCTCCGGCAGGAATTTTATCATCCCACGGCTCGCTGGTAAAATTCCTCGCTAAATCCTGGATGTCGGCGCTAATGACCTAGATGTAGATGAGCAGTAAAAAAAAAAAAAAAAAAAAAAAAAAAAAAAAAAAAAAAAAAAAAAAAAAAAAAATGAACTGGAACCGCGCTAAGATGACGCAGTTCCTGCGAGTCGGACTTTTTGTTGTGGTAATTAAAAATTCTATCCCTCATAAATAATATGTACATAGTCCTGTAAAAATGTGTTCAAATGCGTGATATAGGTAAAAATAGTAATTTTTGAGGTTAATGTATGGTTGGGGTTCCTTAATGGCCGCCTCCTGGACCCAGTATTAGTTACCTGAATTAATAAATTCAAAATAAATGTGTATTTATTTATTTACTGTTTTAAGATTTTTTTTTATATCCGTGGAAGTATTTTTTTTTATTCTTTTAAGTAAATATTTACTTAATATTTATGTAAACATTTATAAAAAAAATATATCCCTTCAGCTTTTTGAATAAATTGAAGAAAAA
Source organism: Gonocerus acuteangulatus (assembly GCA_946811695.1). Classification (NCBI taxonomy): domain Eukaryota; kingdom Metazoa; phylum Arthropoda; class Insecta; order Hemiptera; family Coreidae; genus Gonocerus; species Gonocerus acuteangulatus. The sequence goes on along the minus strand of OX328125.1, from coordinate 108,334,061 downwards.
AATATAATTTTCTTTTCTCAGATCCATGTTTTTTTTTAAAACTTTTGTTCTTAAATCGTTCAAATACTTCAATAACACAGGGTTGTGATACATGAATGGAAAGCTGGTTAAATGAGGAAGTTTTTCTAAAAACCGGAAATCTCAGATCCTGCTTATTGAGGAGTAACGCTGGAAAGAAATATCAATAAAATGACAGGAAATTTAGAATTGCCTTCTTTTGGTAAGATATACATACTTACATTCATTCATTTTTACGTTTACTCTCAACTAGTCTTATAGTAAATTTACTCAGCTTTCGATTGGTTTCACAGCCTTTTTAGTAGTACTACCTGGGACGGAGCTACAACGATTATTCTTCTAAAAACTACGTTTGTCTCGAAAAAACAATAAAACGACGTTTTCTCCCTTATGGGCGAGAATTCGGGAAATCGTCATAGAACATTTTTTGTTCCCCTAAGGGTCCTCTATCACCCCTCAAAATATGACTAGACATTTACGGGACACCCTGTATATATATATATATATATATATATATATATATTTGTCTGTTTGCTCATTTCTGGCTTCCCTGATGGTCCGATTTTGATGAAATTTAGTACAAAAATCCGTCGTCCAATTTGAAAGGTCAAGTTCGTTAACCAGCAAAATCCGCCCACTGGAAGATGGCGTTTGGGGCGAAATTAGCGCAAAACAAATCGCAACGCTTACATTTTTGAATTCATATGCTTGTAAGTACTCGTTTTGTAGGCTTCTTGGCCCTGGAAAACGAATGAAACCATTTTTAAGGCGATAGCTTTAACCGTTTTCGAGACAATTGGGAACATATTTGCTGAATACCGTTTTTGGTTTTGGTACTTAGAATCACGGGATTCAGTTGAAACATTATCTGCATATTCTACTTTCATTAAAACTAATATGTTGAAAGTTATGTTACGTTTGGAGTTAAGGAAGGGTTAGAATAAAATATTTTATGAACAGACATGAAAAGTTTTGGAAACTTCGTATACTTTCATTAATATCTCGAACACGGTTGGGAAATCGTAGTAAGTGGATAGATACTATTTGAAAGCTTACTAAATTCTCTACAAAAATGATTCTAAAACTATTTTTGATTAGGTTACGTCAATCGGAGAAATAAGTGCTTAAAACTTCAAATACGTCTGTTTTGTTCTTATGAACGGGTTTTTGTCGTTCTTTTTGTAATGTTTGTCTCTTTCCCTTAGTTTTTTTATTTATTTTTATTTTTGTAATTTATTATGTTAGGAAACTGTATTTGTTTGTAAAACAGGATAGGTAAAATGAGACCAATTTTCTATTGCTAGAAATAATGAAAAGTTTTGGGAACTTCGTGTAATTTCTTAATATCACGAAAACGGTTGAAAATCTTGGGAAGCGAAAGGTTACCATTCGAAAGCTTACTAAATGCTCTACAAAAAATGTTCTAACAAAAGTTTTAATTAGGCGATGTTAATCGGAGAAATAAGTGCTTAAAACATTAAAGTAATTGATTTCGTTTATTCGAACGGTTTTTTTTTGTTTGTTTTATTCCTTGTTATTTCTTAATTGCTTATAGTTGGATAATGCATTTTACAATAAAACTGGTTAAGTAAAATAACAAAACAATTTATTGTGAGAAATATAGATTTCCTAGATTCCAAGACCTTGTAACTAGCGGGACCCTTTCTAGTGTTGACCGACCCTTCCAGGTAAGATCGTAAATAAAGACCTTTCAAGACTGGTGGAACCAAAATAATAACTGCTTCTATTTTAATCTTCAGGCGATTCGCCAAAGTTGCGAAGCCTTATCAATAAATAAATATTTTAATCTTTCCAAATTAGACTAGGGATAAGAACGGAACCGCGCTAAGATGATGCAGTTCCTGCGAGTCGGACTTTTTTTTAAAGTATTTTGTCGTCAAACAATATTCCCTCAACTATTTTCATGGTGTTTCTATTTAAAATAACATTTCTTACAACTGAATAGCTGAAAGTAAATAAGACTTTTTTTGTCAAAATAAAGTGCTTGGTTCCTTTCTGATTAATATGACCCAATTAATGTATGTTCTTAGTTTATCAAATACCTCTTTAATGATTTCCAGGTGTCTGGTTATAAAAATTTGATTCCACACTACAAGGCACGGGGGTAAGCCCATACTAAATTAGCCCCCCCCCCCCCAAAAAAAATGTTTGTCTAGAGCCGTCAATGTTCGTTGCTGACTTGTCTCAGCAAAGTAGTTGAAAATGTCATCAAATCTAATATAATTTCATTTATGGAAGATAGGAATGTATTATCCTATTTTGGATAATGTTTATATTTTTGGACAATAAAATTCATTTAGCTCTTTTAATATATATATATATATATCGTGTAGATCCTAAGTTGAAGGCTAAGATGTTGTAGGAAGTTGGTAACAGCTTTATTCAGTCCTCAAATATATTTTTATTCTCAAGCTATATAAGGTGCGGCATGCTGCACGCTAAGTTATTTAAAATTTGTTACAGAAACGTTTCGGCCATACCTAAGCCATTTTCAATCTGTAAAATATAATATATCATACAGGATAGGATATTAAATTTCAAATAATAAACATAAAAGGGTTCTCATGTGGGAGATGCTGGGCTCGAGTCCCACCGGCATACAGTGGACCGTTTCGCAGATCTAGGTGGACAAGCTCACAAGATGATCTTAAATATTAGCGTAAAATGTTTCAGGCTCTTGTAGATAATTTTATTTAATGTTTTTATTTATAGCTGAGAAAAGTAAGTTAACGGGCACAGCAGTTAACCACTAAACTTTATAAGTAATTTATAAGGTACTAATTAAATTTTAAAAAATAGAAAGCAGCAATTTTAAAAGAAAACTTATCTTTAATTTTTTTCATAAGTTACAAAATTATATATATATATATATATATATATATATATATATATATATATATATATATTGATATTTGATAACTAATAACAATTCAACTATTGACTAAATTTATTAAAATCAACTATTAAATTTTTCAATCACAAACTGAAACAGTAGGTTGATACGGCTTTGTTTGCTGCAAATTTGCTATTTGTAGACGAATTGTTTTCTAGACAGACTATGTTCTACTACTGTGAAAAATATTACAAAAGTGTTAGCATAAAAAAATGCAAAAAACGGTTGATGGTGTTTGAAACAATACACATTAAACTATCATATGAAAAAAAAAAATCAGTCTGGCCTTCTTTGGCTATCATAAAGTTTTTGTCCACAGAAAATTAACTTTTTTTTATTTCTGATTTAAAAAAAAACACCTTTGTTTCCAGACCATATTTTTGTATTCCATTAATCTACATCAAATAAGTACATAAATAGTTTCTACATATCCCTAATTGTTCAACAGAACTCAACTATCAGAATAAAATTAATTAAAAACTGATTGCACTGCACAAATACACTCAGTAACTATGTCGAAATTAGACTGAGCAGTTCCTTGCATATTTCCCCCAACTTCAAGGGCCCCTAACTTCCTACTAACATCAGATAATTAGATAATACTGCGGATTTGCCTTATCTAAAGTATCTCTAGTAACATAATGACTTAGTTTTCTGATCTGTTTACTTGAGTTTTGTCTATCTAGTTATGGGAATATGTCCACTGTGTGGCGACAGGAATTTTCTCATCTCATGGCTCTTTGAGAAAATTCCTCACTGCACCAGGGATGTCAGTGCTAATGGCCCAGAAGTCGATGGGCCGTAAAAAACAAAAAAAAAAAAACAAAAAAAAAACAAAAAAAAAAACATAAAACTCATAATACACAAATGTATGAACAGCTGACCAGTATAAAAGTGCATTATCTCCTATTTATTATATTACTGTCTTCAAATCTTGTTTTTTACTGGACCATGTGCTTGTTTAGGTTAATGTGCTCTTAGTCTGATTTAGATAGAAACCTCTTTTTTTAATACATCGCTAATATCTGGAATTTAATTTCATGTGGAAACATAAAATTAAATTATTTACATCCTTCTTCTATCTTTTACAGAAAACCCTGTACAAAAATAAACTTAATAAGAAATAATGTCAGGATCTTTCATCGTTTTGTGGGGGTAAAACTGGTATCTATTTGGGCTAAGTTTCATAGTCACGTTCAGTATACAATGTCTTAGATAGTTTGTAATGTTTCCAGATGGTATTGCAGTAGGTGTGGCTATTTCTGGATCTAATTGGTCCCCAAGCCAACAACAACAATACCCTGGACAGCAGCAATTCCCTAGTCAGCATGGATCCAGACCTAGTGGTGGCAGCCAAGGGTTTGGACCCAGCTCTGGTGGCCAAGGATTTGGACCCAGCTCAGGTGGACAAGGACCCAGCTCTGGTGGTCAAGGATTTGGACCTAGCTCTGGTGGTCACGGATTTGGACCCAGCTCTGGTGGTCAAGGATTTGGACCTAGCTCTGGTGGTCAAGGATTTGGACCCAGCTCTGGTGGACAAGGACCCAGCTCTGGTGGTCAAGGATTTGGACCTAGCTCTGGTGGTAAAGGATTTGGACCCAGCTCTGGTGGACAAGGACCCAGCTCTGGTGGTCAAGGATTTGGACCTAGCTCTGGTGGTCAAGGATTTGGACCCAGCTCTGGTGGTCAAGGATTTGGACCTAGCTCTGGTGGTCAAGGATTTGGACCCAGCTCTGGCGGACAAGGATTTAGACCTAGCTCTGGTGGTCAAGGATTTGGGCCCAGCTCTGGTGGACAAGGATTTGGACCCAGCTCTGGTGGTCAAGGATTTGGACCCAGCTCTGGTGGACAAGGCTTTAGGCCCAGCTCTGGTGGACAAGGATTTGGACCCAGTTCTGGTGGTCAAGGGTTTGGACCCAGCTCTGGTGGTCAAGGATTTGGACCCAGCTCTGGTGGACAAGGTTTTGGACCCAGCTCTGGTGGCCAAGGATTTGGACCCAGCTCTGGTGGCCAAGCCTCCAGGCCTGGTGGACAAGGGTCAGGACCTGGTGGCCATGGTTCAAGACCAGGAGGTGGCCAAGCAGCAAGACCTAGTGGACAGAGACCCAGTTCTGGTGGCCAAGCATCCAGGCCTAGTGGTAATAGCCAAGGATTCAGACCCAATTTTAGTTTCAACTAAAATTTAAATCATGCTTAAGCAAATATGCCATTGAAGCATTTCTGCCATTTCGTCTAACGTTGTTTTAGAAATTGTATATGAAAAATAATAAAATTCTCCCATGTAAATTAAAACTTTTTTTTATCATATTCCATGCCAAATCCTATTAGTTTTGGAAAGCAATTTATGGTTACAGATTTCTTATAATCCCACCCTAGCTGGTATGTCTTCTTACACACATTTAAATGCTGAATTCCTTTAGATAAGGGCTTTGGCTATGGTGTTGTAGACAACAAGCACCGGATAATGGTACATCTGGATTTCGACACGGTGTTGATGTTCACGTTACCTTTGGTCCCGTTAAGTCCAGTGGTGATGGTCCTGTTACGTCCAGTGGTATGATCCAGTGGCGTCCGGAGGTTGTGGTCCAGTTACCTCTGTTTGTAATTGTTTTGTTACGTTCGGTGATGATGGTCTCATTTCTTTCGGTGGAGATGGTCCCGTTACACCTGGTGGTGATGATCCTGTTACGCCCGATGGTGATGGCCCAGTTACACCCGGTGGTGATTGTCCTGTGACATTTGGTGATGATGGTATTGTAACCGAGCTAAAACTTATTACCGTATTTATCAGCATTTTCTGAAGATTTTATTTTAAATGTTTAAGACTTCCTGCAATTATAGTAATATAGTATGGGAAGACAAATAGGACATATTTTCTTCTAGATGTTGTTTTAGTAATGGTTGTTTGATCAAGAATATTTAATAGATTGATTGTACTCTCAAAACTGTATCAGCTTTATATATGATGTGGTTTTGAAGATAGGCAGAAGATAAAATATGATGAAAACACAACAAAAAATATTATAACTTAACTATATTTATCATTTACACAAACATATTTTATATTACAAGTATCTCTTTGCAAGGATAATTGCAAAAGAAGTTTAATGTTTTTCGTAGTGAAAGTTACATGGAGAACATTGAAAACGAGACAGATTGGCCACCTTGCAAGATTGGTGAGGCGATGGGACTAGCTTTTCTCTCCTGGGAGTTTGTCAGACTTCCTACAAACCCAGCTTCCTCAAGGCCTTCAGGTCGACATCGCCATAATAATCCTCACTGGAATCACAGACACAAATTAATTAGTTCAGAAGATTTTTAGTAATAAAAATTCACCTTATAACATTGTAAAATCTTATTGGGTAAAATATGAAGCTATTTTATTATGATTACTGTTTTAAACATAGCATAGAACGGATAGGAATTAGTTAAGGGGAGTATTGTGCTATCTAGTGGAGCTGCCTAGAACTAAAGAGGGTAGCTAGAGCCGGAGACTGCTGAGCCAGCAAAAATCTTGGAAGACAGATAATTGTGCGCGGACTCTCCCAGGCTAGTGACTGTGTACCTCAGGATCTTGGCCTTCTGTCAGCACAAGCTTGATATTTGGAGCTAAGGCAGCTGGGGTTTACTTCTAGTTAGTTAGTATAGTGTAGACGTAAGACCTAGTTATTAAGAATTATACAGGAGTAGGTTTTGTTTGCAGTCATTTTTTGGGGTTTCTTCTTTATTATTTGTAATTACACGTAATTTAGTAAGCTCAATTTAAATTATTTACATTGCCGCCTTCCAATCCACCCCTCCTTAGGTCAGGATTATAATAATATACGTTTATTACAGAATCATTAGACTTCTTTCTGAAAACCATTTATGACTTTGATAATTGACTTCAAAAAGCTTTCTATTTTTGAGCCCTTTTCCTCACTCCCTGCAGGGAAGTAAACCTGCTGATAACCTCAGCCAATCCAGAAGTGCTCCTTAAAAATGTTGACATTAGGACATGGAAGAATCCGGTTCAAATTTACTTGTATTTGTATGAATGTATGTATATGTAAATATGGAGATAGTTAGCCGTTGCAGAGATACGAAGACAAGGTATAGTTGGGATTCGGCTAGGAGAAAAACGTCAGACTTTCAGGAAGAAATCTGTATTTGGACGTTTCGGCTGCACATTGGCAGCCTTCTTCAGCATAAAAATACAACTTATAAGTAAAAAAAATTAATTATTATATAATAATTTTTTTACTTATAATTATATAATAATTTTTTTACTTATAAGTTGTATTTTTTAGCTGAAGAAGGCTGCCAATGTGCAGCCGAAACGTCCAAATACAGAGTTCTTCCTGAAAGTCTGACGTTTTTCTCCTAGCCGAATCCCAACTATACCTTGTCTTCGTATGTATATGTATATTTGTGTGTGTGTGTGTGTGTGTGTGTGTGTGTGCGTGCGTGTGTGTTCATATATATATATATATATATATATATATATATATATATATATATATATATATATATCTTAAAATCAATACATTCAAGACTAAGATTCTTATTTTCCATCGTAGCCCTTAACATATCGCCCAACCTAATTTCTACATTAACAATAATGAAATAGATATTGAAAAGAAATATAACTGTCTTGGAGTTAATTTTTCGTCAACTGGAAGCATTAAATGCCCAGACAACAAAAGCCAACCGTGCCATATCCACAATGAAGAAGATACCATTAAACGTTAAATCAGACTCCTGGGACACCAAAAAAGCACTTCTCCATACAGTTATCAATGCATTATTACTCTATTCCTCAAAACTACGGGGATTTTGGTACATTGACCAAATACAAACAATAGCTTCCAAATATTATAAACCAATCCTAAATCTACACCAATCACATCTTCATCTGAAGCAGTAGTGAGAATTGTAGGCTGGTGGATGAGAAAAGGTACTCAAAATTATGCTTTAAAAAATTACAGTCCCTGGATTTAAAACCGAACTACATAGCTTCACAAAACTGGGTGACAAAGTTAAAATATTTTCTGCTAAAGTATGAAATAATGGATCAATTCGCAGCTCAAACTACAAATTTCAAATTACTACAAGAAATAGCCCCTAAAATAAAAGCAAAGATGATTAAAGAAGATCTAGACCATATCAACACAACATCCTACATTACCATATTCAGTGCAATTAATACGAACCATAGCTACCTACAAATAAAGATTAAAGAAATAAAGATGGACATATATAAACACAGACACATAAGTCAACTGAGATTACCAGATACACTTTACCACAGCATCAACCCGTCAAATGTTCCAACCGTGGATTGGAGGTAGACGACCTGGAGCATCTACTGTGGCGTTCCGAGTACTCCAATCTCAGAAATACTGTAAAACCTATTACGGAAGAACTCATCAACAATTCTCCAACATACCATTTTTTAACCACCTCTACCGTCACAGATACAAATGCTTTTTGCAAATATATAGAAAAAGTAAAGAAGAAAAGAGACAACCACAACGTCTAGTTGGCTGAACCTAACAACCAGTTTTTGCTTAATTTATATTACAAAAGTTTTTTTTTACTTTACGTTTTACAAAAGTGTACTCTATTTTAGTTTCTGTGTAATGTATGTATTTACCCAGCCCATATTTGTTAGAACAATGTTCATATGCAAATAAATATTATTATATATGTTGATACATATATTAATCGGTCAGGGTGTCTACTGCACGAAAAAGTCACGAAAGTCATGAAAATGTCAGGAAATTGAAAATAAGGGACGAAAATCACTAAAAAGTCATGAATTTAGAAACCAAGTCACGAAATTTTAGTTCTTACCGGAGTGTAACATATCCCGGTACTTCGGCGCATTCGTAATTGTCGCCGTTTTTGTATGCATTTACAAATCAATTATTCATTTTTTAAATATATTCAGACCTAAATTTTTTTTTTTTTTGTTTGCTTTTGGGTGCTTCTACTGCTAGGGTCATTAGCACCTCAGACCTAAATATTGGAATTCTTTACACAGGGCCAATTTTGAGCCAATAGTTAAGGCTCTTTCATTTTGATTGAAATTATTTTCTTTTTAATGAGCATGAAATTTGCTTTTCATCATTAAAATGTCACGAAAAAATCCCGAAATTCGCTTTCACAAAAGTAGTAGACATCCTGTCGGTTCTTGCTGGTTTTATCAGTATAGAAAAATGGTTCGATTTTTAGGTAATTCATCAAAAATATACTTCATGTAAAGAGAAAGGTGAAGTTCCTTAACCAGCAGAATCTCCATTCCAGATCACTGTTTTTCGGTGAAATTCATGCCAAAAAATCATATCATATACACTATTGTTTGAAATTCGACATAGCTAGTCTCCTGTGGGTAACCAAAGATTAAGCTGCTATGGACTCAATAACATTATAGTTGGAGTGTGGTTAAGGCAAAGCCTAAAAATGTTGTGCGACACAAATATATAATTTAACATATCAATGAGCTTTTTAATTTTCCGAATTTTCTGTGTTAATTTTAAAACTTTTAAAAATGCAATGTAAAATATCATTACATTGATTCTTTATATTTAATTATAACATTTTGGCACATCAACGTGTGGCTATATTAATTTTTTTATTTTTATATTATAACAATATATATATATATATATATATATATATATATATATATATATATATATATATATATATATATAGTTTTGACAGGAGCCTAAAATAAATTCCTTTAAAATACAACTGAATTATACACTAAGTGGTGATTGTGTTAATGTATGTTTATATTATATATTTTTTGGAGGGCCAGTATTAACAAGTGTTAAGGTGTGAGCACTTAAAACTCCGTGTCAAAGGTCGTGGGTTCGATTCCCACTATGAGGTGGTGGCTTTTCTTTAGAGCTGGGTATTTTTTTTATCAGGCCCTGAAATAAGAAAAATCCTTCCTGCAGGTGGGACCCAAACCCCCACTCCGATATGAGAATCCATGGCGTTAGCCACTAGAACACGGGGAGACCCTAGATTAGTATTATTATCCGTATCTTAAAAAAAAAAAAAAAAAAAAAAAAAAATGTATTTTTATTTCTCTCTTCCTTATTTATCTCTGAAGATTATCGCAAATGGCTGCCAGGAGATTCGGGAGGAGTTCCGAGACATTTTTCTTTTTTATAAAGCAAACAGAGCCTGGTTTTTAATGCTTTATGCTTAAGGTCATTATCTTGTCAGAATATAAAATTCTCTTTAAGGCCCAATTTCACTACCAAGCTAATGAATACATGGATCATTTAGAAATGGTACAGTCTGTATCAAACATCAAAAATCAATAAAGCTTTGTACTTCATTTTTCATTATTTTATTATTATTTTGTTGAGTCAGTTTTTATCTAAAATTTGTTTAATGCTATTTGATCACATCGGAAATTCATTATGTGAATACAATCGGTTGCTTTCATGGATACTTTTGGACCCATAAAGGCCAGGGAGAATTTTTCATCTTATTTTTTACAGTTCATAAAGTTTTTAGGTATTAGGACTAGGCTATCTATTGATTGCCAACCTGTCTTAATAATCCCAAGAGCACATCCAAGTAAAGGTCTCGCTCGACGTTACCTAACTTTGGTGATCTAGCGGAACTAGTTAGTTGTTGTGGTAACACTGAAATCAGGTGTGCTGTAGATCTACAGCTGGTTGTAGCTCCTCCTTATGGCAGAGCTTGTCTTCCATTTACCTTCATCATTCCCCTTTGTATTAGTTCTAGGCTCATAACTTAAACACAATCCATTTCTTATATATAAATATATATTATCCCTAATGGATAAATATATATTATACATAATGGATAAACATATATCATCCATTTCTTATAAATCACTATTTTTATAATAAACAGCTACTCAATTAAGTGGACGTTAACATTTAAATAAAATAAATAATACTTTTAAAGAAAACAAGAACGATAAAGGCCAGAGATAAATAACTATTTGATTTATAAAAGTGTATTGTTAAAACATTTTTATTGTGTTTAAGAGTATTAGGTTAATATTTTATTACTAAAATGTGTTGTTTGTTCTTAGCCATCTATTGTTTAGGAGTGGAGGGTTTACAATTTGTTATTAAATTGTGTTGTTTTTTAATAAACCATCTATTGAACGCTTAGAAATATAAAATATGTGTTGATTCTAGTTCCAGTAACAGACCTCTAGGCTCAGTTCATTAGCAGTGACAGATTAAAGTGCGTACTATAGGCATATCTTGGTCATATAGTAAGTAATGACAGTTTTGAGGTTTAAGTTAACTTATGGTTTAGTTACATGGAGGTACAGAGAAGGCGAAATCGACAATTTCACTCTGGAAAACGATGAGCGAGAAAAAAGGTGAACGTTAAAAACAGAGAAAAATATCTCTATTGTGAAGAAAATTCAAAATGGAAACCTGCCAGTAACATATCAACAGATAGAGGAGACCTTACTCCTTCATGCACCAGCAATTCATTCCAGTTTTAGAAGACGTTTAGAGGTAAAGAAACTCTCTTGATTCTGGGTGTCCCATAGTCTGACAGATGGGAAAATGATTCATCATGTGACTTATTGCCGAAATATGCTAAAATATTTGATAAGAGACAATCTCAATATGTGTACTGCATTGTGACCGGCAACGAAGCTTGGATGTGTTAGCTCGAATGTGCTGGCCAAGCCTAATTACAACCTTTAAGTCTTTGGTGATGAGGATACTCCTGTAACTCAGAAAATGTCAATCTGTAGGGGAAAAAACTTATTTCGGACAAACAGAAGACAGAGGAGCTAAGTAGTTCGCTGGGAAGTGTATGCCTAAATTCATTGAGTCCATGAAAAACTTGTGACCCAAATCAAGAATAGATGAACCGAGTATTAGAGCACTATTGGACTGAAACATCTTTGAATCGTCTTCACTAGTGAAAATGAAGTTCAAAAGAAAACATTTTGGGCTTGAGACAACAAATGTGCCTCATTCCCGTAAGATTCTTGGCAGAGCTGTTTTGGGTATTGAATGAGGTGTAAATTACTTTTAGAAAATTAAAGAAATAAAGCTGTGTTGGAAAAACCTTTTTTTTTCTTTTTTTTTGTGCCCTTTTCATTTCTTTATTTGAACTTTAGTTTTCTTCTTACTTATGTCTTTCATAGTCCTTAAGACTTTGGTGATGTTGGAGAAAACTTCTAATGACAAAATGAAAGGTTGCTAAGGGTAGAGATTGTCTACCCTAAGTAGAACAGTTGTCTTGTCCACGCTTTCCATTGAAATAGCATAACTTAAGGTCACTAGGACAACTATTTTGTAAGTAAAAAGAATATTATTTGGATTTGGAGTTCAAAAACACAATCACCACTTTTTCTTGACGTCTATGTTCACTGAATGTTCCTGACTTTTAGTAATATGCTATTAAGGGGAGAATTTGATAGTTATAAATGTCTACGAAGACTTATAATGCTCCTGAATTTTTTTTTGGGTCGCTGTCTGTTAACACATTCCCTTTCCTGTGAACCACATCTGGTACACAAAACGGGACTCTGGGACATCTCACTACACGCTTGAACCACATGTGGCTCACGGCGTATATACAATTTCTATTGGAATTTATTTGCTGAACATGCTATGTCATGCACAGTTTTAAGCTTGGACTTGATGGTACTACTTACTAGTACATTACATAGGTTTGTCGGGTGGACCTAAAGAATATTTATGTTCCTGAATTTGAGCAGAAGGGTCTAAACAAAATTATTTTTCCCCCCCATTTTCTTTGTCTTATTATAACATATCCCCCTACTTATGAAAGTATGTCCATAAGGACCCTATCCTACCTTTTTTAGAGTTAGTATCAGGTTGAATGATCAGGAGCTGCCTCCTTATTGTTTCCCGTTCTATAAATAACCCAAAATATACCGATTATTCAACTAAAATGACCAAAATTTGCTTTTATTCGCATTTTTAATTTAGAAAGCTCATAAGACAATACAAACAAACAATTTAAAATCAATTAATGCTAAATTCAGTCGTCTTCTGGCTCTGTTTCTATCAAATCATCATCGTCAGTGGAGCTGAAGATGCTACACATTATGACACATTTTAGAATGGCAACTCATTTAGACCGACATATTTGTGTGGGAGGCTCATTACGGCATTGTATTTCTCAGTTTTTAAGAGCAGGGGTTGACTGTACGAAGATGGAAAGGTCAATAGTGGACCTCACACAACGGTTTAGTTGCTGTGATTCCACTATTGAAGTGACCAGAACTGTTTCCTTATTCTACCAGAAGATAAGGATATTTTTTAAATCCATGATAATGTTCTCACCTGAAAATCCCAAAAAATGGAGCTGCCTCCTTATTGTTGCACGCCTGTCAATTTTATTTATTTATTTATTTTTTACTTTAGGGCATTGCATTTTAAAAAAATGTGGTTCATATATAAGGATCTCAGTGGGACATATATGCCCATTTGTGCATTGAAGGGTTAAATAGTCAACATTCTGAGTAAACTAGCCTCCTTTCTGTGGAATGTGCTGAGTTACGCAGCTCCTGTGTGCTGTACTTTAAATATTACAGACAAGTCTTAAATTAATGATTATCATCTTAATATATTTGAGAGATAAAGTTGAAGAAAGGGATGGTATAAAAACACTTTTCTTGATAACATTTATTTTTAGAAAGTTTTTTAGTCCTTTCTATATTATTATTATTATTATTACTCCTTGCAAAATTCTCCGAACTACTACGATCCCAAAGTATAATTGTTGTCTACACATAATTGTAGAATAAAAAACATTCATGTCCAACTAATGGCTGACCATATTTGGGGACAGTTGTCTTATCATTAAAAAAAAATCTTCTTTTTTCCCTATGCACTTTATCCTCCTTGGAATGATAATTGAGTATTACTTTTTTTTCATAACAACAGGTTTATTTTTTCTTCACTACTAGGAGTAATAACGTACTATTGAACAGGTACGAAGAAAAAGGCAATGTGACAATTTTTAATCATGGATGACTATTTTGTTCCAAAGTAATTCACACTCTATTCCCAATCTGCATGATTATTTATATCGAAAATGTGTCTCAGATGAACACAGACTTTTCTATATTACTAAAAAATGATGTTTGACTTTTCGCTATAACCCGTGTGTAGCCATGAATTCCCTCATTGATCATGAGAAAATAGATATGAAGCAACTGTAAACTGTAGTTGGATAATTCAGGATCATCCTCTAAATATCATCAAACATAATGAGCTCAGTATGACTTGACTCTGTTAAAAGAATCTATTGTAGTAAGTAAAATATAAATACATGCATATGGAATGTGAAGATATGCAACATACACAATAATTTCGTATTTAGATATTTTTGCACAAATATTATATGAAAAATGCAAAGTGCGTGCAGACACAAAAACAAGCAACAAAGACAGTGTAGATTTTGGAAAAACATTCAGAAGAAAGAGCTTAGAAGATTGAACATACATCTTAGAAGGTAGAACATAGAAGTAAAGATAGATTTGAAGAATTTAATATATTAATACATTACATAGTAAATAGGAACATGCGTTAAAAGTAAGGTAGATAATATATTAAACATGCAGGGAAATGGGAATATTTGGACATTAATACAATATTTTAGAAACAACTATTTGTATTAATTAAAATTACAGAATAATATAGAAAATGTTTGTAATCATACAAAACCAACAAATATACATGTGCTTTGAGTCTGGGGGGACATTTTGTAATCTCAGTTTGTGGGGTTCCCCCCTTTGAATGGAGGGGATTTTATTGTTTATTTTCACCGGTATCGAAATAAACGATAAAACCCCCCCGGAATGAGGGGCTGACTTGATTGTCGAGAGCTGCCTCAGGGCTCAGTCGATTGTCGAGGGACTACTGGTCTGACGGTCTAGGAGATGGTCTTGGTTTGCTCGATGCAGCGCCCTTGACTGGTGCAGGTCTAGAAGATCCACCGTTACCTAGTGCCAGTTCGCTCTTCCTTATGCTCTTCAAGTCCAGGTCGCCGTAGTAGTCCTCACTGTCGAGAGAAGATGTTAGTGGTTAAGAAAGAAACGGAAGAGTTACAGAGTGACAGCCTTAGCCCAGTTATACATTCCACATGCCGATAGAATTATATTGTTCATAGAAAATGTTTACAATTTACATATTTACTACAATTCTGAGTAGAAGGCATGACCAAGGGGGGTAATATCGAACTGGATTATTACAGCAATATTTTACAGTCATTAAAATTAAGTCAGTACAAGCACAAAATGTCAACACATTAAATGAACTGATATTCCATTTATTGTCCTCCCTTAGAAGTAATTTCACTATCCCCTAAAAAAGTAAAGTTGAAAAAAAGGCCAAGTTCCAGGCCCCTCCCAAAAAACAGTTTGCCTGTGAAAGTTATGATATCATAGTATTGGGCCAAGTTTTAGACTCTTAATACCTTGCAAGAACCTTACAATATCCTCTCACATATTTGTGCAATTCCACCTTGGCCAGTTCTAATTCAATGATTGCCACTATAACGATCTAATTTATTATAAAATGTCTGGCATTTAAAGATTCAGGTCCTTAGTCTGACAAAGTTATGAAAGGGTACAAATTGGCTCAAACACGTCGTGTAATATACACACAGGGTGCGTAGGCTGCAACTTGGTCTGGCGCACTAACGTGCGTCTACATCTATTTGTAATTATTGAATCACGTGTGGTGGCTTGTGGAAATCTTTGACTGTTTGAACAATTTATGCTAAGAGGAAAAGCCTGACAGGAAATGCTTTTTTTTTTAGGCTAGAATTCATCTAGATAGGACAATATTATACTGGTAGCCAATCTTTCATAGGCATATAAACTTGTAACAATATTCTGCAAGTTCCTGTTTTTTTCAGCTTAAGACCCTTTGATATAATAAAAAAGAAAAAAAAACTAATAAGGTAGTCCTCAACTGATGATTTATTAATCGTTAACAATTTTTTGTTGAGAGGAGATCGTTGACCGTAGGTGATGCGAAGGTAGAATTTATCAGGATTCGGCTGTAGTATCTTAATAAAACTAATTTTTTTTTATAAGGAAGTAAGTTTTATTATTTGCCGACGTTTCGGTTTGAAATTCAAGCCTTCGTCAGGGCTATGAGAAAAAGGAGAGCTATGCCTAACGGATGTGTAATCATTTGTCTATTCTCAGAAAAGGCAGGTCCAAAACGTCGGCAAATAATAAATTTTCTTATTAAAAAAAAAGTTTAGTTCCAAAAGATGCGACGACTGAACCCAGATAAAGTATACCTTTGTTAAAAAAATTGTTTGATAAGTATTTTAAATAAAAAATAGCGCAAGAAATGTATTTATAGAGTCATTCTACCCCCCCCCCCCCCCCTCCTCTCTCTTTGATTTTCTCCTGACTGTTGTAAGATCAACACTCATTGAAAACATGTTAGATTAACTAAAAATTGGTCTTTCTAGGACTTTTTTTAACTTTAGAAAAGATTTAGTCAGAAAGCATATACCTTTTCTCCTTAAATGTGAAGATTCTAGAGATCAACTAAGATAGTACGTTATTTCTAAAACTCTGCAATGGGTAATAAAGGAAAATCTATTGAAAGTAGGCCTGTTTGTTGCCAAATCCTCCATATGCCAGATTATAACAAGAAAATAGCTTAACAGGAACAGTAGGACATTTAAAAGAAATCAGTAAAAATATGCATTAGGAGTCCCGATGGCCGATAGGGTTAAGGCGTGAGCACTTAACACTCCGTGCCAAAGGTCGTGGGTTCGATTCCCGCTAGGGGTGGTGGCGTTTCTTTCGAAAAAAAAGGCATCATCCCTATCCTGGCTAGAAAAGGGTGGTAACCTATAGATAACCCGTCCTAAAATTCGTAGTTAATAATAAATGGACGTTAAAATTAAAAAAAAAAAAAAAAAAAATATGCATTAGTTCCCCGTAGATTTTCGAACCTAATCGAAAGACAACACTGGCACACTTCAACATTGGCTTATCTTAGGAGTGTAACCAGTGTTGTCCTAAGTGTTTGGAACATCAGTTGGGTCACATCTTCTACTCGAGATGAGGAAAAGATAGAATAATGTCCTTACCATCCGGGAACGTCTTCGGGGTCTTCGCAGGAACCTGTGCCTTCTGCATCGCCGATCTTGAATACAGTTCCGATGGGGCATCCATATTCCCTTGGAGTAGCATCCAAGCAGATGAAGTACTTCCTGCAATCATCGGGATGGGCGTGTCTTGAGAAGGAACCGGAGTTGTTGGTTTCACCTGGGGCTGGGCAGTTGAATCCGCTTGCTACCTCTGCAAAGGACAGAACAACAAAACTGTATAATTCACTTATCTCTACACACACACATTATAATAGATTATTATAGCATAAGGATGATGCAGTTTCTGTTTATCGGAGTCTGCTTCCACTTCTGCAGGGAAGAAGGGCGGGGCCCAGCTTTCTTTAACCTTCGCATTTACTCCTACATTAAGCTTTAAGAGGAATATTTACGTCATCAGCTTCCATAGAGGAACGTAGATTTGCATACAATTAGTTGTCGGGAATAAAGAAAAAGGGTGCAGCCATATAATTAAAGAATACGTTCATTTTCAATAGAGTATAGTTAACCTAATATTTATTTAAAGTGATAAAACCACCCATGTGATTAAAATACCACAACAAAAATAAATAAAATCATTTGACTCATAAGAATATTCATAAGAAATTCACAATTTTTGATGATATTTAGTTATTAGTCTTATGTTCAAATATTTATGTTTTTTTTTTTTTTCATTTGAACGGAAGTATTTTTAATTGAAGTATTCATATTGTAATTACTCAGAATTACAATGCGCTGTACTCTTTCTAATGTGCATAATGCAACCACAATTTTTAAAAAAGCTCTTCAGGGTTCCAAAAAGAAATAAAGATCAAATTTTGCAAAACTAGAAAGTTCTTAAAATCCTATATATATATTATTTGTAAAGTGGTTGGTTTTAATCTTATATACGCACTGATTAAGTTATTTTTTCTTACTACTCGAGGGTAGTTGTGGCAATAATATTTATAATAGTGTTATTTTCTCAGTAGAGCAATGACAGCGCCTCTTTATCCTAAATACCGTGGAATGGGAGATCAGACACACTCCACGGTTTTAAATTTAATCCAGAATCAGTCCAATTTCAGTGCTGTCAACATTTTAGTAATAATCCGTCAGTGTTGCCCTTATGTTTGAGGATAACAATTCACTTTATCTATAATCAGCCAGTGTTGCCCTAAAAGTTTAGGGAGTCCATTTTTATAATAAACACTCAGTGTTGCCCTACATTTTTGAGTTTTAATTTTTAGTTCAATTTAGAAGTATAATCAGAATTTTATTCTGTTTTTATTCAATATGAACATTGTTGTTGTGTTATAATTTTTTATTGTCTTATTATCTTTTTGTGTCTTTATATATTTATTTTTCATTAAAATCTGACTGCTACTTTAACGGACTTTTATTCTGCTGTCCTGATCAGTTAGTCGCGGAACTTATTATAAATTAAATTAAAAAAAAATAATCAGTGTTGCCTTTGCGGTCCCGAAGAAACACAAATTGAGTTATTAATGATAAAATATAATAACTCTCACACAGTAGCCTTCCTTCAAAAATCGTAAATCATAAGTTGAATTATAATTAACCAGTGTTAAATCTTGGTTTGAAGGTTTATGATATAATTTCTTGGTAGTCAGTGTTGCCCTTAGATTTCTAGCTAAGTCAGTGTTGCCTTTACGGAGACTGAAATCTTCTTCAGTTCACCATATGAACATGAAGTGTTAACAGCCACTGAGATTTACAAAATAATGTCTTGTGGACATTTTATAAATTTGTCTTTAATATTTTATGCTTGCATCTTTATTATAGTGAATATTTGTAGTTTATTATTTACCGATTTTGGGATTATATCTTATTGAATTAATTGCTTTAAGGAAAAAAAATAATTTTCAATAAAAATTGTCTCTTAACAGTAAAAACTGCCAGAATAATTATAAATTATTGGCGACTCCATTATTGGACGCCCCCTCATCTCTTTCTTTTATAGTGCAATTGCAACTAAGACATTATCGCTGCACTCTCCTAGTCGTTTTCCCATCTCTTTGGCCTTTCTGAACCAATGCTTTCTTGATGTAAGTAAATGTAAGCGTTTGATATATTAATCATTGACATATATATGTATATTTATTCGAGCATTGCTGGTCTTACTGGCCGTGGATGATGTAATTTCAAGACCACGCCTACTGCTTACCTAATCCCTTATCCAACTCAGGACTTTCTCTGCATTCCGTTGCTTCTATCGTCGGCCGCTTGTACGCCCTCTCCAATTCGACCCATATTCATACCTCTATGCAGACAAAGAGATTTGTATTTCCATCTCTGAAAATTAATATGTAGACAAGTAATATGTCAACGCTCTATTATCCCTTTTAAAATTATGCTCTTTCATAATGCTCCCAGGTGTTTAAAATAGGCCTTCTTCCTAAAAGAAATATCGGCCTCTCAAATATTTTGATAGGCCAAATTAATATTTCATTTGTAAAAATAGAATATATTTTAGTATTTGAAATATATATTTTCGAACACTTTTCTTTGCAAAATAAAAACGCCTTTCCCGTAAACATATGCAATTTTGGTAATCATGAGGACTGACACATTTGAATTTTTTGGAATTGTGGGAAGAAATACTGACGAAGGCCGAAATATAAGGGCAACACTGACGAAGATATAATTCTAATGGCAACACTGATTTGTTTATGTTGTTTGTCTTAAAACGAAGAGGCAACACTGGAGCCCAGAAGTGCGTTCGTAATTTTAGTATTCTGTTCCTGACAGAAGACAAAGACAACACTGATTTAACGACTACACTGATTGACTGGGTCAATTCACATATTGGGACTGATTATAAAGGCAACACTGTCTGATTTTAATTCAACGAAATAATTCGTTTTGAAGGAAGATGAAAGTTGATAATTCAACTTAACCCCCCCCCCCCTCTAAATAGAAAGTTCTATAGTATTGCTACATTTTACTATTCATGAATGAATATTTTTCGGGAATGGAAAGGCAAAACTGATTATCAGTTGGTAAAAGTTAAAAATAACATTTATTTTTGCAAAATGTAACATAACAAAAAAAAAAAAAAAAAAATCATTGTTTACGATTTAGACGAAAGGCCTAAAATCGAATGGTAACACTGACCTATCATGTATGAAGCATTGCCATAGTTTTTAATAACTTAAGTTTCTTAAATTTGTATGTAGCCTATGAATTTTTGGCAGCTCCAGAATCTCACAGCGATATTCGAAATGAAAATTAATGCATAAAAATGGATGTCCTTAAATTTTTATTATAATTTGATTGTAAAATTGTATTAATTTATGACAGATGGCGGAAAGATAAGTTAATGAGAGAAGTGAAAGAAACCAATAATGTGGCAAGACTGGAACATCCTGTTTCGAGGCAGTTCTTCAACTTCTGCAGGCCATTTCTTCAAAGTGTGAACTTTTGAATGAAGAAATCTTCTTATATAAGCCTCTCTCTTCCACACCTCCCTCACTCTTTCTCTCTCTGTCTATCACTCTCTCTATCTATTCCTCTCCCTCTCTTTGATATGAAAACTGCCCTTTGAGGAGATGAAAGCCTTGGCGTTCAGCAAGACCACCCAGGGTCGAAATACACAGCAAAAAAAAAAATAAAATAAAATAAAAAAATTTAAAAAAAAGTCGCTCTCAACTAGGAAAAAACATCACTAAATTTCACTGTTTTGTAGGTTAAGAAAGCGAGCGTAACAACTCTGCAAACATGCGCATGCGCAGGTATGTAAAAGTCAGTATTAAAGAAGTCTAATTTAAAATTACCATCATTTACTTATTGAGAAACATTTTTTTTTAATAACAAAACGTTCTCCACATATCTTTTTAAAGAAATCCCTTAATAATTAGCTAATGCCTTTATAATTAGCGCGCTCTGATAATTAAGAAAAAGTCATTATTCACAAGAAAGAAGAATTATTACATTTTTTAGTCGACAGTAAGCTCCTAACCTATTCCATCGATTGTGGAAAATGTGCCGAAAAACTAGAGTTAAATAGAAATAATTTTTCTTAAAGACATTTTTGGTGTCATTGCGGCTTTGTATTGGGGCATACCTACTATGCGTTCCCGCTCGCTTTGCTCGTTCAAGACGATACCTAAACTCTAGTGAATCCAACTCGCTAAAATTAATAGAATTCTATTAATTTTAGCGAGTGGGATTGACTAGAGTTTCGATATCTTTCTGAGCGAGCGAAGCGAGTGCAAACTCATAGTACGTATGCCCCTTATGCGACAGGTTATGACGGGTGAGGAGGCACTTAAAATTAGTAATTGCTTATAGACAAATATATATATATATATATATATATATATATATATATATATATATATATATATATTTGCCTATTTATAGAGTAAACCGACACGCTAATGCCTCACAGGCATTGTTATGAAAAAAAATAAAAATGATGAATTATAACAACTTTACAAAAATAAGAGGATCAACTTATCCTCTTTAGGGATAATGTAAATTCGGGTTAGTTTAAAGTTTATATTTTATTATATAAGTTGTGTTTCTTAATGTGATTGTCGAAGTAAGTTTTGAATTATGGAGTAATATTATTTCAAATGAAAAAATGTTTGTTTACCTTCGTTCTTACACTCTGGTACCTGGTCAGCCCACATGCATACCCTGGACTCCCTGTCGTAAGCCAATCCTGGAGAGCATTGATACCTGGATGCTTCTCCGTTCCAGCAATTCCAGAAGGTGTCGCATTTTCCATCATCGGGGAAGATACCGTACAATCTGGGGCAGTGAGGTGTGCCTTCTGGCGGCTCTGAAATATAAAGTAATCTTCAGAATTTATTCAAATACCACAGAATTTGTAGATTTTTATAACTCCACTTGCAGTCGGCAAAATGTTTTGATGAAATACTACCTTAAAATCTCTTTAAGGAATTCAAAACAGAAGTGCCTTCAGCCGATAGGATAGGCAGAGCCCGCAACGTTTGCATGCTTGGAGGTTATGCAAATGTGCTAATATCCAAATTTAGGTTCCCCTTTCAGACAGTTATATCTATAACTTTCTAAAAGGGGCACCTCAATTTGGATATTAGCACATTTACATAATTTAAATTCAAAATTTTATTTTTGATTTTGAAAAAAATTATGTTCTCATAACCTATCATGTGTTGCATGCCGTTTGAAATGGCATTTAAAGAGCTAAACATTGAAACCTTCCCCATGTTTGTAACGTAAACAGGAGAGGAGTAACGACTATTTAAATGTTTTGAAAAATCGAGATTTTGACCGCTTTTTGAAAACTTTACATGGCCGTATTTTGAAGACCGTTTTAGATAAAAAATTGAAATTTGGCATTTTTATTTGTCTCAGCGCCTACTTTGGGTGTACAAAGTTTCATTATTATCTGAAAGGGTGAGGTAAAAAGGTGTGTTTATTTGACATGGAATGACCCTAGACGTAATTACGCTGTATCAATGTGCGTAATTGTTCAATGCGCCATTGTACTATTTAATTAATCACTTCAGAACACTGCACACTTCCTCTTATGAGGCATAACATTATTGTAAATCCATCATTAAATAATTAAAAACACTGCACACTTCCTCTTATGAGGCATAACATTACTGTAAATCCATCATTAAATAATTAAAAACGCTGCACACTTCCTCTTATGAGGCATAACATTATTGTAAATCCATCATTAAATAATTAAAAACACTGCACACTTCCTTTTATGAGGCATAACATTATTGTAAATCCATCATTAAATAATTAAAAACGTTATGTGTATAATTTGTCCTTCATTAAATTCATCAATAACATCAATTACCAATATTGTATATATATATATATATATATATATATATATTAAAATGTTACATAGTAAAAATCAGTAACTGTAAATATGGAGAAAGATGTATATATATATATATATATATATATATATATATATATATATATATATATATATTTATATATATATATATATATATATATATATATATTTATATATATATATATATATATTTATATATATATATATAACCATAAATAAATAAATGTATAATTTATGCTTATGGATTATTCAAAATTTTAATATTTTAATGAACCAATATTCTATATTTATTTGGAAAGTGTTGTGGAAATGGAGCTCTCGATAAGTCGCAAATATTTTGTAAACTCAGCAGAAGTTTAAAAGCTAATGTTTACATATTTTTTAATTATTCAAGGATTCTTTTTACAAATTTCTATTCTACGTATTTTTATCACACACTTTTATCATAATAATCTCCATTTCAGTTTCCGTATTAATCATATTTATTCATGAAATGCATAGTAACCATCTAGATTATATATTTCCAAAGAAAGAATTTTTCCAATCTGGAAACGCGAGTAAATAAACCAAATAAGAATGATATAGAAGGCGTTGTCCGGGAGATTAGCCATTGCTAAACGGGCGAGGAAAACCACGCCTTGCATTGCAAGTAGCTATTGCAACATATGGGTGCAACATTATGTGCGTCTTTTAGCAACTTATTCACATAAAAAACGAAAACATTTTACTTTTATCATGATATTTATTTTTTAATTTTATTTGACAATTCGTCCGACATGCTTCGTGGATTCCTTACATATTTTTTATATAGATTTAGTTAATTATCCAAAAAGGTTCATATTTTACATATCAATATGATTGTAAGCTAAAATTCTTGTTTGACAGCATGTAAAATTTTGTACATAGCCTCTACATGGAGGAGCCACACATATTTCACGATGTGCGTTCACATAGTCTTAGTATGGATAGTTATTCGGAATAATTTAGTTTCTATTTATTTTCAAATGGTTTATTATGAATTAGTTTATATTAACGAATATTTCTCTTCTGTATATTTTGAGTTTGTCTTTGGGGGAAATCGTCCATTGCGAAGCTCATAAATAAATAAACTTCCTTCTGATTTACTCATCAATATATGTTAAATATTTCCAATTTCTTCGAGCAAAAATGACAGAAGTTTGTCCCCTGGTTTTTTGGCTTATTGTTGTTTAATATTTCTTTGGCAACTCTATGCAAAACTCAATCTATGAATGTCCATTGAGTATATTATAATATTTTGTCGACTTTGTATAGAAATATTGGGGGAGGGGGTGAATTTGGCTCAGTGGTACAGCGCAGTCGACTCATGTTCTGCACTGAAAGCTTTATTTTTTTTTTGATATTTTTAATGGCATGTCAACCCTTAAGACCATTAACACCATTTTTAAGTTGTGGTAATTTTCAATGTAATTCTGTAATAAATATTAATATGTATACAGTCTGATTAAATTGCTATTAATAAGTGTTTTATTTGCACACATTTAATTCAAACAACAAAAGGGAAATGCTCAATTGAGGCGTTAAGGATACGAAGGGCGAACTCAACAAAAGGTAGATTTCAGGAAAATTCGTTTGAATATTTTTTCCATAAGGGCGAACTCAATTACTGAATTTTATTCAACAATTTTTTCGTTGAGGGAAATCTCATCGTTTGTTTATTAATTTATATTAATAAACAAATCATATAATAATTAGTCTGAACTTCAATTTTTACGAAAAGAGCATTTTATTTCTATCATCATCTAGCGGACCGGTAGTGGAGTGTTGAGTTCGCCTTTCGTATCCGCCTTCCTATGGCAGTTTCCAACCGGCTTGTTTTCATTCTCTCTGTATATTTTGAGAGGGAAAGAAGGAAGAACTCAACATAAATAACATACCTGAAGATTCTCTGAAGCTTCTAGATTCGAATGGTGAGAAAAAAATTACCCAATGTTTTGTCAAAAAATGAGAAAATAGATAATACAAAAATAAAAATGGCAATTACAATAAAAAAAAAATAATGAAAAATAAAACAATTTTAGAAAAATTAATAAAAAATATTAAAAAAACGAAACAGAATAAAAAATAATGTGTAAAAATTAGAAATAAATAAAACAAACGAATGAACGTTTCGGAACTGATAGTTTTCATCTTCTACTTTCATCGTTCGAAGGTGGGAGTTGGGACTCTGACTGCAAATAGGGAGCATACTACTGACCACACTATCTCCCTTAGTGATTCGTAAATGAAGAATTAGTTATTTCTACAGTATTTGTTATGTATATAATAGACTCACCAAGCTGCGACCTCTCGCCGCAATCCACATTGTGGATGTAATCACAGTTCTCCTTGAGGTATTTAGGATCGGTGTCGTCGAATGCCAATCCGTTTCCACAGGTCTTCAGTTCGGCGATGCCGTTGTCGCACTTCCAGTATTTGTCGCAAGATATGTGGTGGGGGTAGAAACCGTAATCGTCGGGGCATTTGAAATCGTCCTTTTGCGCCCTTGCTGCAGAAAACAGACAAAACAAAAATCATATTAGAAACAAAATAAAATATTATTAGTAAAAATAAAATATATAGAAATTCAAAATTTTAATAAATAAGAATATCATTGATCTAAGGCCGTTCTCCACAAATCAAGTCTCCGAATTGGTCGCCATATTTTACTTATGATTAAATTATCTTTATCACCTTTTAGGACTCTAGTGATAATTAAAATAAGTCTAATGCTTTTACTCATTAAAAATACAATACAAACATTCTCTCCAATTTATTTGAGAACATGAACAACGGAAGAATATTTGATTATACATAGAGAATACATGGAAAGTCTGAATTCTGATTGATGACTTGAAATCATTAGAGTTTTGAACCATGACCAATTAAATCAGTAACTTATTTACACTGATATGTTCACTCTTGTTATAAATGTTGCTAATTGTTTTCATTGGAGTATTTGTACTGATATTATAGTAATTATGTCTAACTTGCCTAAGTTCAAGGACAGAATATTGCTATCACAATTCCACAACGTTTCTATAAAAATTAATAACGATAAATGATCCGAAATTACTTAAAATTGTTGATAAAAACACTAAACGACATCCAAATAGAATGTATGGTGCGGTAATCGACATACCGCACAAAAGGTAAGGCAATAACTTTGAGGAAATAGAATTCAACGCCAAAAATGTATCAATCTTGGATATAAATTGAATCATATGTTTAATTTTATCTATTTTTTTTTTTGTAATATTTTTTAATATAATTACTATTGAAAAAAGAAAAAGCATCAGCCCTATCCTGGCTAGAAAAGGGCGATAACCTATAGATAACCCTCCCTAAAATTCGTTGTCAATAATAAAGGACGTTAAAATTTAGATAAAAATAATATATTTTTATTTGGTATCAGCAGTATTTTCTTTTTTTTTCTTTTGTTAGAATAATTTTATTATTGTGATGGTATGTTTATTATTTTCGTCGGTTATTTTTTCCCTATAACTCAATGGTTGAGTTTATTAGACACTCACAAGGAGTTGAGGCTCCGATTATTGGTGGTAATGCGGTCGGTTTACATTAAGTGTCGTGGCTTTTTTTGAAAAGGAAAAGCACCTCCTGGATGGGGAAGCTTTATCCTGGATAGAGAAGAGTGGTATCTTGTTGATAACTCGTACCCAGAAAAATCGAATTATCCATAAATGGATTTTTTTTTTTTTTTTTTTTTTTTAATGGCGCACAGACTTCTAAGCCATTAGTGCCAAAAATGGTCATTAAACAATTATTAAAGACTCCCGTATTCATGTTAGGGCTAATGACGTTTGCAGTCGAAGCAACTTAATAAAATAAAATTTAAAAAAATTAAAAGCTTCTATCATTTCATCCGTGTGGGAAGACTCAGATGGGCCGGTCATGTGGCTCGAATGGATCCAGGAGAACTGCCAAGGAAGACAATGGAAGAAGTGCTCCATGGAATCAGAAGACGTGGGAGGCCGAAGCTCCGCTGGAAGGATGGAGTTGCTCGTGATGCGAGGACCCTATTAGGCGTACAGTACTGGATGTTTGCTGCACAAGATCGGGACAGCTGGCGGAAGCTGATTCAGGAGGCCCTGGTCTAGCAATGGGTTGTGCGCCAGTTAAGTAACTAAGTAAATAATAATTTCATATTTATTTATTTATTTTCAGAGACCCGTATCGTTTGGCGATGGTCTCCTTACATCTATCACTATGAAAATCTCTCTCAGTCCAAAAGAAAAAGATAAATAAAATGAAATAAATAACTATAAAGTATAACAAAATAAATGAAACTGAAAACAACAAAATAATAGTAAATAAAGGAATAGAAAATAAATAAATATACATAGGTATATATATTATAAGGAATATGTATAAGTACTTTAAATTAAAATTATCTCAATTCGATTTTTTTACTTTTAATGCAGATGGAGGGCAATTGGAAATTTCATTTAGAAAAAAAAAAAAAAGACACTAAAGCTCAACTATACTTTACTATAAATTTTACATATTTTATTAAATTTTTGAGTACATGTTTTACTTTTTGAGTATATGTTATAAATTTTACACATTTTATTAAATTTTTGAGTATATAAAACTGCTAATAATTTCATATATTAGCAGTTTTAGATTTAATCTACATTTATTTTCCTTCTTCATGATTCTTAAGAAATTTTTCTCGTATGTTTGGGATTTTGGGCAGATTTTATGGTAATCTGGATGAAATTATATTAGTCGGGGACATTAACTACCGATTAAATTTTGCTAAACAGATGGTTAGTTTTTTGCAACAAAGGGATTGTTGTTTTTTGTTCATGAGGTGTACATTGTTGTATTAGGGACAAGAACTAGTTGTAATGAATCGTTGTCGTCGGACAATGAGCGTTGTGTTGTAATGAAGGATGTACACAATAGAGGGCGTTACAAGGAAGGCGTCACCATTCAATCTCATAGTCCAATGTCAAGAACCTCGCTGCGTGTGAACCTCTTTGGCGTGACGTAACACGCAGTCTGTCCACCCCAACGGCCCTAAATATAATTACATAAGCCTATCATATAACAGTTACGTCATTCCTTCTCCACTTCACTT
The DNA here is from genome assembly GCA_946811695.1 of Gonocerus acuteangulatus. Classification (NCBI taxonomy): domain Eukaryota; kingdom Metazoa; phylum Arthropoda; class Insecta; order Hemiptera; family Coreidae; genus Gonocerus; species Gonocerus acuteangulatus. The sequence continues at coordinate 108,306,074 of OX328125.1, read as the reverse complement.
CTTATTATAGACGAAACAGTCAAAAGCGACGTAATTAATCTTTTTTTTTTTTTTTTTTTAATATTTATACTTTTCAATATTACGAAGGAATTTATAATTAGTTATCAGAAATAGTTGGTCAATAGTTTTCACCGCAGTTACAAAACTTTCGTTTCAACTCGATAGCAAATGATTAGACAAGAGTGGAGGGGGGGGGGGCAGCAATAAACCCTCGAAGCATTTATTACTGATATTATATAGTATAATTTTTCCTCAGATAAATATTTAAATATTCTTTCATAATTTTCAGATATATATCATTAAAAAAAATACAATAAGAAATTCTAATTCAAATATTTAATTTCTGAAACTTCTTCCAACTTATTACTAGAAACTAACTGTTCGTTATTATTTTTAGCTCAAGACCAAGTATTTAAGGATACTTTTTTTAATATAATATATTATTTTATATAAATTTATATTTTTTGGGGGTTATTAGTAATTAATTTATATATTAATTAGCTTAGATTATTATTGTATGTATAATATTTTATAGTATTGATCATAATAATTAGTAATTTATATGTTATTAATAAAACCATATATATAAGGCACAAGCCCAAAAAGAAATACATAAACAAGTAACAATGAGGTTTTACTTAGAAAATATGGTTTTAAAAACCTTCTATATCTGCGTGAGCTTCTCTCTTGTAAAACATAAGTGTTTCATCTGATCCCCCCCCCCTCGAGATTTAAATATAAAAGTGTATTCTTCGGGGGTAATTTCTGTTTCGAAATTACTTCCCTGTAATGTATTAATAAATATTTATATTAATATTCCAAATAACGGTAACAACTATAATAAAATTGTCTTGCTAAATAATATTCTGACATCAATCTTCCAAAACTATTTTTTGAAATGTAGCTTCCAAATAGTTTTCTAAACTAAAAATAATGTTTTTTTTTTTTTTTTTTTTTTTTTTTTTTTTTTTTTTTTTTTTTTTTTTTTTTTTTTTTCTAGAAACCAGGAAAATCTGGGCGATGTTGACATTGATATTTACTTCAATGATTTGTTTTTCTGTTTAATAGAACCGGCTGGTTATGACTAAACACAGTTTATGCAACGCCTGAGTCATGTTTATATCTTGTCAATAGCAGAAACATGATGTGAGATTTATGAAATAACATATTTAAATTCATGTCCTCTCCGTTTTATTAAGTTTAGGCGCTAATAAATATTCAAAGTCCAATATTAATATTGATGAGACATCGGATGTGATTACGAAATGAATAATTGCCTTATATAAGAATTCGAATATCCCTCGCTTGGAGCAGTGTATGCAAATAACAGCTGGTAGAAATCTGACAAGTTTGTCTTCATTTTATGTACAAATATATATTAGTCATTTATAAGATATATATATTAGTCATTTATAAGATATATATATTAGTCATTTATAAGATATATATATTTGGAATTTACTAAAATTTAATGAATAAATTTCCTAATAATCTATTGAATTCTATTTCTCTTGATAGCTCGTGAGAAGAAAAGCAGTATTTACAAGGCAGTGTGATTACAATCTGTATGAACTACTACTGGAGCTGGTCTCTAGTTATGCTTCAATCGGCGAAGGGGTAGGTGTAAGGAAGGGAGTGTATTAGAGAATTAGGATGTCAGTTGAATGAACTTTGTGATAGAATGTTTTGGAAAAGGATTTGACAAATAGAATATTGAGGTCATTATGAAAAGTCAAATTGGAGACGGGAGTTTGTTATTTTACTGAAAGAATAAAAAGTTTGGCCAGCTGGAAAATCATAATATCGTACTGGTATTTCTAAAGTGATTCAACAAAAAACTCGGTGTTTTTCAGTTATGACTATGAAATACATGGTAAATATCTCTTTATCAACCATCAACACTCTATGTAACTAGCTTCAGAGCTTCTACACCAGAGGCCACTTGAGCCTGTCTTAATGCTATTCCCCCTACATTGGTAACCGGTACACATTTTCAGGTTTTTTTAGTTGTGTCAGCTTAGAAATACTAGAGCGATATTTTGGTATTAGAAATGTATAGATTACTAACAATATTTTTCAATAATGTTAGTAAACTTATTTAACAATTTTCAATATTTTTTCGCCAAAAGATTCTATGGTGATAAAGGATTTCATTTAAATTCAAGTAAATGATTTGTATATTTTATTTAGATAATTTTTAAAAATAATTTCGGAAAAACTAGCAATACATTGTTAAGGGTCGTTTTCCTTCAAGTAATGATACCTTGAGAATATTTGACTTATCAAATCTTCTTTTCTAGTACAATTAATAATATAACGTAAAAAAGATTGATAAATTTAATCTTGTTTATATATCTTTATTTACAAGATGATGTGTGTAGAAAATGGATTGATAATCGTAGAATCGTAGAAAACAGAGAAATTCATTGTTCACAGAAAAGTGAGGAAAAGAAGAACCAGATCTTGAAAACTACACGAACTGACCAGTTGACATAGAAATCGCTCACATGCCTACTAGATCTGCACCTGATAGTTGGCAATATGGCTGACCTTACTATGATGTAATGATTCTAAACTCAACACCAAGATCTAGTTCTTAAGGAACCGGATCTCAGGATTCACTAACACACTTCCCAACGCCTCCTCGATTTCTCAAGGTCCACTGCCTTATAGATATCTTCGCATGTACTGGTTTATTTTCATTTATTCTCACAAGAACCGTTCATTTCTCAGAGATTTTATTAATTGTTCTTAATACCGAAGATCTCTACTTCAGTCATAAATTCATACTTTTGAAAAATATATTACAATCGCAATAAAAGTCAAAACATCTTTATTATTAGAAAATGATGACTTTATTATGATGAAATTATGGTTAAATTTTTATGAAATTTGGTACAAATCTTTTGTTCTTTGGAGAGAAATTTTCGCGAAAAAAATCGTAAAGCTTACGTTTTGGAGTTTATTTGCTTGCAGGTACACTTTTTACAGGTATTCTAAAATATGAAAACGAATGGAATCATTTTTAAAGCGATATCTGAAGCCGTTTTCGAGAAAATGTGATGACTAATTTTCCAAACTAATTTACAGTTTGGGTATTCAGAAACGATAGATTCATTAAAAAAAAAAAAAAAAAAAAAAAAAAAAAAAAAAAAAATGTATGAAATTCATCTAATCTAAGATACCTAAATTTTGGTTGCGATTCGAGAAGGGAAGTATTAGAAAAAAAATTATGAATAGAAATGAAAAGTTGTCGGATCTTGGTGCATTTCCTAATATTTAGAATACGGTTGGGAAATCTGTGAAGTGAAAGGTGACCATTTAAAAGCTTACTAAATCATCTTCATCAAAGGTTCTGATGTAATTTTCGATGGGCTTATAACAATCGGAGATATAAGTGCTTAAAACTTGAAAATTGTTAGTTTTGGCGCGGCTTAACCCTCCCTCCATAGGGAGGACGCCCGCTTATGAGATTGAACTCATGACGCAATCCGCAAATGCCGACCCTAAAATTTCACGTTTCAGAACAAATACATCAGGAAAATTACGGGGTTTCAAATTTGTGTATATATTTTATATTTGAAGGGATAAAGTAGAAGATGCTTTCCGCGACTTGATCAACACACTTTCTAGTGACATTATCACGTTAAAGGAGCGGGGGATGTGCCAACCGGTGAGAGGTTTCGAAACATTCCAACACCTTCTTCAGGTGCTTCATCTTCTGCAATACCCAGGACGAGTTTATGCGGAGTTTGTAGGAACAGTTGCATCAGTCTACAAGCAGCTTGCTTAAGTAAGATTTGATGACATTCTCGCTTCAGTTAGCCAATTCTATAATCCAGGCGGTCCACTCGAAGATTAAGTACTTCCAGGGTCGAGTGGTAGGTAGAGTCCTTCGGTGGTATATTTATATATATATATATATATATATATATATATATATATATATATAATGATATATGCAATTATAAAATAGGTCATTCGATAAAATAAGTAAAAAAACAACAAACAATACACTAGCTGTTACCCGGCGTGCCATGCTACTACAACTACTTTATATTACATAAAAAAAAAAAAAAAAAAAAAAAAAAAAAAAAAAAAAAAAAAAAAAAAAAAACATGAAGAAAAATCAATCATATTTATACTGTTAGTATGGACTCTGAGTAATAATGACAAAATCGGTCTTTTTCTTCAGCAGCTGTGGAGGGGATAGCATATTTAGCTTTGGACTTGTCAAACAACTGCCAATATACCACAGATGATAGAATGATGTTTTTTTACGGTCCGTCTTGGTGGATATCTCATTTTTCAAAAGATTTCTGACAATTCACTCTTCTGTAACTGTTCGGGTTTACAGTTTCGAACTATGAGTCCTAGGAGATTTTTACCAAGCCAATGACACTCCCCGGATCAAGACATACCCGTTTACCAAGTTTGGTAAACATTTGGCCAAACGGTGTGGATTTGTATAAGGAATAGACAGACAGACAGACAGCTGAATTTTATATATATAGATAAGGTCAAGTAATACATAGATATTAATGTTTCTCCGATAATCGAATTTTTTGGTTCTTCGACGTATAGTCAATTCATATAGTTATGTTCTATAGATTAATTCAGGGAGTTAGGAAAAATATATATATATATATTTTTTGAAGTGATAAAATTACTTCGCAATACAAATCATAATGAGGCAACATTTTTATTTATTATACAACCCCAGCTTAAGCATAGGATTGTATAATAATCAACGTAATCTTTTAATGAATAAATAATGATAAAAACTACTTAAAATACCGGTATAAGTTTGTCTTTATGTAATATATGAGCTTTTGAAAAGCTTACTTCTTCATTTCTTCAAAGGTCACTCAGTAACGAGCGTTCAACAACTCGATGCTAAAACCAAAGAGGTTTCCAACACTTCATTAACAAAATCATTCTTTATCTTGTATGAATGCATAAACCTTGAAATAAATGCAACACAATGCAATTGTAAGTTTCATCAGAACTATTTCTTAAGCTGCACTTACATCCAGAGCCATTGTTATTATTTTCCGTCCTACAGGAAAGTATGTGAAAATGTTATCATAGATCAACAATGTGTTCCCAGTGCTGCCAACAGCACAATCGACAAAGGAAATATTACTATCACTCTGCACAAGAAGAATATTAGACATTTCCTCCCTCAATTCTTAATTAAAAGTTTATTCTTTGGCTAATCAGTACTAAAGAACCGAATGTTTACAATTGTAGCCACTCATTATGTCACCATATTCTCCATATGTTAAACTAAAAAATATACAAAGATCTGATGTGCAAATATGACGGGTTGAGAAGCCAAGGGGTACAAGTGACATTTTAAAAAAAATCGAGTTAAGTGCAGTTCTGGATAGTTAATGCTTACGAAATGTTGGTGGCAAAGGGATATAAGTAAATGTCTGGTATTTGCTGAGAAATACCTGTAACTTCGCTCCAAATTGACCTATCAAGTTCGCTGAAGTCTCGAAACATTGGTATTTTTATGCACTAAAAGGCAGTACCTAGGAAATAGTCGTTTATTTTAGATAACAGCTTGAATAACAATTTTATAGTGTACAATATCCTAAATTATGAGTTTTGGGGGGTGGGGCTTAAACAAAAAGCGCAGGGCGTTTTCTGACCCCGGATTTGGATTCAGCGACCCCAGAAACCTATAGGAAACATGGTCTGGTCTCTGGGTCCGGACTTTTATTTATTTTTTTTGTGTGTGGCTGTCTTATAAATTGATAATATACATTAACCATTAGTTTTTTTCTTAAACTATATAACTGAAAATTCAATTGATGCATTGTAGAAACATAATTAAAACATTATACAGACATACACTTATCCGGGAATTTAGAAAAAACGATTTAACTTTAAACAGTAATATCTCAAAATTACTATAACGTCACTTGTATCCCTTGGCTTCTCAACCCATCATATGTACGTATTTTCAAGATTCTCCCCATATTTTATCCAAAGTAAATAAACAATTTCATTTTTGTAAATTTTCATTTTTAGAATTGGAATTATGGACTGCTTTATGAATATATTAAAAAAAATAAATGTATTATATAAATATGATTTCAACATTTTTTCTGTAATATGTGTCTATTTATTTATATTAGAGATGAGAATTTTTATTTTGTAATAAAACAAAGTTAAATACAACTATATAGTTTTATTTGTATTTACTTATTTATGGCGTCCACAAATCAAGGATATTTGCTCACAAAAAAGTAAAACATTTACGACAAAATAAAAATAAATAATGAGGTATTTAAAAATGTACGACAAAATAAAGTTAACTGGAAAAATAAATGTATGAATAAAAAATATAATGACTTTTTTTTATAATAAAACATGATAGAAAAATAGAGATTTTTTTACCATATCATAAGCGTGGTGCTTTAGTATATACTTAGATCAAACCACATTTTTTTGGATATATAATATACGAAATGTTAATGTACTTGGACAATCAATATTTAAATTGACAATAGAGTAAGAAGCAAACGACAAAGGTTTTGTAATGAAGAGAGATTATAATCCTACAAGAGTCGAGGAGATTTTCCTTTCCCACATCTTCTGCCTTTCACTTCAGGGAGATCAATATGGCCTCGGCTTTGTTAGATACTCAAGCACAAGTTATTCATCCAATATTCCACGTCCATTTCTACAAGGATTCACACAGCTTGGAAGCTTTTTCAACGCTAAAACAGCAGGAGTAAATACGCCTGCGCCGGTATTAAGGTTACTGTTACGTCACTAGGCTTGGCCTACTTGAAAATTACTACCTCTTTGGCCTGCCTAACCTCGGAGCAGGAAGTCTGTCTGCTTTTCATAAGTAGCCTATTGAGGAAATTAAAAATCTCAAAGCCCGTCAGGAATGCAGCCATATTGGCCGACCAGACACCCCTAATGTATGCCACACATGCAAATACTGGTTTATAGTTAGACAAGCCTTGCGCAAGCGCTGCTACTGGTTCTGCGCCCAGAACAGGATTTCTATTTCATATATCTGGGTGCAATAAAAAGATGTAGACACCCGTACACAATCCGTCCCAAAAATTTCAGTTATGTTTAAATAGATATTAAAATTTAAATAAATAAGTTAAGCATGAACAATGCTGCAAAAACACTGTGTAAAATGGTGTTTTAGTTTCTCTTATTGATTTTTCTTGCAGAAAAAAACTATTATTGGGCTTGAAATGGAGGTATGATCCTGCACAAAAAATTTGTTTCTCGTCACAAAATGGTAGACAAACACTAAACTTTATAAACCAAGTTGGATATTGTCAGAGTTTGGCCGTAATATTTAATAAAACTAAATGTTATCTAAAAACGAGTTGCCATTGTCAACGTTTCGGATTGATTTTAAGATTTCATCAGGACTATTCAATATATAATACTGCAAATGAAAGTATTTCTTTAAAAAATACGAACGCATTTATTAAAGAAGGTATGTAACTAAAAATATCAAATAATTTTTCAACAAATAAAAATATTTCAAGGAAAAAGAGATTTTTTTTTTTTTTTTTTTTTTTTTTACGGCGCATCTACATCTAGGTCATTAGCGCCGACATCCAGGGTGAAGCGAGTAATTTTACCAGCGAGCCGTGGGATGATAAAATTCCTGCAGGAGGTTGGGAATCGAACCCACCATCCCCCGCTTATGAATCCAAGGCGCTAGCCATTAGACCACGGGAGACCCCGAAAAAGAGATGTTCCCTGATTTGATTGTAGCTTAAACAAGAATTGTTGTCGGGTCTCCATGTGGTTGGGTGGTCTGTTGATAACATTTCTCGTTCCAACATTGATCTTTAGTAAGGTAGGCAACTATAGACAAAGGGAGCCTTTTTTGTAAACAAATTTGCCATGTTGCGAATTTGTTAATGATAAGAAACTTTTCGTCTAAGTGCTTGTTTGTCAAAAGTAAACACCCCTTCTGTTCCGGTAACGTAAGGTGGCGACGTGGTGATAACGGTTATCATTCAAGAATTGAAGATGGCCACTTGGAACCCAACGAGGCTCTTCAGAGCTTATAAATATTCTGTTCGTCACTTTCACGTCGGTTATGCGTAGCCGGAGGACGTAATCACGGCGTGAACTCTTCACATTTCTGCATTGATGCAAATCATTATTACATCCACGAATCGAGCCGAAGTGGGCCGACAAATGCCGAAGACGAACATAGAGCTCTTGCGTCACATTGAGGTGGGACCGATCGACCTTAGAGTCAGGGAAAGTGACGATATTGGGAAACCGGCTCTTAGGTCACTTATGTAAAGGCTTGTCCGGGTCACAGCCTGGTGACGATCACATTCTCCGACTCACGGGTAGTTCGAAGGTTGACTTTGTCTTAGTCACTAGAGGATCACAGGTCAGCATATTGATACCGTTACTAACTACTTTAAATGCCGCTGGGAATGATTACGTCACTAGTTCTGGCCAAGTGTATAGAAAAAATAAATAAATTGTATCAACTTTAATGAAGCAAAGATGCAACAAAAAAAAAGCATTCCATTATATCAAATATAATAATATATATTTCTTTATTGATTATTACATCCTGTACATAAATACATCTGGTAATATGATAAATTATACAATATGAAGGTTCTGTGCTCAAGGCCTCCCAACTTCATCCTCGATTCACGCCAGAAAGACGCTCAGATGACGTTGAGAGGTGCCTACACAAGCTCCCTTCTGCTCCGACCAGAAATCGAAGAGAGATCGGTGAACCACAGAAAATTGTCGCACTTGAACAAAGAGAAAGCCATTGCTAACACTTCACTTGGTCACAGCAGCAGATCTCTAGGCCAATGTCTTTTGAGCCATTGTTTTGAATAATGATTCTATTATATAAGATAATTTGTTTATTTATTTATAAGTGATTCGCATCTACTGGGATTTCACTCCTTCAAGGTAGTACCTGTATGGTCTAATAAACCAGCATTAAGATGGGTATTTAATTCAATTATTTTCATTAACTGAGTTTTGTAAATGCCTGTAATATGGCTGGAAGCCTCCGGTTTTTCAGCAGATGTCTTCAAATGCGAGTGCATAGTTTAGTGTCCTGCAAGTAAGAAAGTATTGTGTTTATGTACTGGCTGCTGTTATATGCCTGGAAGCCTCTGGTTATTCAGCAGATGCCTTCAGATGTGAGTGCATAGTTTAGTGTCCTGCAAGTAAGAAAGTATTGTGTTTATGTACTGGCTGCTGTTATATGCCTGGAAGCCTCTGGTTATTCAGCAGATGCCTTCAGATGTGAGTGCATAGTTTAGTGTCCTGCAAGTAAGAAAGTATTGTGTTTATGTACTGGCTGCTGTTATATGCCTGGAAGCCTCCGGTTTTTCAGCAGATGTCTTCAAATGCGAGTGCATAGTTTAGTGTCCTGCAAGTAAGAAAGTATTGTGTTTATGTACTGGCTGCTGTTATATGCCTGGAAGCCTCTGGTTATTCAGCAGATGCCTTCAGATGTGAGTGCATAGTTTAGTGTCCTGCAAGTAAGAAAGTATTGTGTTTATGTACTGGCTGCTGTTATATGCCTGGAAGCCTCTGGTTATTCAGCAGATGCCTTCAGATGTGAGTGCATAGTTTAGTGTCCTGCAAGTAAGAAAGTATTGTGTTTATGTACTGGCTGCTGTTATATGCCTGGAAGCCTCCGGTTATTCAGCAGATGTCTTCAGATGTGAGTGCATAGTTTAGTGTCCTGCAAGTAAGAAAGTATTGTGTATATGTTCTGGCTGCTGTTATATGCCTGGAAGCCTCTGGTTATTCAGCAGATGCCTTCAGATGTGAGTGCATAGTTTAGTGTCCTGCAAGTAAGAAAGTATTGTGTTTATGTACTGGCTGCTGTTATATGCCTGGAAGCCTCTGGTTATTCAGCAGATGCCTTCAGATGTGAGTGCATAGTTTAGTGTCCTGCAAGTAAGAAAGTATTGTGTTTATGTACTGGCTGCTGTTATATGCCTGGAAGCCTCTGGTTATTCAGCAGATGTCTTCAGATGTGAGTGCATAGTTTAGTGTCCTGCAAGTAAGAAAGTATTGTGTTTATGTTCTGGCTGCTGTTATATGCCTGGAAGCCTCTGGTTATTCAGCAGATGTCTTCAGATGTGAGTGTATAGTTCAGTGTCCTGCAAGTAAGAAAGTATTGTGTTTATGTACTGGCTGCTGTTATATGCCTGGAAGCCTCTGGTTATTCAGCAGATGTCTTCAGATGTGAGTGCATAGTTTAGTGTCCTGCAAGTAAGAAAGTATTGTGTTTATGTTCTGGCTGCTGTTATATGCCTGGAAGCCTCTGGTTATTCAGCAGATGTCTTCAGATGTGAGTGTATAGTTCAGTGTCCTGCAAGTAAGAAAGTATTGTGTTTATGTACTGGCTGCTGTCCCTCAACAATTCGTAAATGTCAATAGTTAAACAACTATTGATTGTTTAACTAATTAACATTTTTCAGAGAGTTTATGATGAGACTGAAATGTCATATTGAACGCTGTTATGGTGCTTTGGTTAATAACTTGGTTCCTTTTATTTTTTTGCCGATTATAAAAAAAAATGTAGATGGAAAACAGTTTTTTTTTTTAAGAAAGGAAAAAAGATGTGCGTTTTTACGAAAGATGTCTGACTTGCTGAAGTAAAGTTTGAATGTCTAATATAACTTGTGATTTCGTCTCATGGAAGATCTGGTGGCTTTCACCGGAAACTGATTTATTGATATTTAATAGTTTCATTTTAGGATCGAAAGTTTTCTAAATGGTTATTAGTTCTTGTGATCCCTTCGGATTTCTCATCATAAATTGTTTTATTCCACATTTATACATTAATTATAAAATGGAATACATAAATATATAAATTCGTCCGCCATGCTGCTCCTTCAAATTACTTGGAGAGAGGGGGGTTGAAATTAAATGACGACAATAATTCTCTCAGTTTTACGTGGCCATTTTACTAGAAGGTTTGCTTATGTACAATCAGGCTATATTGTTAGTATAGTGACATTTTGACATGTGAAGACACACCTGTATGTAGAGTTTATTTATTTTTTCGCAACTATGGCGACTCAACAGCAAAGTGGGTTTTACATATGTATGAAAATACACCAAAAATTCACATTAGAAAAAAAATAAAGAATAAAAAAATAATAATAATAAAAATAATGTAGAGTTTAGTTTATTAAAACGATTAACGTGGATGATTGTATACTTAATGAACTTCAAAATTGAAAATTTTGAATGTTCAATAAACAATGAATTTTATAAAAGTAAGTCAATAAGTAATTTTAACTCTTAACTGAAAGTTCTATTGATTATTGATGAGAAACACATTGATGGGGAAACTTTCGCTAAAAAGCTGAAGATCTTTGTAACAAATCTGCCTGATTTGTCTACATTAATTAATTCCGACATGAACGTTTTACAGGATGGAATAACGGCCAATAGAATCTACAAGGAGGAACGATGCTTCGTGAACGGCCAAAGAAAGGTTAGCAAAGAGATAAAAGCCAGCGAGGACTATCGCAGTCACATCCGCTCCAATCTACATAGTAAAGGTCAAGGTTTTCTATTCGTCATCCTTTGTGACGTCATAAGCCACTGTTACTTTCCACACGACTCCTCCTATCTTCAATTCCTAACCTCACTCTTCCTCTAACTCTCCAACATAGTGAATTGTTCCACATAGTATTTCCATTATTAAACACAGAAAACACGATAATTAGAAAATGTGAGGATTTTGAACGAATTATGACGGCAGTTAATGCAACATCTGTTAAATGTAATCTCTATTTATTTTTATTTACTTATTTTTTGTTGTTGGAAAGCGCTTTGAAGAATGAATTTACATCAAAAGTCCTTTAAATATTAGCCTCAAGAGTACTTATTATTATTATAATTATTAAAGATGAACATTTTATAAATAATATTTTTTTATGAATTTGAAAAAGTGTCAATTATTGTTATGATCTAGCGTAATATACATAACATTAGGACCATCTAATTGATCCATACTCTTGCCTCCTGATAATTTAATTACGATAGAAAGATTATGATCACGAACGTCATTAACTCCCATAATGATGTCATTGCCATTTCTTAGATAGCGTCAATAATAAAATAAATGGCGGAATTGAGCTCGAATATTCACATGTTTAATTTTACGGGAAATAAATAATTTCCTTTTGCCAATTAACACGTTATCATTCATTTTGTACATTCTAATCGCGTCCCGGTTTCCATTGGTAATTGCAACAGCATTACCAATTATTTATTGGTTATTATCCTTACAGAACAGTTTATGATTGCATTTCTAAAAGTATGTAAGTCCTTAGTGATATTGTCAATGTTGCAGTCTTGTATAAGTGCATTTTTAATTGCAATTTAAAACTTATTACACCTACAAACTCTATTAAGTAGGTGCATAATGGATACACACAGGGAATAACTTAAATAACTTAATCGCAATCATTAAAAAAATGTTGTCAAACACAATTGTGGAGCCAACAATTTAATCTCTGAGCGAAAACTAAGAAATAAAAATGACTGTGGCACAAGGAGGGACCTCTTGCATTCTTATTTGCTGGAGTTTTTATGTAGACGAAAGAACAGTAACAAACATTTATTTGAAGACATGGTTTTTTTTTCCTAGAATAAATAATTTAATTTTTTTTTTTTTTTTACGGCGCATCAACAAATCTTGGCTATTAGCGCCGACATCCAGGCTGCGGCCAGGAATTTTCTCAGCGAGCCCTGAAATGAGAAAATTTCTGGGGCCCGCCGGTGGGGATCGAACCCACCATCTCCCGCTTATGAATCTAGCGCGCTAGCCACTAGACCACGGGAGACCCCATTTACCAGTATTCTTGCTTAACTAATCATGTATTAATTAAAGCAATTACTTTTAATCATTTGGTCATAAAAAGAAACTGGCCCCCTCCCACATTAAATTATACATGGTCTTGAAAATTGTAAAGCAAGAGGGCATATTTATTGAAATGTGTAATCGTTCAATTAATTTTTAAGTTCTTTAAATTTTAAAAAATGTAAGATTTTTTTTTTTTTTGGCGGGGAAGTCGTGGTAGTAAGTTTGCATAGGAAGAGATAAAGTGCTCCTGGAGGAATAAATAAGACAAAGGCATTAATGAGAGGGAAGGCGACAAAAGGGGCGTGGTGGATAGAGAAAGCCGTGCGTCGAGAAAGCGCGCGAAACAGTGGGAAAAGCGCGCGAATATTTCCGCTTTCCACATGTCCGCTTGGGGAAATACGGTCTGTGGTTTTCATCACTCGCCACATCCGTATCGGCGTGGAGGGCGGACTTTTTGGCTGACCAATTATCAGAATATTTGTGGTGACATTTTTCTCTTAAAAAATAGGACAGTATAAGATTGTTATTTCCTGTTTTCTAACTTAAACCGCCGTTTATTTATTGACGATTAAAATATCTAGGAAATTATCACTCCCAGAATGGTTTTTTAAAGAAGTTATTCTAATTTATTCATAGATTCTATTCTATCTACTATATATTTGTCGAAAACCACTCACTGACCTATCATCGCCCAGTCCAAACCAATCGACAGAAAAATTTAAAATTTTGCATAGACACTCCCTTAAGGATGTAAACACTCGCTAAGAAAGGATTTTTTTTTATTTTCAATTTTTTAAGTATTTTTAGAGGGGTTTGAATTTTCAGTTGGTTAGAGCAGGCAAGCCCTAGGGAGCATGCGTTACTAGGGCGATAACAGAACAGCTGTTATTGTACTGTATATATTTCATAGTATTATTTTTATTTGCGGTCCATTTCAACTATGATAGCAGACCTTGAATTACTAGAAATAAACTGTGATTTTGTCTCTCATAGAGTTTACGCTATACCTGGGGATGGTCCATCCGAGGTAATAATGTCCCGAACCCTTGCACAGCCTCCTCACCCATCAGGATCCCCAGTCAGAACACTTCTTGGCAATGCTCGCAAATATAATGGGTGATTCCAAATGACATCTTGGAAACATAAATTTTTAAATTTTAACGTCCATTTATTATTGACAACGAATTTCTATCGGTACTGGTTAAACTGCTGCTACTGGTAACCTCTAGACGGTTAGCTCTACGTTATCTGTTTCTGGACACTGGTCCGGAGCACCCAAATGTTAAGAAATATTATACTTTGATTACTTATCAATTCATGAATAACTTATAGTACGACATGAATCGTGCTATAATAAACTGCACAAAATTATGTAGTAGTGTTAATTTTGATGATACATTATTTAACGCAATAAAATAAATACTTATATGCCGTGACGAAGCCCGGGTAATCAGCTAGTGAATTATAAATTACAAGTAGAAGGATATTTTCACAAGTTGTTTTGACTTTTGATGAAGGCAGGATAATTGGACATTTAATGGATCACCTCACATGTTGTATCCGCTTCTCATGATGTGACATTTAATGGATCCAAAAATGTCAAGGCCAAAGTCGGTATCCGACCTGTTTCGCCAATTTTTAATTTATTTCTCTTTTTAATATTCTTTGACATTTGATCTTTGTAAAATAAAAGCAAAATATGAACAATACTTGTAATCTGAAATCGATAGAAGGAAAACACCAATTATCAGCGAGTGAAATGTTATTCACACGAGTGAAATGTTACTTATCGAGTTTAAGTATAATTTCTATAACGGATGACAATATTTTCAATGGTGATTTTAGAAGAAATCTTCTTGGAGCCCAGGAGTGTTGACAAAGCCTTTAGATGTTAACAAGCCGTCGATAGGTGTAGAACTAATGTTGCTTGCTTTATCGGGACCTTGGGTCATTGTCGTTGGAGAACAATAGGCAATAAGTCTAGGAGTGCTTTGCCAACCGAGGGCAGTTCGCTAACGAGTATCTCATTCATCAGATGGAACCTCCTTGCCCAAAGAGGTTTCAATTCTCAAGGGCTCAAAGGTTATTTGTAGAGTTAAAACATCTTGTTCTAAAGTATATTTGTCGACGATATTAGTTCAAAGAGTTGTGTTTAGTAAAAATTGCTTTCACATATTAACATTCCAATCTTCTTGGTAGAAAAGCTGTTGAATATGTTCGGACCAAATGGTCGACAATATCCATTGATTTACGAAATTCAATTTTAGTTCAAATGCAGCTGCTTGGTCAGTGTGAGTGTTTTGTTGGTTTTATTTTAATCCATCCCAATATCACCTCATTAAATACATAAATGTTCAACAATTCCTTACCTTTCATTCTAAACAATGGTTTATGACAAGTCATATGTCGTGTCTATTTCCACAACCTTATCAAAGTAGAATATCAGGACATATTTCTAAGGGGGTTATAGTGTCCAAAAAATATTATAACATTTCTTTAAAAACGTCTTCTTACCCCTTAATTAAATTCATTTAATTTGTATTTTAAGTGATAATAAATGATTTTTAATACGATTACTAATGACAATTTATGGATTTTGAAAAAATTAAATATCTTGGAATAGTTCCTGAAGAGGAGGTAGATTTAAACTTCTGAACCTGTAGGTCGAACGAATTTTAATAATGTGGTTAAAAAAATCAAAGCGTCAACCACTTTTTATTTAACCTGTACCTGGAAATATTAAAAAAATTTTCTCAAATTTTCAGAAAACCACTTATCATGCAACAATTTTAGTATTTCACGAACATAATGTACTAGAAGAAAATTCAAGAAATAATATTTATTTCGGTAATTATCTATTTGTGAATATTAATCCTTCTTAAAGCCAATTTAAAAAGTAGAGACCCCGTTGGCCGTGAGTGTTAAGGCGTGAGCATTCGGATGACGTGGGTTCGATTCCCACAAGCGATAGTGGCTTTCCTTTCGATAAAATAAAAGGTATTACACATAGAAAAGGGTGGTAACCTACAGATAGCCTGTCCCAAAAAGCTCTATCATGTATACGAGGACGTCAACATTTAAATATATAATTTAAAACGGTGAAATATTTTATTCTAAGAGAAAATACCGAGATTTGAAATAGGAGGAGGGCTCAAACTATTCGCAGGAGGAGGGGTTATACATTCATTATTTAAAAAAAAAATGAAAAATGCCATTACCTTGCTGGGAAAAGAATATTACAAGAAAGCAATATACACTGTATAACACTGTATTGCTTCAAGTGAACGCACTGTATTGCTTCTCCTGATCTAACACCATTATGTACGAACATATGGTCCGAAAGTAAACAAAGAAAATGTAAATAAATTAAATGATGGCCGCAGTCTAATTTGGTTTATACTATGGTGCATTTTTTAAATAATTCCGAAGAAGGATGCTAGTGAGCGTGGGAGTGAAGGAGGACACACTCGTAAAGAAAGGACCCCATATCTTTCACTCGTGACTTCAAAGAGATACAGCCTACCTCTATGTGCTCCTCCAATCTTTTCACTATGTGAACGAGCCACTCATGCACGCCACCAGTCGTGTTAACGGAATAACCTCCCTCTTTCTATTAGTAAATATCGAAATGAAATGAAATGACTGAGGATTAGTGAATATCATTGTCCATTAAATATTAAATATTACTAGATAATCTTGAAGAAGGGTCTTTAGCCTTGTACAAATTATCCATCCTGAAGAAATATGCCGGATTCAAATTAATCCGAGTAAATTATCCTGCTCCGCCATGTTGACTACTTCCACCGAGGAAACTGCCAAACGGTACTTTAATCCTTCATATTTCAAGGAATATTATGATGCATTAAGTGCTAAGCTGTAATTCCTAACGGCCGGAGAGAGCTGCAATTCCAAGCGTTTAGTTGTCCGTTCTACTTCTCCGGTTTTATGCCTGCAATTAACATCAGGTTATGAAGATGTTATCTTGATGGCACTGATCTCAATACATATATGAGGGTTTCCATAGAAATATTTAAAGCCAAGAGATTAGTATAATTAAAAAAATAAAAATTAGTAGGTCCTTTAGATGGTGGAGTTTAATCGAGAACAAAATGGAATAAAAACTCAAAGATTTAGTCCGCAGTATTTAAAAAATCAAATCATTTCCACCTGTAGACAAACGTATTAAGGTTAGGTTATCATATTTATTATGTAATGAATTTAAATACATTTTATTTTAATTTTAACTTCCATTATAATTAACTACGAATTTTAGAACCGGTTACCATCCTTTTCTAGCTAGGATAGGGCCTTTTATTTTATTACAGCATGCTTCTTGTCACTAGGCGTCACCATAACCTCAAACACAAGATCATTGCTCTCCTTCAAGAAAAAGGCTTCCAATGCCATGAAGAAGTCTATGGTGTGGATGAAGATGGCTCTTCGAGGTATGCAGACATCATTGCCTTTCCGGAGAAATCAAGAGCAGCATACGTCATTGACCCTACCATCAGATTCGAAACGAACGACCCAATGCAGGCAGACGCAATTGACAAGGAGAAAAAGGAAGTATACACGAAATGCATAAGGACATACGAAGAGAAATTTGAGGAAGCCTATGGAAGAAGGCATTATACCATGCAAGGCCTGTGGTTCGGCACGAGAGGAACAATCCCTAAAAGAACTAGTGACTTCATTGAGACTCTGGGACTAGATACAAGCAAGCTAGCTAGCCTCGCGGAATCAATTCTTATTGATTCCCTGGGGATCCTCAGCTGTCACATTTATGGGAGCTGAATAGCTGCTAATCATCTTTCGAAGATCATTGTTGTTAACAGACACCTGGCAAATTTAATAAAATCCATATTCCCCCTAAAAACAAAACAAAAAAATGTACTTATAAATTCATTTTTGAATAGGTATAGTATTTTTAAATTTCTTTTTCTTCACCTTCCTACTGTAAATTAAATTAGCGGACATTCCCAAAATTAATTAAATACATTTTCGAAAGAATGATTAGCAGGCTGTGTGTGTAGCAACCCAATAGACTTGGGCAGCAATCTTTATTTGTTTGTTTATTGAATAAAGCTTTTCTCTTCTTCACCACCCCTAGTGGGAATCGAACCCATGACCCTTGACACGGAGTGTTAAGTGCTCACGCCTTAACAAGAATTTAAATCTCTTAATTTTTTTATACTACTACTGCCAGACAATTTACTTATTTGCTTGGAGTATTATGCCTGAAGAAGGACAATGACGACCAAAACTTTGCTGTAGAAATTAAAAATAATATTTTGAACGTTCTACCCATTTTTGCATTCGGTCCAAAATCATTTATGTTTATTTTTGTATTACATACTTTATTTTAAGCACATTCTTGAGGAATGCTGCGTACACTTACTGTGGAATGCGCTTAGTTATGCTGCTCCTGCTTATAGTGTACCACGTGACTAAACAAATAAGGCAATTTTTTTTTTTTTTTTTTCTACGGCGCATCTACAACTTGGCCATTAGCGCCGGGCTACCTATAGGTTGCCAATTATAACAAAATTTGTTTTTGTTGGTGAATGATCTCGATTAAACCAGTGAAATGGTATTTGTTGAGACTGGTTCTACGTTGAAGGATAACAGATAAAAATAAGACACCGTTAAACACGTTGTAAGAACACGTTGTCGGAACATTCCTGTACAACTCAAGGCCGTCTCCACTCCGCTTCATGTCGCCTCTAAGACATTCCTCGTCATAGCCGACAAATACTTCTCAGGAGGCTGGTGGTCATACGGGGTTACTATTAATAATTGAAGGGGTCGGGGCAAAATAGTGCCAAGCAACATTTTAACAAAACTTAAATGTAGCTGCTATATGTTGGATATTACGTAGGACTTATCAGTTAAAATGGTTTGGGGCAACAAGATTAAGTAGCATACAGAGCTTGTAGTCATATTTTAGTTGCGTTTACATCATAGACTGATAGTCCCAGATAACATCCAACATATAGCAGCTACAGTTAAGTTTTGTTACAAATATTGCTTGGTACTATTTTGCCCCGACCCCTTCAATTATTAATAGTAACCCCGTATGACCACCAGCCTCCAGAGAAGTATTTGTCGGCTATGACGAGGAATGTCTTAGAGGCGACATGAAGCGGAGTGGAGACGGCCTTGAGTTGTACAGGAATTATTATTGTGTTTGTTTTATGGATTTCATTAATACAATCAGGTTGGACAACTACCTGTTTGGAATAAAATGTTGATTAACTATTTCGTCGTTTCTTTCGATACGTAGATGATGTCGATACAAACGCACAGCATCGAAAATCTCCACTTTCCAGAGTGCAAAAACGTTTATTCACTAATTTTCTTTTGGACAGTGAAATAGTCGGCAGATTCGGACTTTTATCTTTCACTGAGTGAACTTAGATTCGAGAGTTTGCCGTCCATCAGTCCAGCAGAAATCAGTAAGGATTGAAAATGAGAAATTCGTTTTTTCACATTCGATACTTTGCATTTGTATCGACGATGTCTGCCTACTTTCGTAGCAAGAGAATAAAAATACATTGAAATGCGTAATAAATTGTAATGAATGGTTGACTAATAGCCTACTTGAAACTTAAGGCTGGGGGAGTGTTTTCTATCCCCTCGTGACAGCAAGTTTGTCGTTTCAAATTACTCATGAAATTTATAAATCCGGTTCTACTCAATATTTGGTTTCCGTTTGAAGTCCTTGTTCTAAGTCAAGGAAATTGAAGACAAAACGTTTTTTAAAAGGTTGATTTGGTATCTTTGATGTATGAAAGATTTCATGAAATGTGTTGATTCTATCCAGTGCAAAGACAAATCCTTTGTTTTAGATTTCATAGATTTGAATAAGAGCACTAACGTATATAGAAAAAAATTTCGGGGGGGGGGGGGGGGGCTGGGAGCCCCACCCATTTGGGGTGTAGGGAACATTTTAAATATTTTATTGTAAAATGGTGAGTTTTAAGGTCCTCTGGACACCTAGTAGACCGTATATACGCCCATGAATGAGAGTCATAATCGGATTAAAAAAAAATCGAATGTTCTTTCATGAGTTCAACCCCAATTGCTTTACTTAGGTTTATTCTAGACAGCGTGTACACAACGTGTTTGAAGTCGTCTTCAAACCACAGTCTTTGAAAACAGCTATGAGTTCGTATACGCATCAAGAAGAAAAATTGTTAATACTTCTTCGAGGGAAGAAGAGAAAGCAGAAAAAGTTGAACGACCAGAATCTTAAGCATTTAAATATGTCTGGACAAAAGCAAAAAAAAAAAAAAAAAAATGTCTGAAGGTCATTGAGTAAGGCGAGTTTGACATTTCACTTTTCCCGAGGAATTCATAATGTTAACGGAACTCATAGAAATTCTGCGGTTGGGGGATTTCGTTCGAAGGACAATATCTCGTTAAAAGAGAGAACTGAGGTGTGAGAAGAATATACAGTCGGTCTTCTGACAATATTTCAGAACAAACACCTGCAATGTTTGCTGGGTATGTGAATTTGTAGATGTGTACAATCAGCAAAGTTTTGCTCTGTATTTATCATTATGAATAAGTTCTTTTGTTCCGTTTTGTCAATAACAACTATGACGTCGTAAGTGACGTCATAAGATATATTACGTCATAACGTCGTAAATGACCTGTAATGTCAATAAGGTATTTTATTACAGTGTTTCTCAAAATGACCTTACTAAATCACTGGAATATCGTCATCCGAAAAAAACCCGCTCTATGACGTCATATTTCACAATCGAAAATCGAGACACAGTCAAGGAGGTCGTGTCTTTGCCTGGTTTAATAATGACGCAATAATTGGTCTTTGGTCAGGTATGTGTTACATTCACCCAAAGACTTTCGGAAAGCCGCCCTACCTCGTTGTCGCCTTTGAAAATAACCTCGCTGTTCAGGCTTGAAGAAAGTTGTCATTTACGACGTCATAGTTGTTATTTACCTCTTTGATGAGAAGAAAGCGAACCGACCATATAGATACCCATTGGATCTCGCTGGATTTAATCGATCTTCTCAGGGGGTGAAAACAGCTATGGATCCTTACAGCTCAAGACGCACTATAACCAGCTGTAAAGCGCTTATTTTATGAAGCCTAGGAAGAAGAAAAGTCAATTCATCTTGCATTTTCTTTAAAAATTATGTACAAAAATTCTTATTGAATTAAAAAAAAATATCTTACTACCAATGGATTTCCTACGAACATTATCACCCGTCTCATAAATTCTTTCAATAACCCTAAACCCATCCCCACTACCCAAGATAATATTTTCCCTCAATTCAGAGGCCTCCCATATATCCCAAACCTCACAGAAAAAATCCAAAAATCCCTACGCGATACATTCCCCACTCTAAAACTAGGACTATCGACACAGAACAAACTGAAAAACTTACATACGACTCTTAAAGACCCTATCCCACAAAAAGACAGGACCAATGTAGTCTACAGAATCCCCTGCATCACACCCAACTGCAATAGTGCGTACATTGGACAGACTAAAAACCCAGTAAGAAAACGTATCAACAACCACAAAAATGATGTACGGAATAAAGACATAAAGACAGCTTTAACTAGACATGCCATCACAGACGGACATGACTTTGGTTTTGACCAATACTCCATCCTTTCCACTGAATCCAACGAAGAAAAACGCCTCCTTTCCGAATCAATTTTTATCCACCTAGAAAATAATCCAGTTAATGACAAAATTGACAAAGAAGTCATCTCCTCTACCTACTCCAACATCTTCCATTTATTAAAAACTCCATCCTAATCCCCTATACCGCCTGCAATATAGCCCTTTATACCTGCCTCCCTTTCCATTAACACAGCATTTTATGACTTTATGACCCCTTACTGTACTGCTCTTTCTTTCATCTTCTATGTTCTCTGTCCATTGGGTGGTCCAGAACCCCCCTCCCCCTCACCAACTCCTTTCTTCCTATATTTCCCTGTATTAACTGTCAGAAATGATCCCGCATTTGTGAGGAATAGTTCTCTATCTTCCCATCGGTAAGCCCATATTGTTATTCTTATATCTAATCTAATATGTAATCTGTTATTCTTATATCTGTTTTCCTAATAATCCAAACACTTCTAGAGCACATTGTTCTTCTATATATTATATTCTAGTATTTTATGTTTTTGTCTTTTTCCACATATGTATGCATGTATATATGTATGTGTATTTGTGTTTGTAGGCATATGTATATATATATATATATATATATATATATATATATATATATATATATATATGTGTATATTTCAGTACTACATCCGTCCTACTTGTTTTTTACAGCCCTGATGAAGGCTTGAAGTTCAAGCCGAAACGTCGGCACAATAAAACCATTTTTATGATAAAATGTAGTTTTATTAAGTAGCAGTGACCGAACCCCGACAATCCCTACCTTGCATCATCAACGGTCAACGATCTCCTCTCAATAAAAAAAAATATTGTATTTCTTCTCATTGTTCATTGTACAACTACCGTAAAATTAGGTCACATTAGTACAATATGTTGAAATTGGTAAACCTATATTGCTTATGTGTTCGTCTGAGAGGGAAAGACAAATATATAGATATATATAGGTATTTATTTGTCTGTCCGCACTCTTTGGGCAATTTTCTACTCTTCGGTGTCAGTAAAATGAAAATATCCTAGCAGTATATTTTGTTACTAATTTCACCACACTGTACTAATATGATCCCATTTTACGGTATAGTATATTCAAAGTTTCTGAGAGGTGGAGTCAAAAACTCGGCAGGGATAAAGATTTTATCTTCTATTGTTGTATACTAGTTATATAAAACAAATGTAGATGCTGGCGCAATAACCAACGCGATGAACGCAATTAAACCCTTATCCTACGATCTTCTAGTGTCGTCGATCGTAGGTTGGATTCGGAGCCCCAGAACGTCTCTAGGCCCAACCTGCCTTTAATTAATTTATGAATGGGTACCTGCAAAGGGGAAATTCAGCCGGTACTGACCACACTATCTCCCTAGTGAGCCATATAGTCAAAAAAACAGATTCCTCTACAGTATCTGCTCCTCTGAACCCTTGTGGCCTGTTACGGGACTGATTTATCTATTTCTTTTATTGCCTCTTAGTAACCAAGCAAACATTTTTACTCGAGTGATAAGCCATATTTTTACTGTCATTGGGTCCAAGTAGTGCAATATATCACGATGAAGGAGATAATGAATCTGTCATAAATGAATTCGGGCGGGAAAAAGCCATTCTCCCGCGCATTCCCCGCTTGATTGTATAACTGACTTGAGCCTTACAAAGAGGAATGAAAAGGACAGCGACAAAGCAGCCCAAACGATCCGACATTATACAACCTATACCGATTGTAATTGATTCGATCTTGCGCAAGTATCGATAGGAGGTCACGTGACCTACAATGGTGGCCAGCCTGAGAGAAAACTGCATCTATTAAGAAGGGGCAGTGAAAGTAGGCCTCTTGGTCAGCCCTAGTATAACCTTCTCTTTATCTAGCCTAAGTTTAATTTATTTTGAATGATCCGTTCCTGACTGATCATCTCCAGTGAGGTTATTTCTATCTCTTCATCCACCAAAGCTGATAGCTCACGAACCCTTATGTATCGAAGCAATCAGACCTCTTTCCACTGTTAATATTCTTAGGAAATTATATATTTTGCAACACACTGTGCTATCCCTCTCGCCAATTTCTTTTTAACTTTTCGAAACTGAGCCAATATTGAACACTGGTTTTACATGTATATAATTTGAATAATTATTAATATGACGAAATTTCAATCAAAAAAAAAAACTGCTCTCTAGCAATGGGAGTTTATTTGAAATGCGGGCTTAATTTAGGTTCTCCAACCGCCTGAAAAAGATTATTTAAATTTCAATGCATATTTATAGGTGACACCGATTTTTTTGCCAATTTGATGCAGTTAACCAGCCTCTTCATTACCGGATAGGGCCGATGCCTTACCCCCCATAGACACTAAGTTTAACACGCTTTAACAGTAACGGCCATTGGACCGCCATTTTGTTTATCCTAGGTTCTTACCAGGCGCGAAGGTTAAGGAATTTTTTTACCAGGTTTTAGTAACCATTTTCAATTCAATTATCCAAATTTATGTTTATTCCTAAACTTTTTGGCAGACTTTGTTAATTTTATCATGATAATCAAAAAGTGGGAATGTATATAAAATGGGTGTCGCTTTTTTCAACTATTTATTACATGATCATGTATTGATTGATTAAAGATAGGTAAGTGTAGGCTGCATTATTGAAGATTTTGCCTTAAGTAACCTGCAAATAAAACTACTAAATAAACAGCTGTAAAAGAAAATGTAACATCTGTAATGAACAGCTGATTCAAATAATAATTTTTATTTAATCTTGCTCTCAAGTCAATCCCAACTTCATTTTATATTAGTTAGGCATCATTATCTATTGGGTTTCGTTGGAAGGATGTAAAAAGAACCGCCGCTACGGGTAAATTAATTATATTAGGGTGCCCCCCTCCTAATGGACCAATTTGGTTTATTTTGACAACACATCTTTCTTTTGAGATAATTATGACATGTGGGGTCCCCCGTGGTCTAGTGGCTAGCGCCCTGGATTCATAAGCGGGAGATGGGGGGTTCGATTCCCACCTCCGGCAGGAATTTTCTCATTTCAGGGCTCGCTGGGAAAATTTCTCGCTGTACCCTGGATGTCGGCGCTAATGACCTAGATGTAGATGTGCCGTAATATATATATATATATATATATATATATATATATATATATATATTATGAAATTTGCCTAGCTTCGTTGGAATAAAGATCATCACTTACGTATTAGTAATTTGGGCCTGGAGTAAACACCACATTAAGATAGACACATCATGTTAATCGACACAGACACAAATATATATACATTATTTTTAATTGGGGTGATTTTCGGTATCTAGTAGGCATGATCGATGAAGATTTGAAGAAAAGTTTTCAATAGTCCAAGAGGGGCATTTATTAGTTTTAATAGAATTTCAATCAATATTTTGAAGTGCTTTAAGGCAATTATAATGGAGTATTTGAGAAATAATTGATAAACTATTCTAATTTATTATGAGATGAGATAGTTAGCTGTTGAGGGGATAAGGAGCCGATGGATGCTTGGGATTGGGCTAGGAGAAAAAACGCCAGATCTTCAAGGAAAAATCTATATTGGATGTTTCGACTGCACCTTGGCAGCCTTCTTCAGTGCTAAAATGCCTAGGTGAAGGGGGAAGACCAAAATAACATTTTGTGTGTTTGGTCAACACTTATGGTCAATTAAATGTTATTGTGGTCTTCCTTTCTCACCCAGGCATTTTTAGTGCCTCTTGACTTCTTATTCTGATTTCTTGTCGTGATGAAATCAGCATAAGAATGGTTGCTGATTGATGACAACCCGAACGAAAGGTGTGCGATTTGAATAGATGTAGACTGCTTTCCCTCCAAGAGCTGCTGAGAAAGTGCTCCTCAACCACTTTCTTTCAGAAGATGCAGTCTTTCACTGCAGTTGAAGCTCATATCTTACTGCTTCATTCCTATCACCAATGCAACGAGTACTGTCAATCTTCCATGCAATCCTGGGATTCCATTGGCAAACGGTATGATTCTTGAAAATTCGACAAGGACTGTGTTAATGTATGAATACACAAGACAAGGGACGCGGGATCGATTCCTAACAAAGATAGTGTCTTTTCTAGGGGAAAAACGGAATATAAAACCAAATCATTTGAAATCTTGAATTTATAATATAGCCCAGATCTCAGGAAGTAAAAAAAATTTCACCTCTTGATAATTCTCTAGAAACAGTTTACTTCAGTCGTTCTGAATGTTACACAGAACATTTTACTACTTGAAAACAAAAAATAAGGCCTTGACTTGATAGGATGGTAACTGTGTTATGTTTAAATGTATATATATATTACACAAATATTTGGTGCGAAGGCAAGGTATGGTTGGGATTCGGCTAGGAAAAACATCGTCAGACCTTCAGGAAGAAATCTGTATTGGACGTTTCGGCTGCACTTTGGCAGCCTTCTTCAGCACTAGAGAATGCCTAGGGGGGAGGGAGGAAGACCAAGAAGACATTTAGGTGACCATGGTTGAATGTATGAAGAAGACATACATTCAACTATATATTATGAATTACTGATTAGATTACTTCATTAAATGTTGAATTATAAATTTCCAAAAAAATATTTATGAATTTCAGTAATTGGAAGATTTTGACCGATTTTGAAGTTTTTTGAATATTTATATACGACATGGCGTAGAAGCGGTTTGAAATTGAAGTATGGAATATTCCATATGAAGGTGAATGTGTTAAGCCCCCTGCCTATAAATGATGTAGGATTTCTAGCCTGTATTTCCCCAATTACAACATCTCTACAGTTAATTAACTACAATGGACTAATTAAATATGAATAAAGGAAAACATATATTAATTACTCCATTGTGATATAATACGTTGGAGAAGCGGCGAGTGGTGGTGAATATGTTAAGAGAAAGTAGCCAGATTCCACCTTTCTGTCGGTATGGAACTAACAACTTTTTTTTATTAAAATGTCCCCAAAAAAATCCTTAAAGGTCCAAAAATGCTGATTTGATGGGGAAGCTGAAAAATAGTTAACAAGCACCGGGTGGCATTCGAACCCACATAATCTACGTAAAAGAACTATAACCAAGAAACCCTTTGTCTCGTTTTAATTTTTATTTATATTATCTTTTTTTATCTTTAATATATTTTTATCGATGTTATTGTTTTTAGTTCTCGCATT
The DNA here is from genome assembly GCA_946811695.1 of Gonocerus acuteangulatus. Taxonomy (NCBI): domain Eukaryota; kingdom Metazoa; phylum Arthropoda; class Insecta; order Hemiptera; family Coreidae; genus Gonocerus; species Gonocerus acuteangulatus. Next base: position 108,279,372 of record OX328125.1, on the reverse strand, counting down.
CATAAAAATAATGATATTATTATTCAAAATGTCTCTCAGGATGGCGGAACTAATCCTCTGATTCACTGTAGATTCTCAGCTATAACATTAACTGAACAGCTGAAAATCAGTCTTTTGAAGATCATTACAGTTTAGAAAAATCATACATCTTTTGGTCAACTCTGTAAAACCAAAATTACCCCACCCTCCAAATTAACGTTCAGAAATATATAGTTTGTAAATTTCTTTTCCTCGATTTTTTTTTTAAATCGAACTTTTCAATGGCATAAACATTCCCCACATCACCACATTAATGAAATGTATTGTTCGACGATTTTTTCAGGTTGTGTATAGAGCATGGAAATTCGGTTAGAACCCTTTATCTATTATTTACGAATAATGTTGGTTTTTTTATTACTGTCATAATTTTTATTTTTCCCTTTCTATTTTCATTGTATTATTTAATTTCGAATATATTTACTTAACCAATTTATATACATAAATATATATTGAATATGTGGAATGCAGCTTTCTCAGATTTTTGGCATCATAACTACCTTGGTGTTCATTAACTACCAAGTAGTATACCTTAAATGGTGACATCAATTGTGAAATACTTGATATTGGAAGTCAACAACAGCCGATATCAATAGGGAATATAACACTGCAATGAGTAGCATAGAAATATATTTTGCATATATAGATGGAATAGATTTTGACTCGAAACTATGCAACAGGTGTTTGTGTTGTGGTTGATCCGGCTATCCAGATCAAGGTGGTCGGGTCGAGTGGCCTTTACCAAGTCGAAAACATGGACCAATCACTAGGAGATGTTTCCACATCTGGGCAGTAGCTTCTGTAAGCTGGAGAGGAAACTCAAGCACGTTATTGGACTTCACTGACAGAAAGCAGCAAAATGCATACTTCAACTCGGGGATTATAATGCATTAAGCATTCAATGGGAAGGGCTGATGTCAGTCAAATATATTTCGGTCAAGTTATATACTTGTGTAATTGAAATGTGAGGTCATATTTTCTCGATGAGGCTGTTAAGGTGTAAACTCTTTATGTCTTTTGATGAGGGTTCGATTCCCACTAGAGTTGGTGGCTTTCTTTCAAAAACCCCGTCATAAATAATGCATGATATTTTTAAATGGACATTTAAATTTAAAGAAATAAAATTTAATTTACATCTATTAACATAAATATATTATATTTGAGTTTTTCCTTCTTTTTTTTTTCATTAATTTTAATCTGTTCATTATAAATTAATTATCAAGTATGTTTTCACATTAATTATCATTTTTAATTGCCAATGATCCTAAAGGATAGAGCCAAAATGAACATTAGCAATGAATTTTTGTTACTGCATTATTTTTATATATTTTATTCTTCGAGTATCGAGTAGATGACTATCATCGTCAGGCTATCTACAGACTGTCACCCAAGGAAAAGCCCAGATATTCCAAGCCGGTCACCCATCCAGGGTCGACGTTGCTTACCATCACACGCATGTAAATAATCCCTGGTAGTTACTTTAAGAAGCTGGCCATTGCTTTCATTGAATCGCAGCTCGCATATAAATATAGGATTAAGACAGACCGTGATCCATAGCTAACAGGATTGGTTGTTGTACAAGGAAGAAACCAAACCTCAACTTGAATACTGATTGCACGTCCTTGGGGACCGCTATCCTTCCAAGGCATGTCAGGAATGAGGTAGTAAATCTGCTATTTCTCCTACCTCCATGCAATACACTACTCTAATAGAGGATATTACCTCGCTGGATTCAAAGGACCAAGAAGGAAGGTTATTCTATGCTTCCTTTGGCGCTTTTCGAAGGTTTCTCTTAACAAGATAGCAACCAAGATATTTTTTTATTTGCTACGAACCTTGCCATACAGCATTCTTACAACAGATCGACTCCGTTAACCTGGAAAATTGGTTTACTTCGTACCCAAAGTATTAATAAATTAATAGAAAAAATAAGCGAATCCCATCTATTAGGAATGCGGAAATATTCCGGAACCAAATTATTAATTTTTCTGTAACGGCTGATATTTTTGATGCTTCCGACGAAACTCGGGGGATATCATGCCCGACAAATGTGTTGTAAAAATAAAATAAAATCACTCCTATACTCAGGAGCAGAATTAGATCTTGTTATGAATAATTAGAGACCTAGTGGCCATCGTAATGGGTTCGATTCCCCCTTGGTAACGTCAAAAATCATTAGCCATATCCCGCATATTGAAGGGGGTGGTAATCTGTAGATCACTTGTCCCAAAAATATGTTGTTTTTTATTTGGTGTTAAAATCAAATAAACAAATGTATATTAAATGACATTTTTGTATATTGATCCCCTTATCGGGCTTTCCTAAAACTTATTCCCCGGAACAGTAATGTCTATGTTGGTGTGTGTTATATCTACGTTGGTGTGTGTTATATCTACGTTAGTATGCGTTATATCTACGTTAGTATGCGTTATATCTACGTTAGTATGCGTTATATCTACGTTGGTGTGCGTTATATTCGCGTTGGTGTGCGTTATATCTAAGTTGGTGTGCGTTATATCTACATTGGTGTGGGTTATATCTACGTTGGCGTGCGTTATATCTACGTTGGCCTGCGTTATATCTACGTTGCTCTGCGTAGTATCTACGTTGGCGTGCGTTATATCTACGTTGCCCTGCATTATATCTACGTTGCTCTGCGTAGTATCTACGTTGGCGTGCGTTATATCTACGTTGCCCTGCGTTATATCTACGTTGGCGCGCGTTATATCTACGTTGGTGTGCGTTATATCTACATTGGTGTGGGCTTACGGCTGGACAGGACGTGATGTCTGTATAACCTTGATTCTACTTCAAGACAAACCAGTTTTCAGATCGATCTCTCCTCCGCTCTCCTCAAAACGATAAATGATAAAATCTCCAGTTATATAACGAAGCGAACGTTCGATCTTATAGAAATCCCAATTGACATTCTACTAAAATATATCGAAACTATATATTAATTTTTAAAGCGTTCACAGAGCCGACGCACAGTGGGGCCAAACGACATATCATGTTTCAGAAAAGGCTACAACCTCCAAATCTTAACCTACTTCAATGATTTTTTTTTTTTTTTTTTTAGATGAAAGCTAATAATGAGTTCGCTATGTCATACAGTGATGTAGTGATTTCCACTTCATCACTGGATGATATAGTGAACTCATCCAGAGAGTATTTCATGCAGTGATTTAGTGAACTACAGATTACTAGATCTTTTCATGGCTTTAGTGAAGGATTGAAATTTAAGTCGAAACGTTTCCAAATATAACTCATTTTTATATTTTAAAAATGTAGTTTTATAAAGACTCATTATTATCACTCCGACTACATCTACCTTCGCCATATCTCAGTTCCTTGGATTATGTATACAAATGAGTAATACACGTCCTCAAGATGGAGGGATGAGCGACCGACTGATGGATATCAGAAGAAAGAATTAGTTCCAGGGGAAGACCAATGTACAGGTGGATGGAGGTTTGAAGAAAACTGAAATCTTTTAGAGATTCTTCAAAATTCCGACTAAGAAGTCTAAAGGCCGCTAAGTGCTTCTGTTGCAGAAATGCTGCAAACAGGAAAAGTCCTTTAATCTTGCTACTAATTCATATAGCGTGTAAAAAGAGCGAGGTATCAGAACATATAGAAATTAAATGTATAGAAGAAATGAAGAATTTGTCATGAAGAAATTATTGAAGGGGGCGTATATAGTATTATTTATACTTTCAGGGGTTATTACAATCGAAAACATACATCACCAGAGTTAAGCAACGTCGGGCGTGGCCAGTACCTGAATGGGTGACCGAGCACGTGCTGTTGGCATAATAAAAGGGTGGCAACCTGTAGACAGCCCGGCGCTAATGGCCAAGTTGTAGATACGCCGTTAAAAAAAAAAAAAAAAAAAAAAAAAAAAAAAAAAAATATATATATATATATACTATTCGTTCGAAATAAAATGTCATTTTATATTATAAAATTGTGACCCTTTTTTTCTTTCAATATATTATTTGAATAGGCGGAAGGTCATGCGTATATAGAACTCGTCAATATCATTTTTTATGCTTTATTTTTCGCTCTACATGTTTCGCGTCTCTTGACGCCTCTTCAGGAGCAACTCAATTACACATACATAAATTTAGGCTTAGCTACGGAAGACCTTCCACAGGTAGGGCCACGCCCCTGGACTAGCTGAGGCTAAATTTATGTGTATGTAATTAAGTTGCGCCTGAAGAGGCGTCAAGAGACGCGAAACATGTAGAGCGATAAATAAAGCATGTAATATGAAGTGAAGAGTTTTATATCTGCATGACCTGCCGCCTATTCAAATAATATATTAAAATGTGATTAATATAGCAATTCGGTAGGTATTGAAAATTTCTAAGATGAAACACAAAGTCTATATTTTTGAGTATGAGGATTGCGAATAAGTGACCTGTATTGGGATGGGCGACCATCAGTGAAAATCACGTGCCTTTGGCATTATAAAAGGCATGAAACCATTAGATACCTGTGCAGCATTTGAAGCGAATCAGTTTTTTTACAGTAAAAAATAATATAAAAACTGCAATATATAACTATATTTAGCTAAATGATGAAGATCCTTGAAGCACTAGCAAGATGGCTTCCTTTCTCTCCTTGTGCAAGAGGAACAGTCATCGAGGACACTACTCGTCAAAATGGAAGATATTCAAAATGCATCTTGTACATACTTCTATCTTCTTTACCAGATATAGGCCAGCTTTGACATGTTGTTGGGTCAAACATTAATGTGTAAATAAGTTCGCAGGCCACGTCGATGGTTCAAAATAGAATAACATCGGATTTTAAAGTAGTGTTCGTAATGTTTAGTAATAGATATCAGACATTAAATAATACGACAATGTTATTGTAATACAATTTATTAAAATAACAAAAAGACATTAAAAAAATAGGTACAACATTATAATTAAATCGTTAATTAACGAGCGAATCATCTCAGTTATGGCGCTACAACATTAAATAAATCAATTAAATCTTTAAGTGTGGAATAATTAAACAGTACAAAAGTTAAATAGGGACACGAAATAATTGAGACACTCGGCTTGCTCGCTCGATCCCGCAGGAGCAAGCGACAAACTCCATTTCACTCGATCTTTCTCGTTTGGAGTGAGTGAGAGTAAGTAGTGTAATGTATATTTTTTTTTTTAAATTGGGGTTTTTAAATGTTTTGCGGGTCGGATCAAATCTTACACAAGGCCAGATCCGGCCCGCGGGCCGGTTGTTGCCCGCATGTGTTCTATGCAATTAACTCCCCCATAAATTATATAAACGAATTTTTCATCCGTTAAAATTTTTCAGTATTTCTAAGTGTAATAAAATGATTTTAAATAAATGAGGGAGTGTCTCTAGGGGTTTAATTCAATAATAGAATGTTTTATTTTGTATGACTTAAAGGGGAGGGGGTTGGAAAAGGGTTTTAATACTCAGGTGACAACATTTTTCCGGAAGGGGCTCTCATAAAGGAGCGTATGTATTCCATAAGATACGATTTAGCTCCCTGAAGGTCTCTGACAGGAAATTCTCAACAAGATCCATACGGCCAACGGCCATAGCCACGTTGAATGTACCGGTTCATGTAGTTCACCGAAGTTAAGCAACGTCGGGCGTGGCCAGTACCTGAATGGGTGACCGACAACGTGCTGTTGGCATTATAAAAGGGTGGCAACCTATAGATAGCCAAATAGTTGATGCACCGTTAAACACGAAAAAAAAAAGATCCATACGAGTACTTCTAGATTATGCTGAGGTTTTGACATGGTACTATAGCCTGTTGAAATAAGCGCAGGAGTTCCATTTCGCATGCGCGAACGTCTGTGCGGGAGTTTCCTCTGTACTCTCCCTTCCGTTCCGCCATTTCTAAAGCCTTTTAATGATCAAGCACTTAACGTGAATCACTATAAAACCTGATTATGTCTCGTTTAAGACTAGGGAACACTTTGAGAGGTTAGATACAGGAGATAGTGTTTAATATTTATCAATACTTAGCCAAAGCTAAGACTGAAAACGTTTTAAATTTCATAGTGATAAGGTTACGACAGAGAATTTTTACCTCCAATTTTCTACCGGGAATATAGGCCACGCCCTTTTCCCTCCATCAAACCATCTATTTGAACAGGTTATAGTCTAAATCGTTTTCAGCCTTAGCTTTGACTAAGTATTGATAAATATTAAGAAATATCTCCCTTTCCTGACCTCTCAAAGCTTTCCCTAGTCCTAAACGAGACACAATCAGTTTTTATTGAGTCTCACGTAGCGTGTTGTTTATTGAAATAGTAATGCAAATGGCGGGCCCGTCCGAAACAATTCCCGTAGAATTTCGCGCATGCGGGATTTGAGCTATTCGATCAAACTGAACGGGTTATAACCTTACCACCGAGTAGTCCGTTCAATTAGAATTTATTTAAGCTATTAGTAACGGATGTTGATGAAGCTTATCTGTGATAACGATGAGCAAGCGGTACTCGAACCCGCATCTAACAAGTCATAATCCACCGTACTCGCGACTGTATCACCAGCAGACGCATTAATAATTTTCATTTCTCACTATAAATACTTGTGTTACAGATAATTACAATTCGGGTTTATCATCTAATAACTTTTTAGAGGGGTTGAAACATTGAAACAAATACTTTTCGAAACTAATTTTCAGTTTGGGTATTCAGAAATGATTAGGTCAGTTAACGGTTGGTGTTAAGGAAGTCCTAGAAATGAAATATTTCATTAACAGGCACGAAAAGTTTTGAGATTTTCGTATATTTTCTAAAATGTCTCGGAAACGGTTGGGAAATCGTTGTAAGTGCAAGGTGGCCATTCGAAAGCTTACTAAATTTCCTGCAAAAAAGGTTCAGATGTAATTTTCTATGGGGGATGTCAATCCGAGAAATAAGTGTTTAAAACAACAAATTGTTAGTTTTGTTCTTTTGAACGGGGTTTTGTCACTGTTTACTTAACGTTTTAAATGGCTATAGTTTTTTTTAATTGCATAAATAAGGTTTGAAAATGAGAAACGTATTGGTAATAGTGTTTCCCATGGCGAACGTGGAGTCATTTCCGCTTAGAATACTGTCAGTTTTCTGCTGTGGCGCCTTAAATCTTCCTTCCCTTTGAGATGTCATTTTATATTTTGGACAAAAGATCAAAACCTGCCAATAACTGCTTCAATTCCTTTGCTAATGGCACTAGGGATACGAACGGAACCGCGCTAAGTTGACGCAGCTCCTGCGATTCGGACTTTTTTGGTTTGTACTCGTGTATCCTTTGCGCCGAGCCAATCCAATCCACCGTGTAATCGGAGAGACACCTCCATCTTCAACCGGCGGCTCAAGGATCTTTAAACCGGTTTGCTCTTTTTATCTTTTACTCTTTATTTCTTCTCCTTTTCCTTTCAAATTACACATCGGCCCAGTTGCAGACATCCAACCAGCAGCTAAAACTAACCCATCTGAGTCTTCTTGCCTTTCTGCACACACAATCTTAGCTCGAACATTAGCAGTTTTAGCAGAAACGCTATTAATAACAATTTTCCTGAATTTTAATAATCATAATATGATCTGAATTGACAGCAATTATTCAAATCATTTAACCCAACTGTAATTTATAAAGAATTAATATATTTAAGAATTTTCTTCAGGATATTGTTCTAAAAAATATTTAATCAATTAGCTCTCAGTCTTACTTTTATTGATATTAAGGTTTTTTTATTGATTTACCAATAGAAAAATCGTATTAACATTTACCACATACAATTATTAAATAATCCTGCAATTAACAAATCACATATAATATAAACAATATTAAATATGCTAAAATAAAATATTTTTAATCTGAAATGTCTTAGAAAAGGTGAGTTTGTCTATGTCGACTGAAATCCAAATCAAATATCTTTAGTGAATTGCAATTTAAAAAAAAAAATATATATATATAGTCATTATCACATACTTATATACACAGTTTTCAATTATTAATACAAACAATAAATTGAGATACTGAAGCCAAAATCATGAAAAATGTTTAAAGAAACCAGACAATCCCAAACTATTCCGAATGAGATTACTCAAAGAAAGATTGAATGAAAAATTTAACTATATATATATATATATATAATTTTTTTTTTTTTTTTTTTTTTTTTTTTTTTTTTTTTTTTTATGATCCGCTGTCGATCAGGTTTCAACAAGCAATATATGCACATGTTTACCCTAAATATGTATCGTTGAGTAGCCTCAACAAATGGCATAGCTTATCATCAGATGGGAGCATTAAGTAATGTTACATTAGTGGACATTTCTTAGCTTTAAATGATATTTTATAATAAAAAAAAAAAAAAAAACTGTTAGCAAGAAATACTATCCGTTAATACACCGGTGAACGGTTTTTTGTAAGAATATTCTGCTGTTCATGTAATGCCCTGATGATGACAATAGTAGAATAAAAAGCGTGAAACTTTAATGCGTGATGGCTCAGCAAGAAGTGGTTGATGCATCACCTTTCCTAACCTGACATTAAAGTCACCGGAAATTATCACGACCGTTAAAGTCTCCATACAATAGAACCATTTATTGTTCTAAACTTGTCCTTTGTTTTTCTATTGTTTGGTTTTGAAATAGACTTTCCATTTTTTCCATTGAAAATATTATCCAATTACAGGTCTTTGTTGGGTTTAACAGTATCCTGTGGGTTTTTCTATTTATTTATTTATTTTTTTTTTTTTAATGTGGGGTGAATTGTCTTCTGAGTGGCATCTACTGTCCTGAAATTATGTTGTGATTTTCATTATCGATAACACTATAAAATCGAAGTGACTTACCGACTGCGAAGGCCAAAATCAATATGGCAGCTGATGTCTTCATTGCTCGTTCTTGCACTTACACTTGGCGACTATAGACGAGCCAAAGGAGCCTGGATGGGCCTATATAGGGCGCCCCCTCCACAAAACCTCCCACCCCACCTCGCCACTCCCACGCCAACCCTCAAACTCCACCACCCTCTGATCATTTCGAACATTTCTGATGGTTGAGTACCTTTATGTGCAGTCATGGAAATATAATTTATTCGTTCAAGCAATATTTGCTAGGACTTCGCCATGAAAGTAAGTCTTGTGCTTTCCAGTCAATGCTTACTCAAAAAATGCTTTAAGTATTTACCACATTGGACCATTTCGCAGATCTAGGCGGACAAGCTTACAAGATGATTTTAAATGTTTCCCGATAGTTTTTGTGGAGTGCCTCGAAAACTATTTACTACAGGATCTGATTTGATTAAGTGCATATTTATTAAATCTCTATTCGATGCTGAACGAGAACTTTTTCTTTTGAGAGTTTCTCAAAATACTCTGCAATCTTTATTTCTAGCTTCTTGTGCCTCTTCTAATAGTTGTCCTTTAGGTTAATGACAGCTTTTAATGACATTAGTGCTATGTACCAAGATTTGTTCTACACTCACTGGCATATAAACTATGTCATGGTAAAGCCCTCTCAAAAATTATAATAGTTCTACCTTAAATAATTTTTAATGTAGAAAAATAATCTGCAATCAGATTTCTTATATCTCATCTACTTTTTAAGTAAATTTGAAATTAATAATAAAAAAAAAACGAGTATGAATGAATGAATGAATAGCCTTTATTGTGCGATATTAATTATAATACAATAGTAATAATAATGCCAATACTTATTTGATAATCATAATAACAATAATAATGCTTCTTTGATAATAATAGTAATACTTGTTTTTAATAATAATAATAATAACAATGATAACGCTTCTTTGATAATAATAGTAGATAATAACAGTAATAATAATAGTAATACTTGTTTTTCATAATAATAATAACAATGATAAATTTTCTTGGATAATAATAATAAAAATGATAATTTTTGTGAATATAATGAAAACAATAATAACAATGATAAATGTCTTTTATAATAATAACAATAATGTTAATACTTCTTTTAATAATATCATAACGATAACAATAATACTTCTATGCTGATAATAAATAAGTAAATTCTTCCGCACAGGCCTCCCTTTTCGGGGTAATGGTCTACGCTTTCCATGAGTGACCAGTTCTACCGGAAAGCGGGGTGCGTAAAGTTCTCCTCCAGTAACTTCTTCCATACTGCTCTGTCCTTAGCCTGTCTCCACCAATGACGGCCAACCCATTTTCGGAACATGTCTCGCCATCTCTTCCTCTGCCGTCCTCGGTTCCTCTTCCTCCCGTATGGTGTCCACTCCGTTATCTCGGAGGTCCATCTTCCATCCCTCTGCCTTAGCACGTGTCCAGCCCACTTCCACTTTAATCTGTAGCAATGGACTACCACATCCGTCAAACCAGTCCTTGCCCTTAGCTCTGTGTTACTTAAACGGTCGCTCCTTCTTGTGTTTGTAATTACTCTTTCTACAGAGTGCTGCCAAACTAATAACTTATTTTCATCCGTCTTCTTCAACGACCAGGACTGGGCACCGTAGGTAACCACTGGAAGGATACATGTGTCAAAAATTTTCCTTTTTGATTCTATGCTGAAGTTGCCTTTCATGATATCCTTCAGTGCCCAGAATTTCTTCCATCCAAAGGATGTTCTCCGGTCCAATTCCATCTTTGTTCGGTTGGAGAAAGAAATAGTCTGCCCTAAATAAATAAATTCCTCTACGTATTGCACTGAATTTCCCTGTACTTCAATGGGGATTTTTTTCTGCATTCGTCATCATCACGGTTTTTTGGTAATTCATATGCAGTCCTACTTCCGCACATACGTCGAGCAGTTGTACCAACATTCTGCTTAAGTCTTCGGCCTTTTCTGCACACAGTACTATGTCATCGGCAAATCTTAAGATCTTCAACAACCTTCCTCCAATTCTTATACCCTGATTTGGCCAATCCATTCTGTTGAAGAGTGTCTCCAGCAATGAGATGAAGAGAAGAGGGGAAAGTGGGTCTCCTTGTCTCACGCCTCTTTTTATAGGGAAGGTAGGCCCATCCTTTTCCATGGATATATATGCTGATAGGTCGTGATATAATTCTACTATGATCTTTAAAATAAAAAAAAAAAAAAAACGAGTGGTCCCGCGAAATCCATGGTTTGATTGTGGTCTATGAATTAAGGTTGCCAACTGCAGTCATTTTTTTTTTTTTTTTTACTCATTTAAAATATACTTGAATATATGAAATTTGTAAAAAAAAGTTTCATTTCTCTAGTATTTGGAGGGTGATGTAGAAAAACGGGCCAACGTCAAGAACTTGGGCATCGAGATCTTCAAGAAATGCTATATAGATCTCTTGGGACAATTTCGTTGTAGACCAGTGCTATCAATATCACTGCTGCCTAGGATTGTGTGCTATGTAGACCAGTGCCATCAATATCACTGCTGCCTAGGATTGTGTGCTATTTAGACCAGTGCCATCAATATCACTGCTGCCTAGGATTGTGTGCTATGTAGACCAGTGCCATCAATATCACTGCTGCCTAGGATTGTGTGCTATGTAGACCAGTGCCATCAATATCACTGCTGCCTAGGATTGTGTGCTATGTAGACCAGTGCCATCAATATCACTGCTGCCTAGGATTGTGTGCTTTTTCGTCGATTTACTGATAATTCATGTAAACAATTGTCAAGCATAATGCTAAATCAGTAATAAGTTAATATTTTTGGAGTTAATATTTATAAGTTAATAGGTTTGGGAGTTTTAAAACTACAGCTTTCTCGCGTATACTACTATGAGGATTGTTTACAACAACAACCCTTCAATATGGATCAACGACCTTCGGCAAGCTCCGGGACGGAACAGTGCTGTCACCAATACAACCTTAACCATACACACCGAAAACACTGTTTGCAGTTTATGTTGCTCTAGCTGTTAACTGCGTGCCATGCTACACCTATTTTCTGCCTATGACTCTCCTCGTATCAAGATCTACCTGTATACTCAGTTACGTCAAAATCGGTCAAACGGTGTGAATTTGTATATATCTGTCAAGTAATTCATAAAGCAGCCGGCAGAGGCCAGCACCACAGAAATTCATAAACCAACTCATATCAAAGAAAGGCCAGCGCTCCTTAGTTAGACAGTGACTGTTTATATTAAATTGAAATAAACTATGAACATGATTATATAATGATGTAAAGTCATCAATGAGTTCGAGTTATTTTAATTATCAAGAACATCGACAAATAAATTTGAGACATTATTCAAAATGGTTGTCCATTCAAAATGGCCGTCAGAATCTGAATGATTCAGTTTAGCCAATTTTTCTTCAACAAAACTTTTGACCTTTTGACCAAATTTTGAAATTTGACTATTCTGACCAAGCCAAGGAGATTTCCCGTATCTGTGTGCCAAGTTTGGTCAAAATCGGTCAAACGGTTTAGATTTGTATAAGGAACAAACAGACAAACGGACGAACAGACAGACACGTGTTTTATATATATATATATATATATATATATATATATATATATATATATATAGATTTTTCATTTAAAAAAAAAAAATGCATAATGTTTAGTAAATGGTCTTTATCGTAGCTCGTGTTTCGTTAGTAAAATCTAGACACACTGACCCTTGAAAAAATCCGACTAACAGGAACTACTCCATCTTAGTGTGTTTCCATTCTTATCCCTGGAGTCATTCGGAAAATTTAGTTAGAGTTTTATTTTAATCATTCGTAAAAAAATGTAAGCACATGTAAAACTGTAGATTTTGTAGGCGCTACAACAGGAAACTGACAGTATCCAAAGCGTACATTACACCTTTTAAGCACCGATTTCTCCGAATGAGGGCGTTCTATCAAAAAATACATGAGAACTGCATTTGTAGAAAATGTAATATACTTTCGATATCTGATGGGGTTTTAAGGGAAATAGTGAGGTAATGGAAGCGGTAAGGTTTTCTTCGAATAATTTACATTTGATAAGACCTTGGATGAGTCTAGGATACTGGGCACGAGGTTGGGGAACGGTATCTAGCTTAAGAAGAATGGCTGAGTGATCGGAGGATAGATCAAGCAGAGACTGCACTGAGTAAGATATACTTCCTAAGCAAGAAGAGATGAAGAAGTCGACCAAGTCTGGAGTTCGAGAGAGATCTGTTGGCCAGTAAGTGGGAGTGTTTGTGGAAATGGATTGGTAGCTTTGGGATTGAAGGATGTCGTATAGGATTCTGCCACGGGCGTTTGTGAGACGGCTTTTCCATCTGGGATGTTTTGCATTGAAATCAGCCCCTATGAGGAAACGGGGATCAAAGGATCTGAATACTGAAAGGAATTCAGGATGGTGGATGGTACTATTAGGGGGAAAATATGCAGCCGATATTGTGAAATTTTGGGAGGAAAGGGAAAGGGATATTGAACTTACCTGCATATTGTCTGTCGAATTGTGGAGTGTAGAAAAACCGCCAGTGAGTTCTTCACAAGGACAGCTGCTCCGTTGTGGGAAACAGATGGATGATCGGCCCTGTAAGATACGTATCCTGGGACTAAAAAATGGTGTTTGTTGGGTAAGTGTGTTTCCGTTATCAGTGCAATGTCGATGTCCTTTTCTGTGCGTAGAAGTTCCAGTTCAAGTCGTCTTGTTGTAAGTCCGTTTGCATTCCATAGAAGTATGGTTATGGAGGAGTAGCACGGGATGGGATCATTTAAGTAGTTTGGGAAAAAGGTCAGTTACTAAGGGAAGTCATAAGGGAAATAAGAGGAGTTAATAATGTTTCTAGTTTGTTGAGAAATACGTACATCATGGTGAATGGGTCTTGGGGGTTTGGAGGACCAGGTTTCTTAGGAGTTTCATCAAAATATTTAGGTAAATGATTTATGAAAAAGAATTGAATGAAAAAGATTTGTTCTGTGGTTGTTTCGAAGATGACTAAAGGGTAGAGCCATAAGAAATATTTGGCCGATGGAGTGATGACAGCGTTGACTTCGATGGTTGATGCAGTAGTGGAGGGAGCTAACCTGAATGATTCGGGTTGGTTAGTTTGAAACTTGAGTGGTCTCTGTGTTACTTCAGTGCTTTGAAACTTCTGTATACCTGATATATTGTTCGGCAGTTGGCTGGGTGATTTTTGGAACAGTTCGGGCAGGAAGGCGGTAATTCTATAGATTTCGTGCACTCATTTGAGTTATGCTCTTCACCGCATTTCACTCATTTAGAAGCGTGAGTGCAGTAGCCTTGAGTATGATTGTATTCCTGACATTCTCTTCGACTTTCATCTTCGTGTATAACGGGAATTCATCTTTGAATATTTCGCGGTTTTTCTCCGTTTTTTCAAGATCAACGAAGAAAAGAGGAAGCTATGCTTTTGTGATGGGGTGTAGCACATTTGTGGTAGGATTTCTCTTTGGGCAACTGATAACAATGAAAATCAGCTTTAATAGAGTTCAAGTGTTTAATAATTTTTCTATATGCATCGCTGTTTTCTGAACTGATGACAATATCGCTGAAACGAGCGCGGCATTTAAAATCTTGACCGACGACGTTATGTAACTTTGTGGCGAACGATTTAAAGTATTTTACTTTTCTTAAGTACGAAAGAGGTTTATTATCTGCATTATGTGTTAGCGCAGCGCTGTTTGTAGCAACATGTGGAGGATTAGCCTTTGCTTTTCTTTAAATATACTCGCTTAGGAGTTAAGCTTTAGGCGATTATGTTGAGGATGTTTTTTCCCTGACCCTTTTTCTTCTGATTTGGGTGTTTTCATTGCTTTCCTGTGTCGAAGTGGACTCAATAAATGGCATTTGGTCACTAGACTCCGACATGTTTTGGCATAAACAAAAATTCAAGAAAAGCGAATATTTCTGTCGGAAGCAAGTATTGAACCCTAAATATTGCAATTACAAGTCGAATGCTATGACTAGGAGCCAGGATGATGAAGTAGAAAAGAAAAGAGTGTTTAGCAGGAATAGTATCTCCTGAGCTGCAGGGGCACTGTGGACCCTAGCTATAGATGCGAGTCACCACAGGCAAGTCCCCCACCACTAGGACTGCTAGTAGCGAGGGCTGGATTTAGCTAATCAATGCAATGTTTACTTACAATTTCCAGACGAACGCTTGCACTTTGGTGAGAAATACACACGTATACACTACATGTACACACCACTCTGCCAAGTTTCGTGAGAAAATATGGCCACTGCACACTGTTTTGTAGACGTAAAAGGCAAAGCTGTTTTGAACGCTATATCTCAGACGAATCGCAGTTACTAGATCGGATCGGGTCGGGACCAATCCGATCAGATAGCCACTGACATTCGGAAGAAAAACAAACACATGCATCTCAATGGAGGCACCTCCATTGGTCCCGACCCGATCCGATCTGATCCGATGGACACCGATTCTCGGCCGTTCAAACATTTTTGTTTCTAGACCAATTTTGTCCCGAACACGCAGAAAAGCGCCTGAAGACATATTATGTTTCAAAAAGGTCTACAGCCTCAACATCTTAACCGATTTCAGTGCATTTTTTTTTTAGATGGTGGGTTCGATCCCCCACTCGCGCCAGGAATTCATCTCAGGGCTCGCTGAATTCCTGGCTGCACCCTGGATGTCGGGTTAATCGCCAAGATGTGTTGATTGGTCTATCCACACTTCTGTTTGGAATAATATTTGTAACCATCCAATGTCTATAACCTTCCAATGTTTATAACCTTCTAGCTACCTTTCTCATAAATAATTTATTAATATGAATACTAATGGTTGTCTTATCATAAGGAAACAGTTAATTTTTAACTATTGCACTAGGATGTGGCTAGATCGGAACTGATCGGGTCGGGGGCAATTTAGGCACTCACGTTGGCCGTTGTCGGTCAAACGATATCTTATCGGGAGAAATACGGATCCAATCTAAGGTGCAGCCTTAGGCATTATGTATTCGTGAGTAATGCTTGTGCGGCCTATTCCTAGCCCCGCAATCACTACTCCTGGGGCTAGTCATTAAGTAAGTATACACTCGATCTGTCTCAGCTTGTTGTCAGTCATATCAGACCAGCAAGATATAACTTATGACATTGTTGTACTATGAAGTATGGATTCCAGCTGCTTATCGGTAAACTCTATCCTCTTGAAGTATTTTGCTAGAATCGGAGAGAGTGCTTTCACCTTGGCATGCCTGGACCGCACGCCCTTGAACTGGAACAGCACAAACACCATTACATAAAGCCAGCTCAGAATTAGAACCTCTTTCCTCATTCTCACTTTTACAAACATTCTAAGCCTTTTCTCATTCCAAATATTGGAAAGCTCAAATTTACCTCTACTAGTATTTTTTGTATCTATTCTATAATCTCCGAGATAAATATAATATTTTAGCGCGTTAGGTTGACCTCATTATGCAATCCGGAAGTGCCGACTAGTAAATTTCACGTTTCAGAACCCACAGGTCACGAAAATAAGAGTTGTTCAAATTTGTACACATTATTTGTCTGTTCGCATTCCAGTTGGTTCCAAGAACACGTTTTATAGTCATTGGATTTGGGACGTCTAATGAAACCAATTTTCAAGGACAAATCCATAACCTTTGATGAGGAAAATAGATAAAAATAGATTTTTCATGGGGATTTATATATGGCCAAAGGCCATAGCCACGTTGAATATGTACATCGATGCCCGTTGATCACCGAAGTTAAGAAACAGCAAGCGTGGCCGGTATCTGAATGGGTGACCGACCACATGAACGGAGGTTTAAAGGGATTGAAAGAACCAATAACAGCTGAGTGTTTCCAGGGTTTGGGAAAATTTATTGTTCTTGAGTTATACAGATATGGGAGGAATGAAATGGCTTTAAGGGGGAGGTTTTTTTCAGTATGGTGGAGGCGATAAGGTCATGACCAGGAAATTTCCTAGGGAGGTGTTTGATGATGTATTAAACTTCGGATGGGTGGAAAGCTTTTGGATGACAGGACAAAGGTTAAGGAGAGTTCAAGCAATGCCAACGGCCATAGACACATTGCAACGTCGGGCGTGGCCAGTACCTGAATGGGTGACCGACCACGTGCTCTTATAGTATTCGATCTTATATATCGTCCCTACCATGTCAAACTATGGAATATGAAAAATCCCGTTTTTCAGATTCGAGATTTTGTCGCAACTCTAACTCCTTTATACTATCCTTTAATGACTTAAATAACCTTTATACTTAAATAAAGTATGGAATAAGACCTTTATTGAATATATTACTTCGTCAGTGATATGTTCGTTCTCTAGTTTCCTCCGATTTTCATATTCGATGGTTTGACATGGTAGGGACGATATGTCATAAAACTGGTTGGGAAATCGTAGGAAATGTTAAACATCTATTCGAAAGCTTATTGAATATCCTACAAATGCGGTTCTAATGCGAGTTTTGATAAAGCTACCGCTTTCGGAGAAATCCGTCTTGCATTTTACATTTTGTTATGTCTTTACATTTTTCACAAAATTTTAAGACAAAACGTTAACTCTTTCTATCCTAAGGTTTCAGAATGACTCTAGAGGTAACGGGAACGTGCTACGGTGACGCACCCCAAACAGTAATTCGGAATTTTCCGTAAATAAGTCCAGCAGAAATTATTAAAGATGGACAATGAAAAAATGCATCTTTCATTGTCCATCTTTAATAATTTCTGCTGGACTTATTTACGGCAAATTCTTCAATCTGACTTCACTCTATTAAAGGGAAAGTATTCCACTATCAAAAGGTCAAATCTGCCGAATATTTGACTGTCCAAAAAAAAGTTATGAATAAATACTTTTCCACTCTGAAAAGTGGTGATTTTCGTATTCGTTAGTTTGCTTTTGTATCGACGATATGTTGCCTTCAAAATGTTTTATCCAATTCCTTCAAAACATTTACAAAATATGTCCATTGATGTCTAAAAACATTACTAAATCATTACCTATTCCTGGAACATTAATGAATCATTCAGTTAATCGATAATTTATAAAAAAAATGCTCAATTACGAACACCAAATATTACAAATTTGTTTATGGAGTTATTTCTCCGTCTAAGGTCATCAATCGAGAATTGCCAGGGAACCGTATTTATAGTGAGTTTAGTAAGCTTTCGAATGGTGAACTCTGAATTAAGAGAGGTTATTGAGATATTTAAGAGAATGTACACAACGGTAATAAACATTGGATTAATTTCAGAACTGAATTGTTCTCCGACAATTCTTAGGTTAAGAACCTGATATGGAGATATTGGAATAGGTAGAAAACTGCCTAAAGGTGAACTACATTTGGGCAAAGAGAGAAAATAAAGAAAGAATACGAGGATAAAGGACACGAGACAGATCAAGGATAACGAGGGTCCCGTTCTCCTTACAGAAGAAGCACCTTTGTAGGACCTATTGTCCGCTTTCGGATTGCACAGGATTGTCTGCTGGGTAAGTCCGCTTTCGGATTGTACGGGATAGTATGCACGGTAAGTCCGCTTTCGGCTTGTACAGGATAGTCTTCACGGGGAGTCCGCTTTCGGATTGTACAGGATAGTCTGCCCGGGGAGTCCGCTTTCGGATTGTACAGGATAGTCTGCACGGGGAGTCCGCTTTCGGGTTGTACAGGATAGTCTGCACGGTAGGGATAACAAGGGTCCCGTTCTCCTTACAGAAGAAGCAGCTTTGTAGGACCTATTGTCCGCTTTCGGATTGTACAGGATAGTCTGCCCGGGGAGTCCGCTTTCGGATTGTACAGGATAGTCTGCACGGGGAGTCCGCTTTCGGGTTGTACAGGATAGTCTGCACGGTAGGGATAACAAGGGTCCCGTTCTCCTTACAGAAGAAGCGGTTTTGAAGGACCTATTGTCCGCTTTAGGATTCTCCAGGGTAGTATGCACAGGTAGTCCGCTTTCTGATTGTCCAGGTTAGTCTGTACAGGTGTACGGGGAGTCCGCTTTCGGATTTTCCAGGATAGTCTGCTCGGATAGTCCGCTTTCTGATTGTCCAGGATAGTCTGCGCGGATAGTCCGCTTTCGGATTCTCCTGGATAGTATTCACGGAGAGTCCGCTTTCGGATTGTCCAGGATAGTCTGCTGTGTATATAATTACCTGAGCGTTGAGAGCCTGACGGTAGCCCGGATGTGCCTTACCAAGAAATCATATATGTCCACTGATGTTACAGACATAATTTCGGCAATAATCTGGAACAAATGCTTTTTTTTTTTCAATAAAAAAAAATAATTGACTGATAATTAAGACCCTGTAATATTGATTTCCGAACACCTCTTACCGCGCAGGAGCGTGGAGAAGGGCATTAACCAGAAGAGTACGGTTAGACTAGGATGTCACGTCGTAGGAAACGGAAGTCTGAGGAGGAAACCGACGTAGGACATGGAATACGTAATACACACAACACACACGCCGATCCCACAAATCCTGCAACGAATCTAAACGTATCAGACACAACATTGTACACTCAGCTCTCAGCACATCCCAAAGATACGCCACCGTAGTGGATGCATTCTTTAAAGATTTTGATAAAACGTTCTGAAAGTCTACACCAATCTTGACCGAAAATTCATATCATTTTCTTAAAATTTACATATACACCTTAAAATGGGATAGCATTAGTACAGTGTGGTGAAATAGGTACACACCTATACTCCTAGGATGTTCTCATTTAACTGAAACCAAAGGGTCGAACTTTGCCCCAAAAAAGAGTGCAAACAGAAAAAAAAATTATTATTATATAATATTATTATTAATATACAGGGTGTCCCAGTATATGTGTCCACCCCCTCTTCCTCCTATAGTTGTTGGAATTTCGAAATGAAACTTGGTAGGTCATAGTTATGTTGCATGAGGTTACTTTTGAAGGTTTAGTTGACTTTGTAACATTCTCCAGTTTTTCTCCAGCGCATCTAACTCTTGATTTTCCAATGGCGGCAGGTATTTTTTATGACGAATTCTGATAGAAAATTTAATTTTAAGACTAATTTATTCCGAGACATCATTTGATCCGACGCACCGTTTGCGCGTAAAACGCAAAAAAACTGAAAAATATCGCCCTTTTGTAGACAAATTCCTATTTATCACTGAAACCAAGCCTTGTACGTAAAAACACCTCAATGTAAACGTTGTAGCCTATTAATTTTCCTTTCAGATGATACCAAGATCAAAGTTGTAGATTAAATATTTAACGGGGTATTATGAATGAAAACAAAGGCAAATTTTTTTTTTAGTTTTATGATATAATAATTTCATATGGAAAAATAAATTTATTCTGTTCTGTTTTATAATATTTTTTATATACTTTTTTTCATAAAGTAAATAAGTACTTTTTTTTTATTGTTTATGTCAGCTACTTTTTTTTCTATTCATATCGATTTTCTGAATTGTTACTTTTTAAAACTTTTAAGGTATATTTTCATTCATAATATCCCGTTAAATATTAAACCTACAACTTTGATCTTGGTATCATCTGAAAGGAAAATTAATAGGCTACAACGTTTGTATAGAGGTGTTTTTACGTACAAGGCTTGGTTTCAGTGATAAATAGGAATGTGTCTACACAAGGGCGATATTTTTCAGTTTTTTGCGTTTTACGCGCAAACGGTGCGTCGGATCAAAAGATGTCTCGGAATAAATTAGTCTTAAAATTAAGTTTTCTATCAGAATTCGTCATATAAAATACCTGCCGCCATTAGAAAATCAAGAGTTAGATGCGCTGGAGAAAAACTGGAGAATGTTACAAAGTCAACTAAACCTTTAAAAGAAAACTAATGCAACATAACTAAGACCTACAAAGTTTCATTTCGAAATTCCAACAACTCTAGGAAGGAATACAGGGTGTTCAAAACTCGATCGACACCCCCTTTTTTTCCCACAATTTTTGAAATTAAAAACCAAACTTGGTGGGTCTTAACGTGGTCGAATGAACTTTCATTGGACTTAATGCACGACCCCTCAACTTTCTCCAGTTCTTCTCCTGAGACCCTAACTCTGGAATCTCCAATGGGAAGGGGTTATTTTTATGACGGATTATTGTAGAGAATTGAATTTCATGTCGATTTTATATCGGTTATTTTTTCGCTAAAGCGCACCAATGAGTAACAAGTAGCCAAAAAAAAGTCCGACTCGCAGGAACTGCATCATCTTAGCGCGGTTCCGTTCTTATCCGAAGTGCGATTAGGAAAGGAATAGTAGCAGCTATCGGTAGGTTTTGATCTTTCGTTAAAAATATAAAATAAAATATCAAAGAGAAGGAAGCTTAAAGCGCCACATATGGAAACTGACAGTTTTCTAAACGGATGGGACTCTCCCGTCATCGCGACGCTCACTCTAGGAAAACTCTATTACCAATATGATTCTTATTTTCTCAGCTTTAATGAAATACTCATTCCACCGTTAAATAAACTTAAAAAACAAAGGTGAGGTAAACAGTGACAAAAACCCGTTTAAAATAACAAAACTAACACTTTCGTAGTTTTAAGCACTTACTTCCCGACTGACATTGCCCCATCGAAATTTGCTTCAGAATCTTTTTTTTAGAGAATTTAGTAAGCTTTTGAATGGTTACATCGTACTTCCCACGATTTCTTAACTGTTTTGAAGATATTAAGGGGGAAAAATGGTGCTAATACCTACCGATAGCTGCTATATTCCTTCACTAATCTTTTTTTTTTTTTTTTTTTTATAATTTATTTATGAGCACCCCGCATTGACAGCGTTTCGCCCAGGTACACATATAAAATATAAATACATAACAATAACAAAATATTTACAATATTACATAATTACAAATCAAATTACATTATTGTGTGTATCAATCTAATTATACAATTAAGTTTGTGGATAACATACAGCTAAAAGTAAAATTAACTAGTAAAAAACAATAAGAAGTAAAGGAAGAAAAACTTATAATTATAAAGGAAACGAAAAAATAGTTCCTATGTACAATATGACTATATATAATCGCAACAGTTTCTATTTACAATATAGGTTCTATGCATAATATGATAACATACATAAGAACAATAGCCCCATGTACAATCAATAGGAAGGATCCTATGTAAAATAATGATTAATAAATGAATATATCACGTCATGCGTGATGTTTATTAAAAGAAAAAAAAAAAAAAAAAAAAAAAAAAAAAAAAAAAAAAAAAAAAAAAAAAAAAAAAAAAAAAAAAAACTTTCAACGGCGATGTTTAAAGCATAGTTTGGGTCTAGACAATCAAAGACAATGAATTAAGAAAATTAAGTGGTTGTTGTAATACATACTACACCCACATGTTGACTATTTGAGGAGTTTGGTCTGGGGTTTGTTAAATTTTGTTAAAAATATTGTTGTCTTTAAGAAAGGTAAGTATAGCGTTGATATGGTGACCTTCACTAATCAGT
Source organism: Gonocerus acuteangulatus (assembly GCA_946811695.1). Taxonomy (NCBI): domain Eukaryota; kingdom Metazoa; phylum Arthropoda; class Insecta; order Hemiptera; family Coreidae; genus Gonocerus; species Gonocerus acuteangulatus. The sequence goes on along the minus strand of OX328125.1, from coordinate 108,257,006 downwards.
GAATGCGATTAGTGAAGGTCAGACAGCTGACCTTCACTAATCGCACTTGAGATAAGAACGGAACCGCGCTAAGATGAAGCAGTTCCTGCGGGTCGGACTTTTTTTTTGTCAGACAAATTAATGTATTATGTTTATATTATAATATAAATATTATGTTTATAAGAAGAGCAAATCACTTTAATTGCGGTGTAAAATATTGTTGCTAGCTAAATCTAAGTATTATATAAGCTCATAAGGAAAAAATGGTGCTAATGACTCAGATTTCGATACACCATAAAAGAAAAAAAAATTAAGGACAATATACAAAGATTCCGAAGTATTTCATGTCTGTTAATAAAATATTTTATTCTAATCCCAATAACGCAACACTTATACACAAATAAACTTTTTTTAGGTACCTATTTAATACGTATAAAATAAGGTTATAATGAACGATCCGCTGTGGCATACACCAAGTACTACCACCGTGTGGAGTGCAACTAGTATAAACCGGTACGTCAGTACCACTGTGGTATGTAAAGAGCGGCTGTTCTGATACTGGCAAAAATTAGAAATCCTACATTCCTAAAGTTGTTTGGAGGCTTAACTTTATGACTCTAGACAAAGACTTGAAGATGACGAGGGTACACAGGGAGACGAGAGTACCTGGGGACAGGGAAAACGCCCCCCACCCTAAGCCTCCTAGCTCCTCACCTTCGAATTCATATGATTTCATTCAATGAATTTAAAAAATAAATTAATAAATAGATAAAAACTTCTGAAAATAGGGAATACCAAAAACAATTCTAAAGAACGAAATCAACACCAGTACAGTAATCTAGATATTCATAGGGCATCTTCGAATTCCAAGATACCGTTGAAACAAAATATTGTTTCTATATATACGTATCCTGTTTTATTGAATATTGTTTCTATATATACGTATCCTGTTTTATTGACTAATACATTTGACTACTATAAGCAATCACAAAAATACCGAGCAGTGAAAAAAAACTGTAGGAAACACACAAAAAGATTCGTTCAAATGAACGAAATTACCTATGTTTTAAGCACTTATTTCTCCAAATATGACCATCCCATCGCATTCAAAACATTTTTTGTAGAAAATTTAGTAACCTTTCGAATGGTAATCTTTTGCTTGCCAAGATTCCAAACCGTTTTCGTGATATTAATGAAAATATACGAAGTTCCCAAAACTTTTCATGTCTAAAAATGAAATATTTTATTTTAATCCTTCCTTTACTCCAAACGTAACCAAATTTTCAACATATTAGTTTTGATAAAATTCAAACATGGAGAAAATGTTTCAACTGAAGCCCATGATTCTAAGTACCAAAATCAAAGACAAAATAACAGTTCGAATAAGCGAAATCAATTACTTTAAAGTTTTAAGCACTTATTTCTCCGATTGACATCGCCTAACCAAACCTTTCATTAGAACCTTTTTTGTAGAGCATTTAGTAAGCAGTCTAATGGTAATCTTTTGTTTCAAAAGATTCTCAACCTTTTTCGAGATATTAAGGAAAGTATACAAAGTTACCATAACTTTTCATGTCTGTTCATAAAATATTTTATTCTAACCCTTCCTTAACTCCAAACGTAACATAACTTTCTACATATTAGTTTTAATGAAAGTAGAACATGCAGATAATGTTTCAACTGAATCCCGTGATTCTAAGTACCCAAACCAAAAAAGGTATTCAAAAACTATTTTTCCAATTTTCTCGAAAACGGTTAAAGCTATCGCCTTGAAAATGGTTTTATTCGTTTTCCTAGCCCAAGAAGCCTATAAAAAGAGTACTTACAAGCTTATGAACTCAAAAACGTAAGCGTTACGATTTTTTCTGCGCGAATTTCGCCCCAAACGCCATCTTCCAGTGGGCGGATTTTGCTGGTTAACGAACTTGACCTTTCAAATTGGACGACTGATTTTTGTACCAAATTTCATCAAAATCGGACCATCAGGGAAGCCAGAAATGAGCGAACAGACAAATATATATATATATAAATATATACATATATATATATATATATATATATATATATATATATATATACAAATTTGAACCACCGTTATTTTCGGTCTCTAGGGGTTCTGCAACGCGAAATTTTCTAGTCGGCACTTCCGGATTGTTTCATTGTATCAACCTTATAAGCGGGGTTCCTCCCTATGGGGGAGGGAGGAACCGCGCTAAAACCGTTAAAACCCTAGTTTTTTGTCACTTTTCTGCCAATAACGTAGAAAGTATGTCCGTAATGAAAAAGTAGTTGATATAATCGTTGTAGAGAATTAAATTTTCTTTCCAAAAAGTACCTTTAAATGCCTAAAATGTTAATAGGAATGGAGCTAAACACACTTTTATTTTTGAAGTTTTCAGAAAAGTTTATGACCAACGTGGTCTACGCTTCCGTAAAACTTAATAAACATTTCCTAAACTTTTTGCTCCAACTAAAAATCAAATTCAATTACTTTATAAAGAGATTAAAATAATAAATTTAAAGCAATAGAACTCACCTAATCAATAGAATTTCATATTATTTATTTTTGTGTTGGACGATTTTTTTTTTTTTTTAGTTATTTTGTTTTTTACGGCTTCTTGACATCGAGGCCATTAGTGCCGACATCAAGGGTGCAGCGAGAAATTTTCCCAACGAGCCGTGGGGTAAAATTTTCTGAATTATTATACGTAATTTAATAAACAGAAGAAACAAAAAAACTAGCTTTTATTTTAAAAAAATCTTCGAAATCGGTTAAGATTTGGAGGCTGTAGCCTTTTTGAAACACGAAAAGTAGTTTGGCCCCACTGTGCGGCGTCAGGACTTTTCATCCCACGGCTCGTTGGGAAAATTCCTCGCTGCACCCTTGATGTCGGCACTAATGGCCTAGATGTCAAGACGCCGTAAAAAACAAAATAACTAAAAAAAAAAAAAATCGTCCAACACAAAAATAAATACTATGAAATTCTAATGATTAGTTGAGTTCTATTGCTTTAAATTTATTATTTTAATCTCTTTATAAAGTAATTGAATTTGATTTTTAGGTGGAGCAAAAAGTTTAGGAAATGTTTATTAAGTTTTACGGAAGCGAAGACCACGTTGATCATAAACTTTTCTGAAAACTTCAAAAACAAAAGTGTGTTTTGCTCCATTCCTATTAACATTTTAGGCATTTAAAGGTACTTTTTGGAAAGAAAATTTAATCCTCTACAACGATTATATCAACTACTTTTTTTCATTACGGACATACTTTCTACGTTATTGGCAGAAAAGTGACAAAAAACAAGGATTTTATCGGTTTTTGGCTACTTGTTACTCATTGGTGCGCTTTAGCGAAAAAATAACCGATATAAAATCGACCTAAAATTCAATTTTCTACAACAATTCGTCATAACAATAACCCCTTCCCATTGGAGATTCCAGAGTTAGGGTCTCTGGAGAAGAACTGGAGAAAGTTGAGGGGTCGTGCATTAAGTCCAATGAAAGTTCATTCGACCACGTTAAGACCCACCAAGTTTCGATTTTAAATTTCAAAAAATTGTGGAAAAAAAGGGGGGGTCTCAATCGAGTTTTGAACACCCTGTATAGTTCAGCCTTGAGTTTCTAAAAGCCCCGTTAAGGTTAAGAAGTTAATCGTAAATTAATAATTTGGTTCAACAGTAAACTCTCTTATATGAGGACCCCAAAAGTAACAAACTCATTAGTTTGAGGAATGAGGAGTCAAAGTTGAACATCTGTGGTAATAGACAAAACTAGATGTTTACAGTTCCAATCATACTAGACGAATCCTCAGGTCCTTAGCTGTTTATTATCGATAATACATAATAGGTACATCATCCGGTTTATGATTAATATGCAAAAGAATTGGAGAATCCGCACATAGACCCCTTAATTTCCTTCTGGACTTAATATAACAAAAGTAACCATACTCAAGAGAACGCAAGCTAGATAGCAGCAACTGTCAAGAATATCACTTGGATCTCTTTACCACCCACAAGATTACGGTGTTCACAATCCATTCATGCGTCTAATTTTTTTCAAAAATGTCACTTAGACCCCGTGACTTCTGGGGCCCTCATACCTGTATATTAGACCGATTTAGTTTATTTTAACAATCCATTATTCTCTTTAGATGAACAATATATATACCGAGTACCTATATATATATATACATATATATATATATATATATATATATATATGTATGTATATATATATATATATATATATATATATATATATTGTTTTTTAAGCTACTTCGCTGGGAATAAAATGTGTTGTTTATTTGGCATCTGTCTCCAGCGGTCTTGCTCCTCCTGTATATATATATATATACATATATATATATATATAGGTATATATGTATGTATGTATATACAGACCTCTTAATTTCAACGACAGAATGATTGGCCCTGACAATACAGGGTGATCAAAACTCGATTGACGCCCCATTTTGTCTCACAATTTTTGGAATTTGAAAATGAAACTTGGTGGCTCTATATATAAATTTTAAATAAGCGTTTTCTTTATCTGTTAGGAAGGGTCGATGAGGACTTTTTTCAAAACTTCTTTCATTTCTCAAACCTCAATTTTTACTATTATAAGACAGTGACCCTATTTTTCCAATATATTCATCTGTGGCAGAAGGTCAATTTTATAAAAACACACTTTCTTTCTTCTGTACTCTTTTATTAGGCTCTACATGTTACACGTCGCTGTGACGCCTCTTCAGGATGCTCCTGAAGAGGCGTCACAGCGACGTGTAACATGTAGAGCCTAATAAAAGAGTACAGAAGAAAGAAAGTGTGTTTTTATAAAATTGACCTTCTGCCACAGATGAATATACTCAATTTTTACATTTTTGGATAGTAGTAAGTACAATTTTTCGATTGGACATTACTATGCAGGATTATTTTGCACTATGTGTTTCTCTATTAATTATTATTTTTTTCAATTAACTTAAGAATGTAAGAACCGATACCGTGAAGGAAAAAATCGCAATTGTCCTTAAGCCAATAATTAAAACTGTTCAGCTCATGATAGGCAGTGTCTGCCATAGTTAACATTATCATTAGGTGTATTCATTTTCACACAAGCTGATCCCGTCTTACTTAAAACCTCGCTGCACTCTTAGTGACGTCATAGTTACCTCAAAGGTTAGCGTCGTCGCAGGTCGGGGGTTGTATAAGGGCCGAAACAGCTGATCGAGCCGCATCTTTATTTATGAAGGCGTTATACAACCTGACTTGGCGGAGTAAGGTATTCGATTCTGTATGCGTCGATGGGTTTTTAGTACATGTCCGTATTACGAGTACAAGAATTTTGCTAAATACACCATTACGTGTATCGTCCTAATTCGATATGCAGTGCTATTTAGGAAGTCTGAGCTTGTTTTCTTTAATTCAAAATAATTAAGTTTGCACTCATGAAAGAATTTTTGGGAAAAATCCCCCCCCCCCCCAGACCTTCTCTCCGATCCTTTCCGCTTTGAGCCAACTGTCTCTCAAAGAGCTTGTTGAGCCAAAAAGTTCAAAATATACGTACTAAGGTCCATAAGTTTCCGGCCTGTCCTGCTTCCGCTCCTTCAAACGTGTCGGGATCTGCACGCCTATGCAGGTCCATGCCTATGCAGGTCCATGCCTATGCAGGTCCATGCTTGCTCACTCCATACCCATCGCCCGCACTTCCTCAGTCTTGTCAGTCAGTGTCCAGCCTTGAAGGAAACTCCCCATTTTTACAATGTTCAAACTCGAGTACCGTGCGGTAATTAAATTCTTTTGTAAAGAGGGTCTTACTCCTGCGTAAATTAAAGAGCGCTTGGATTGTGTATACGGGCAGTCCTCCCCCTCGTATTCCACAGTGAAAGAATGGGCAAAATTATTTAAGTTAGGTAGAGAAAGTCTAGAAGATGACCCACGTCCCGGTCGCCCATTGGAAGCTGTCACTTCTGAAACAATCCAACTAGTGGAATCTGAATTGCTGTCTGACCGGCGACTAAAAACCAAGGAAATAGCAGCGAGGTTAGGGCTTTCAAAAACAAGTGTTTTGAGGAACATCAAGGAACATTTGCATATGAACAAGGTTAGTGCAAGATGGGTTCCAAAAATTCTTTCAGCTGCTCAAAAACAGGAACGAGTTCTCTGCTGCAATGAATTTTTTCGCGAGTATAATGCCTACCCAAGGAATTTTTTGGACTCAATTGTAACTGGGGATGAGACAATGGTTCTATATTATGACCCACTTGGCAAAAGAGAGTCCATGGAATGGAGAAGACCAGGAGAAGCGCCTCCTTTAAAGGCAAAAGTCACGCAGTCAAAAAAAAAGGTAATGGCCACAATTTTTTGGGACTGTAAAGGAATACTACTGATAGATTTTAAAGAAAGGAATACCACAATGAATGGTGAGTATTATGCAGCCCTACTTCACCGGTTACGAGACGCCATTAAAGAGAAGAGGCGAGGGAAGTTAAGCAGAGGTGTCCGCCTCCTTCACGACAATGCCTCTGTCCACACAGCATTGATTTCCAAGGCCGCTGTGAAGGACTGTGGATTCCAAGAAATCTCTCATCCACCCTACAGCCTTCGTGGAAGGCGATTTAACACCGACGAAGAGCTCCAAGCAGCAGTGGAAGAACATTTTTTTAACACAGAAGAAAATTATTTTTTTCATGGTATAGAAATGTTGCCAAAGCGTTGTATTAAGTGTGTTGAACTTAGAGAATATATTGAAAAACAGTTAAACCAACTTTTTTTTCACCTTTCCTTCTATCCCAGGCCGGAAACTTTTAGACCTTACCTCGTAGTTTTTTTTCCTACAATGTGACTGTTTTTCTTAGCCGAATCCTAAATATTACTCGACTTCGTAAATTAAACGGTATGAAATCTCCTTTATCCTTTCGCAACATTTATGGACTGTTTCGACACACTTTCTTAGATGGAAGTTTATTTTCGAGAGAACTACTCAAATTCCATTCAGTCATCATTAACATAATGTGGGTTGTGGCTGAGTGGAGTGTGGCCAATCCTGAGACGGTATGAGATTACTTCTTCCCTTCGACTATTTGACAATTGAACTGGACACTGGATGAATGTGCATTAACACCAAGGATAAATTAATACTTTCGAGGTTTTAAGCACTTTTTTCTCCGACTGACATCGCCACATCGAAAATTGCTTATGGACCCTTTTTAGTAGACAATTTAGAAAGCTTTCGAATGGTTAACTTCCACTTACCACGATTTCCCGGTAAGTGGAAGTAAATATACGAAGATTCCCAAAACTTTTCATATTAATACAATATTTGGTTTACATGAACTTCCTGAACTCAAAAAGTAACCAACATTTTAATATCTTACTTTGGATAAATTTCAAGCATATAGAAAATGTTTCAACTGAATTCAACGATTCCGAGTACCCAACCCGAAATTAGTTAGAAAAACTAGTTTTATCTAAAATGACGTCATTCGCTTATATATATATATATATATATATATATATATATATATATATATATATATATATGGGAGCGAGGTTAGCTCAGAGGTAGAGCACTCGACTAATGAACTGGAGGACCCAGGTTCAAAACCCGAGCGTGCACTAAAGATTTTTTCTTCTAGTGCCATCGTTCGAGGGTTGGCTTTGGTGTCCCAGATTGTCCCTAGGCTAACCCAGCCTTTAATTAATTAATGTGTACCAGCAAAGGAAAAAATCAGGCGGCCGGAGAATAGTACTGACCACACTATCTCCCTAGTGTGACGTATGGTCAAGAATCAGGTACCTCTACAGTCTCTGCCCCTCTGGGCCCTTAGTGGCCTGTTACGGGACTGATATATATATATATAAATATATATATATATATATATATATATATATATATATATATATATATATATATAACGAGGGTGAAGGAGACGCCCAATTGTAAATTGACGTGTTTAGCATCTTACTTTTTTTTTTTTTTTGTGATAAATGTACATTCATCCATGTGAATTGTATCTCCTAATAATAAAAATAAAAATAAATAATAATATATATATATACAAACAAAAGTTTATGGGTTCTGAAACGTGAAATTTTCTAGTCGGCACTTCCGAATTGCTTCATGAGATCAACCTCATCCTGATGGAGGTTAAGCGCTAAAATTAACTGGTAATCGACTTGAGCGTTGTATCTAGGAAGAAAATATGCTTTTACTTTGGGTTTATAGCAGCTCATCCGTCTGAAAGGAGTAAAACAACTTGTTGAGTCATAGCGTGGAAGAAGTGCTGCCGATTTCATGGAAAAGCATTTCGTCTTGATTGCCTCATGGTGTGTGGAAATAGCAGCCATCTGGGGAGCTTGTTCCAGTGTGCGGATCAACATCTTACAACTTAACCCCCCCCCCTCAAAAAAAAACATTCAATATTCCTTTGAATTTCGTAAACTCCAAACTGTAGTTCAGGTAGGGATTTTCGGATACCATTAGAGTTTCCATACCTACTCATATGAGTAGTACTTAAATCATTTTTCAATACTACTCATACAAATACTCCTAATGTATGGATACTTACTCATATCGATGCTTTTACATTTTTCGATACTACTCATACAAATACTCCTAATATATGGATACTTACTCATATCGATGCTTTTACATTTTTCGATACTACTCATACAAATACTCCTAATGTATGGATACTTACTCATATCGATGCTTTTACATTTTTCAATACTACTCATACAAATACTCCTAATGTATGGATACTTACTCATATCGATGCTTTTACATTTTTCGATACTACTCATACAAATACTCCTAATGTTTTGATACTTACTCATATCGATGCTTTTACATTTTTCGATACTACTCATACAAATACTCCTAATGTATGGATACTTACTCATATCGATGCTTTTACATTTTTCGATACTACTCATACAAATACTCCTAATGTATAGATACTTACTCATATCGATACTTTTACATTTTTTTAAATGAAACGCACGTCGGAAATGTTAAAGGTCAATAAAATTGTGAGGGAAGAAATTAAAAGTAAAGAAATTAAATAACAAAAATTATCCTTAATCTGCTATATATTTGTCAAATACCACTCACTCATTCACTGACCTGTCATCGCACAGCCCAAACCACTTGACAGAAAATTTTGAAATTTTTCAAGGACACTCCCTTTAGGACTAAACACTCGCTAAGAAAGGATTTTTTGATATTCAAATTTTTAAGTATTTTTATAGGGGTTTGAATTTTTAGTTGGTTAGAGCAGGCAAGCCTAGACAGCTTGCGTTGCAAGGACGATAACAGAACAGCTGTTACCGTACTGTATCTATTTCATAGTATTATTTTTAATTGAGGTTAATTTCAACTATGATAGCAGACCTTCAATTAATAGAAATAAACTGTCCCTCATAGAGTTCACGCTATTACTGGTGATGGCCCGTCCAAAGTAATAATATCCCGAACCCTTGCACAGCCTCCTCACCCATCAGCATCCCCAGTCATAACACTTCTTGGTAATGCTAGCAAATATATTGGGTTTTTCCAAATGGCATCTGAAAAACATAAGTTTTTAAATTTTAACGTATATTTATTATGGACAACGAATTGTAACGTGTACTGGTACAACTCCTGTTACTGGTAACCTATATATAAAGGGCTATCTCTACGTTATCTGTTTCTTGACACTGGTCCGGAGCGCAACGAGTGTCAAGCAACATTATACTTTGATTACTTATCAATTGATGTATAACATATAGTACGACGGGAACCATACTAAACTACAAAAAATTATATAGTAGCTTTCATTTTGATGATACGTACATTATTTAACGCAATAAAATAACTACTTATCTGCCGTGACTAAGCACGGTTATTCAGGTAGTTATTAAATATATTAAGCTACGTAACTCTTTAGCATCAACATTGGCCAAAAACAGTAACAGCTCTAGATATTTTGAAGACAATCTGTTCCTTGTTTGCGACATTGTTGCTCCGGCTTTGGAAAGAAAACGGAACCGATGTTAAAATTAAATATTGTTGTGCACATTTGTACATACAAGGAAATACAAATTTCATATCATCCCATTCTGCAAATGGTTTGCTTTTAAGGGAAGCTACTGGATTTGATAAATATAGAGAAACATCGTTGCCCTTATGAGATTTTTTTCTCTTCTTGTGTCCGTGTCCTCCTTATAATGTTTCCAAAAATCATATTCGATTGGAGCAGTAGATGAGGCATCATCTTCTGAATCTCTTGGGCAACTAAGTTGTAAGGTCAGTCTGATTCGATTCGATACCAAGAACGTTTATTTCGATACCGACTAGGTATCGCAAGATTGATTCGATGCTATAAGTACTTGGTATCGAATCAAAGTATCGACCTACTCGTATTTACTAATATCGGAACGTCCCAAAGATCAGAGAATGTCTACGGAAAAAGCATTTCTTTTTCTACAAGAGGATTTTTTATAACCCGTTCAGATAGAAAGAAGAGTTCAAGTGCACATACAATTTAAATTATAGTTGATAACGTTTTTTTGGTCCCATTCTTGTTGAAGAATGTGCTGCCTCGACACACCTTCTGCGTGAGGAACATTCTTAAAGTTTCCGGTATATAAATTTTAAATTGCCTCATTTATTTTCTTAGGATCCTAAACTACATAAAAAAAAGTAATCATATTAAAAGATTGGGTCAAAATGAGAATTCTTATTATTCATTTAAGATTTACAATGCCATTGAATACTATTATATTTTCATTACTGGGCGACTTGTCAATTTGTTGATGTGTTTAATTAATTTCGCCCCAGAATCTCAGAAAGAATTCGACCTCGCATTGTAGCGGAGGTCAGGAGTGGGTTCTGGAGGACGACAACTGTAATTTCATATAATGTCCTCTTATGAGTTCCTACCTCTATGCTGACAGAAGGATACTATTAACCTGTACGTCTATACCTCTGTGGTAGGTAAAGCCAGGTACGTCTATACTTCTGTGGTAGGTAAAGCCAGGTACGTCTATACCTCTGTGTTAGGTAAAGACAGGTACGTCTATACCTCTGTGGTAGGTGATGACAGGTACCTTTATACCTGTAAGAGCGGTATGTCTGTACCTCTGTGGTTAGTAAAGAGTGGTAGCTCTGTACCTCTGTGGTTAGTAAAGAGTGGTAGCTCTGTACCTCTGTGGTTAGTAAAGAGTGGTAGCTCTGTACCTCTGTGGTTAGTAAAGAGTGGTAGCTCTGTACCTCTGTAGTTAGTAAAGAGTGGTAGCTCTGTACCTCTGTGGTTAGTAAAGAGTGGTAGCTCTGTACCTCTGTGGTTAGTAAAGAGTGGTAGCTCTGTACCTCTGTGGTTAGTAAAGAGTGGTAGCTCTGTACCTCTGTGGTTAGTAAAGAGTGGTTGCTCTGTACCTCTGTGGTTAGTAAAGAGTGGTAGCTCTGTACCTCTGTGGTTAGTAAAGAGTGGTAGCTCTGTACCTCTGTGGTTAGTAAAGAGTGGTAGCTCTGTACCTCTGTGGTTAGTAAAGAGTGGTTGCTCTGTACCTCTGTGGTTAGTAAAGAGTAGTAGCTCTGTACCTCTGTGGTTAGTAAAGAGTGGTAGCTCTGTACCTCTGTGGTTAGTAAAGAGTGGTTGCTCTGTACCTCTGTGGTTAGTAAAGAGTGGTAGCTCTGTACCTCTGTGGTTAGTAAAGAGTGGTAGCTCTGTACCTCTGTGGTTAGTAAAGAGTGGTAGCTCTGTACCTCTGTGGTTAGTAAAGAGTGGTTGCTCTGTACCTCTGTGGTTAGTAAAGAGTGGTTGCTCTGTACCTCTGTGGTTAGTAAAGAGCGGTATGTCTGTACCTCTGTGGTTAGTAAAGAGTGGTAGCTCTGTACCTCTGTGGTTAGTAAAGAGTGGTAGCTCTGTACCTCTGTGGTTAGTAAAGAGCGGTATGTCTGTACCTCTGTGGTTAGTAAAGAGTGGTTGCTCTGTACCTCTGTGGTTAGTAAAGAGCGGTATGTCTGTACCTCTGTGGTTAGTAAAGAGTGGTAGCTCTGTACCTCTGTGGTTAGTAAAGAGTGGTTGCTCTGTACCTCTGTGGTTAGTAAAGAGTGGTTGCTCTGTACCTCTGTGGTTAGTAAAGAGCGGTATGTCTGTACCTCTGTGGTTAGTAAAGAGTGGTAGCTCTGTACCTCTGTGGTTAGTAAAGAGCGGTATGTCTGTACCTCTGGGGTTAGTAAAGAGTGGTAGCTCTGTACCTCTCTGGTTAGTAAAGAGTGGTAGCTCTGTACCTCTGTAGTAGGTAAAGAGTGGTAGCTCTGTACCTCTGTGGTTAGTAAAGAGTGGTAGCTCTGTACCTCTGTGGTTAGTAAAGAGTGGTAGCTCTGTACCTCTGTGGTTAGTAAAGAGTGGTTGCTCTGTACCTCTGTGGTTAGTAAAGAGTGGTTGCTCTGTACCTCTGTGGTTAGTAAAGAGCGGTATGTCTGTACCTCTGTGGTTAGTAAAGAGTGGTAGCTCTGTACCTCTGTGGTTAGTAAAGAGCGGTATGTCTGTACCTCTGGGGTTAGTAAAGAGTGGTAGCTCTGTACCTCTCTGGTTAGTAAAGAGTGGTAGCTCTGTACCTCTGCAGTAGGTAAAGAGTGGTAGCTGCTGAAAATTGTTTATACAATTTTCCACAAAAAAAAGTAGCAATTTTTTTAGTGAAATGAATTCCTGCCTAATTTGCTATTTTCAATGGACAGGTCTTTTTGGTCTAAAGGAAAAGAGGGTACATTATAAAACATGTGGTGTACATTCTAAACGGAATGAGCATTTGCTACAATATTCTATGTTGCTACGCATTGTATTTATATTAAAAATATATTTTGTTAAAATTAATTTAGAATTTTTAATTTCTTGTTTTACTATTTTTCAAATATTCCGGCGATTATTATAAAAGTATTATTAAACTAGTTTCCTCCCTCTTATGGCTGTTAGCCAGGAAGAATGGTCTACTACTTACTTACTTTTTTTTATTTTATTTATTTATTTATTTATGAGCGACCGTAACTAAGGCGACTCGCTCAGAACAAAAATTACATATATAATATACATACGAAAATTACATCTAATTCAGTACAACTAATTAAATACATCTAATTAAATACGATCTTATTTTACACATTTTTGGCCAAATATACAAATTGAAATTTATATACACATCTATTTATAAGAGAATACAATATTACAATATACTTGAATATATGAAAAATCAATATTATAATAATGCATGAAGTTTATACACATAATCAATTAAGTTGGTTGAAGGAGGTTTCACACTCCTGTTAGTTTTATATTGTCAAATGTAAGATTTTAGTATAGTACGGCTGTATAGTTTTAACATTTTAAGACAAATAAAATACATACACATATATGTGTGTATGTCCTGTTATAATTTGTTCATGTTTAATTATAATTATAATTTGTTTAGGAGGTTGGTCTTGTTGAGGTAGTTCAGTATGTTATCTATATATTTGCTTCCATCGCCGAGTAATTCAGTCATATTGTAAGGTAAGTCATAGTTTTGTCGCTGTAAACATTCAGTAAGTATGTGCTTTATAGTCAGCGGTGTGTTACACTGTGTACATGTCGGTCTGTCCTGTCTTGTCATGAGATAAGAGTGTGTCAGTCGGGAATGGCCAATTCTTAAGCGGCATAATATCACTTCGTCTCTTCTATTATCCCTTTTGCTTGAGGGCCATTCACCTACCGTCTGTTTTATTTCGCGAAGTTTGTTTTCTGTCGTCATGTGCCAAGATTTCTGCCACTTTTCTGTAATAAACCTTCTTACTTCGATTTGCAGGTCTTGTAATGTAACTTTGTCTATGTCCTGTCGGTTTTGTCTTGTAGCTGTCCGAGCCAGTACGTCAGCTTGACTGCTTTTTCCTATGTCCTCATGTCCTGGGAGCCAATATATTGTGATTTCTTTATTCGTCCGGTGTATCTGTTCTAATATGTTCATAATGATGGGATTGTCGTTGTACATGTTTTGTAGTCCATGTATTGAGCTGAGTGAGTCCGTAAATAGTGTTATCTTTTGTTTTTGTATGTCGTGTGCATTTCCCAGAGCAAGGTGAATGGCGTGCAGCTCAGCAGAATAAATACTAGTACTTTTTGGTAGTTTAAGCTGTAAGGTATTTATATCCATTACAGCTGCTGCGCCTGTGCCTTCAGCTGTCTTGGATCCGTCCGTGTAAATAAACATTGTGTCTTTATTTTTGTCAAGATATGACTTGAATATGTGTTTGTATGAATGTGTAGATGTCGGGTCGGATTTTTTGTATTTAGTCAGTCCTAGGTCTAGTTTCAAATTGTTTAGAGTCCATGGTGTGAACGTTACGGGAGGTCTGGGTAAGAGTTGTGTTTGTAGTAGGTCAGTGTCTTGTGCATAAATCATACATCTTACCAGCAGTGGGCGTTGCCTCAATGGTTTCATTTGGTATTTTCGTAACAGATCTTCGTCAATAGATTGCGGGACGCACTTACTATTTAAATATTTAGTTTTAAGGCAATATTTCAAACAATTCTGCATACGTCTGTATTCCAATGGTAATTCCCCACATTCTACATGTAGGCTATTAGAGGGGCTGGATCTGAAGGCTCCCGTTGCAATGCGTAAACCATTATTTTGTATAGAGTCTAGGATTTTAAGATTGCTGGGCTTGGCAGATGTGTACGCTACACTTCCATAATCCAGAAGAGACCTGGTATATGCCCGATAAAGTGTCAGCATTACACTTCTGTCTGCTCCCCACTTCGTGTTGCATAATATCATTAAAAGATGTAAAGATTTTTTACATTTATCAACGAGATTTTTTAGGTGGGGAACCCAGGTAAGTTTTGAGTCAAAAAGAAGTCCTAAAAATTTTATGTAGTTTGTGAAGTGTATAGGCGTATTATTTAAGTTCAATGTAATTTGTGGTATACGTCGCTTTTTTGTAAAAATTATGCTTTGTGTCTTTAGTGCAGAGAATGTAGTCCGTAAGTAACGCTCCAATTCTGTAGCCTATTTATCGTCCTTTGGATAGACTCTGCGGCAGTTTCTAGGTCTTTAGTTCGAATATAGATAAGCAAATCATCCACATACAGGCAATATTTGACTGGGTCAGCAATATGCTCACGGACGGTGTCCATAGCTATTTTGAATAGCGTCGTGCTTATTACACTGCCTTGGGGCACTCCGTTTTCCTGAGTGAATACATTCGAAAAAGCTGATCCCACTTTAACTCGGAAGGTTCTATTCGAAAGAAAATTTAATACAAAGTTGAAAAAATTTCCTCGAATATTCCATTCGCCTAGTTTAGTTAGAATAGCTCGGCGCCAAACTGTATCGTAAGCCTTTTCGATATCAAAAGAGACGGCTAATACATATTCCTTAGAGATAAATGAATCCAAAATTTCTTTTTCCAAAGTAACAATGTGATCTATAGCCGAGTGATTAGGTCTGAAGCCACATTGGTACTCTGATAGAAGCTTATTTTTATCAAGGAACCATAGAAGCCGCTTATTTAATATTCTCTCAAAAATCTTAAAAGTACAGCTTGTCAGAGCTATTGGTCTGTAACTATCAGCTGATGTCGCATCTTTATTCGGTTTTTTGATTGGTATAATAATTGCTTGGTTCCACGATGATGGGTAGAGACCAGTCTCATAAGCATTATTATATAACTTTAGCAGTAGCGACATCCCACTTGGGGGAAGATTTTTCAGCATCCTATAACAGATTCCATCCTCCCCAGGTGAAGTGTCTTTTACTTGGGTCAGTACTAGTCTCAATTCTTGCATTGTTATTGGCTCGTTTAAAGGTTGAATGAATTTTGGTGTTTGTAGTAACGGGATAGTTTCTAAATTATTTTTTTGTCTACGCGAATCTGGTGATAATCTTTCATCACTTGACACATAGGAGAAGTGATGGCCTAGGAGATTACTAATAGTTTCAGGGCAAGTAATTAAGAGGTTGTTTTCCTTTAGGGCCGAAATGGGAGGGTTGTACTTTTTGTGTTTGATTTTATTGATCATATTCCAGATTGTTTTTGGAGGAGTATTTCTGTTAATAGAGGATAAGATTTCGACCCAGCATTTTTTTTTGCTTTGTTTTATAATATATTGGGCTTTAGCTTTTTTCCGCTTGTATTCTATCAGAAATTCCTGACTAGGATTTGCATTAAATAATCGGAGTGCCCTTTTTCTTTCAGTTACTGCCGTTTAACATTCATCGTTCCACCAAGGGACTGGTCGGTTTTTATATGTACCTTGTGTCTTTTTCATTGATGCATCTGCTGCTAATTTAATTGCTGATAAAAAGTTTTCGTATGTTTTAATATCTTTAAGATTTTCTAAAAAGCAATTTTGAAACTTGCTCCAATCCGCATTTTTTACATCATACCGCGGAGTGGAGGTAAAGTTGATTGGAGGTGTATCGGGAGTAAGTACTATTGGGAAATGATCACTTCCGAATTGATCATGATTTACTTCCCAATTGAAACGTGTAAATATTGATGAAGAGCTGGCAGATACATCAATGTTAGTGTAAGTTCCAGTACGGGGACATAAATGTGTCGGTTCGTGCGTGTTAAATGGGATGAGGTCATTTTTTTCAAGCAGAGTTTGAATTATTTTCCCCCTTGCATTGGTAGCTTTAGCTCCCCATAATGTACTTTCAGAGTTCAGATCACCTACCAGGAGTAAGGGAGTAGGGAGTTGCGTGATAATGTCTTGGAGTGTGTGTATGTCAATAGGTTCACTTGGTGGAAGATAGAGACAACAGACAGTAACTTTGAAAGGCATGTAAACTGTGACTGCGACAGCTTGGACTGTAGTCAGTAACCTTACAGGTTCACTGTAGATGCAGTCCCTCACATAAATACAGACACCGCCACAAGCCTTACCTCCCAGCAGATAGTCTTTATAATAAGAATTATACCCGTGTATGGAGACTTGCTTCAGAAGCTTCAGGTCAGCAAAATGTCTCTGGACACCATTAATATTCCATTGGAGCACAGACATAGCAGCTTAGGGATGGAGATATGTATTCTATTGGGTCGACTGTGCAGTTATGAAGTGTTGATGAGTGATGAAATTTGACCGTGAGAAGGTTATTTCTTATTTTTGGTTCTCCCCCGTGTCTTAGTTGCAGATGATGGAGTCTCCTCAGCAGTTTTTGTATCTTCATATGTATTAAATGTATTTTGTATGTTCTATGAATTAAATATATATCTTTGTAACTTTTGTTATAATTAATAAATACTAATATATATATATATATATATATATATATATATGAGTACATGGGATTGTTAAGACACTCCTTTGACAATGTCCTACTTATCGGGCCAATATGGATCTGACATTGAGGTCAGGGATAACAGGAAATGGCAGCTTCTTATCTCCAACATAATATGCGCTTTACGTTCTTCTAAGGGATACGCCATCTTCTTTATATATATATATATATATATATATATATATATATATATATATATATATATATCCCTCACATTACAAACACCAACTACAACTTTATCAAAAGCTCACACCATAAATTCACACAATTCCTTACAGAACATGGACCGACTGGACAATATTTGACAAGATTAAAGATACAGAATGACGATAAGTGTAAATGTGACGGACGGACTACGCAAACTTTTACCCACATCTTATATTCATGTACACTGTTCGACAAAAACAGGTTACAATTAATAAAAGCTATTACATTAAAAGATGGCAATTGGCCAGTACAACCAAATATTCTATTTGATAAATATAAAAAAGAATTTTCAAAATTTACCAAAAGTATAGACATGGATGTAGAAAAATAAAATTAGAATTTATGTTTTGATTTGAACAATAATGAATGTATCTCAATATATCTGCTCTTGCATATCCTTCCGGCTCAAGAAACCGCAGCATCGGTTCAAATAGTATTTTAGTTTAATATTCTTTAACTATAGTTTATTATTGTCACAATTACTCACTTATTAGAGTATCATTATAAATAAGTTTAAAAAAATAATTGTATGTTTAAACTCACTTTATTTAAATTAGTTCTGTATAACTTTCTTATCAAAGGTTATATCTCAATATTATATATGTATCAAAACACATAATCACTACATGTAAAATGCCAAATAAGGCAATGGTACATGTGTTCACAATAAATGTATTCTTCTTAGGGATAATAAGAAGAGAAAAAAAAAATATATATATATATACATATATACGTACATATAAACCAAAAAAATTAAATATTTCATTATTATTTGAGTTTGTAGTAGGTTGAGAATTTAATACGCTATTGAATAGTCTCTTTCCACACAAGTATATATATATATATATATATATATATATATATATATATATATACATTAATATATTATATCGCACTAGCATTTCTAAAGTGACAACTCAAAATAAAACTCAACTGGAAATGTGTCACTCTGGCCTATGTAGGGGGCATGGCATTAAAACAGGAAGGGTGCCCCCTGGTGTACAAGCTCTGATGTAGCTAATATTTACCAAGTTTTCATAGTCATAACTGATAAATTATTGATTGAATTGATTTTTGAGTTGTATCACTTTAGAAATACTAGTGCGATATTGATTTCAAATTGTTGAAGTTAATTTTGTATTTTTAAGCAATTCATATATGTATAAATTGTAATCTACAACAATATTTTTTTACCTACAAACTTTTTATGAATAAGTTTCAGAATAATTGATTGTAGTGAACTTTTATGAAAAAATATATTCGGAAAGTTTTAAAATAACTATATCAAAAAAGTTTCCTAATGAAAAAGTTCATGTTCAATAAAAAAATAGAAGTAAGATAAAAAAAAATTATAAGTTTAACTTTAACTTTTTAAAAATAAAAGTTAACTTGAATTTTCGACCCCTGGAAATAACATTGTAGCCACCATAACAGGAAACCGACAATGTTTTAAGCGGAAATTGCTCTTTCGGTCTTCTCAACGTTCGCTCTAGGAAACTCACCCCCCCCCCCCAAAAAAACAATACGATGTTATCAATTAATCATTTTTTTTATTAATTTAGTTAATTAATTACCGAATAACTTATTCATTTGGGTTTCCGTTTTGGGATCCTCTCGAATAAGAATCTGTTCAGATCTTGGGTTGGCCTCATTCCTTCTCGCCAATTACAACGGCTGAGAAGGTCCTACATCTGTTCCTGGCTCTTCTCATGAATATTTATGACGGAGGAAAGGAGATCGGTGTCAGGGATGGCAGACGTGTGCTTCCGACGGGACTCGAACCTACGACCTTGCACTCCTGCACGGCAAGTATTAGTACGCAGGATAACATGGCTAATCATCTCTCAGATAGCTGCTGTGCGTTCTGTTGCAGGGAGAAGTATGCGATCTGCTGCATAGGGAAGTATGAGTTCTGCTGCATAGGAAAGTATACGTTCTGCTGCATAGGAAAGTATACGTTTGGGTGCATAGAAAAGTATGCGTTTTGGTGCAGATAGAGGTATGCGTTCTCCTGCAGAGTGAAGTATGCGTTCTAATGCAGAGAGATGTATGCGATCTGCTGCATAGGGAAGTATGAGTTCTGCTGCATAGGAAAGTATACGTTTGGGTGCATAGAAAAGTATGCGTTTTAACGCAGAGAGAGACATGCGTTCTACTGCAAGGGGAAGTAAGCGCTCTGCTGCATAGGAAAGATTGCGTTCTGCTGCATAGGGAAGTATGAGTTCTGCAGCATAGAGAAGTATGAGTTCTGCTACATCGGAAAGTATGCGTTTGGGCGCATACAGAAGTATGCACTCTACTGCATAGGGAAGTCTGCTTACCGCAGTAAAAACATAAACATGTTTTGAAACAGCCTGCTGAGGCCTGTGTCCTAAAGTAAACATATTCCCCAATACATAGCATTCTTAGATATAATGGAACTATGCGAGAGAACCTAAAAGTACAAATAGGTATTCTATGAGGGCACCTAGGCTTATTTCCAAATCTCTCAAGGTTAAAGTTAGAAAGAGAATATTTTCTCGATGCGATCTATTTATTTTATTGTCCAAAAATCATTTCTACTATATAATTCCAGTACTCTAGGCATTATGCCTAATAAATTCTTAAACGGTGCCTATGACATCTTATCTGTGACATTTTAACGGGTATCCGTAACGCCTTGACGAGTATCCGTGGCCATTTATGGGGTATCCGTAACGCGTTGACGATTATCCGTAACCATTTAAGGGTTATCCGTAACGCCTTAACGGGTATCCGTGACGATTTATAGGGTACCCGTAACATCATTCATGGAAGCCTGTAAATGTAAATGGGGTTTTCATGCGGCTAGTAATCCACAGCCTACGTTGCTTGGCTTCGGACAGAACCCTACTTTCCTTGTAGTATAGTATTGACCATACTATTTCTCTCGTGTGATATAAAGTCAAGTATCAGATAACTCTACAGCATCAGCCTCTCTGATCCATCGGCCTGTTACGGGGATTAAATGCTGGCCATGAGGCCAAACAAGAACCTTGCCATACATGTACATTACCCTGCATAAGTGTTTGAGAACTATGTGGCATTGTTCTGAACATTCTTCAAGATGGCGTCCTAGCCATCTTCGGTTCTATTCATCATCTTGAGCAATTATTGTAATTCCCATCCATTCTCCGATACTATTTACCCCGTGATTTAGAGAGGTTACGAAACGTCGGGCACTCCCTTCAGGAGATAACCCCCTAGGTAGGTTACGGGCCATCAAACTCTAAAGGCGTTCAACAAACCTTCAAGCCGAAAACAAACACGATTCGGATAAGATCCCCCAGCTGAAATTTTGATTTAATCCGTAATAATGTCTCATGAAAATTAACTAAGATTACTTAGTTCTGTCTATTTTTTTTTTTTTTTTTTTTTTTTGGTGTAACATATCCCAAATGCTCCTAACCACCGAAATTATTTCCTATATACGCCCCTGGGGTACGCAAAGTGTTAAAAAATAAAAACATATTGCTAAACATCAACTGATTAATAACTGTTTACCATAAGCATTGTCTGGGCGTCAGAATTTACTTCACTGCATTTTTTAAGGTTGATAAGATATTATTGGGGTAGAAACGATTTAAACACATTGACATATTGTACCTGATTCCCTAAAACGTTAGAAGTACTGCTTTGTAGGTTTAGAATAGGCCACAGCAATTTTATCTTCATGTGTGGATGTGATTCTTCTTTAGATCAGGAATGATTGTCTCGGACATACATATATAAAATATTGTAAGGAGTACCAGCTCCTTTCTGATATAAGATACTTCAATAATAAGAATAATAAGAAACATTAATTGGTTGTTTTTGTTTTTTCGTTGGATTTAAGATATAACTTAGAAATTAACACAAAATTATCAAAATTCGATAAAAAAAAACCTGTTTCCAAAATATTTTACAACAATGAGTTTAATTATCTTCTTTCGTTGTATCCAGATGCAGTACTAGCATTTACAGACGGTTCAAAATCTAGAGAAGGCACTGGATCAGCAGCTATAATAAAAAATTCTAAGTTTGGCATTAAATTAAATAAAAAATCATCCGTTTTTTCAGCAGAACTACAGGGGATAGTTTTGGCTTTAAGAAATATAACTGTAGTTCCAAATAAGACAATCATCATATGTTCAGATTCACTAAGTTCTTTACTCTCCCTCGTCAACATATTTGAGACACACACTCTAATGACAGAGATTTTTCAACAAATACACGAACTACAAACTTACGGCATAAAAGTTGTTCTTCTGTGGATACCCGGACACATGGATATCCCAGGAAACACAGAAGCCGACAAATACGCTAAACAAACAACAGAAAAATGTACAATATACGTAGAAGAACTGACACTACAAGACTTACATGTAAACATAAAAACATATTTACACCTTGAATGGCAAAAAGTTTGGGCTGAAACACAAAACAACAAATTAAAGGAAATTAAGAAAACAGTAAGTGTTTGGCCATCAAGCAACAGATCAACCCGAAGAGAAGAGGTAGTCATTACAAGATTACATATCGGACATTCGTTGCTGACACATCGCTATTTAATGACAAGACAAGACAGACCAGTTTGCGCCATATGCAACGCAAACTTGACTATAAAACACATACTGACTGGCTGCAAAGAACGAGACAGACTAAATCTACCTCATGACATGAACGAACTTTTGACAGATGACAGTCCACACTTAAACACAATACTCACTCACCTTAAAGACTTAAATATTTACAATTTCATTTAGCACAACAGAATTTATTAAAACATGTACTAAATTTGAAGTGTAGTAATGGACACAGTCCTGAAACTTTAAAAAAAGGAATTACTTGATGCATAACTATTTTTTAAACTTTCATGCAAGAGCTATCTAAATTTCCACAAAACCCTGAATGTTTGAATTTCTTAATTTACAATTATGAGATTAGATTCTACCGCCAACATTAAAAAAGAGCAAGTCGCTATGTTCGCGAGCTCTTAAAATCAATAAATCGTTGGATTTAACAGTAAAATGAGTATTTTAGTAACAATTTATGGATATTAGAAACATATTGGTAATAGTGTTTTCCGAAAGGGAAGTTGAGAAGGCGGTGGGAGTCATTTCCGCTTGGGATACTGTCAGTTTCCGGTTGTGGGGTCTTAAAGATTTTGTTATATATTTTTCACGAAAGATCAAATCCCACTTATAACTGCTTTTATTCCTTTATTAATAGCACTAGGTAGATGAACCTTAACGCACTAAGGTTAACGCACAATTATACAATAAAATTATAGAAATATATAGTTGTATAAATTAATAAATATATATTCAGTTCTAGGAATATTAGATTAGAAATCGAGATGGGGGATTCTCGTATATGAATGGATCTTTTGAATCGATTCGAATCGAAATGAAAAGATGTATCCACAGGAAAAGATCGGCGAGGTCAAATCGATTTAAAAGATCGATCTTTTAGGCTCAGAAGATCGATCTACGATATGGATCGATTCAAAAGATCGATCTTCTAGGCTCAGAGTATCGATCTACGATATGGATCGATTCAAAAGATCGATCTTCTAGGCTCAGAGTATCGATCTACGATATGGAGCGATTCAAAAGATCGATCTTCTAGGCTCAGAGTATCGATCTACGATATGGATCGATTCAAAAGATCGATCTTCTAGGCTCAGAGGATCGATCTACGATATGGAGCGATTCAAAAGATCGATCTTCTAGGCTCAGAGTATCGATCTACGAAATGGATTGATTCAAAAGATCGATCTTCTAGGCTCAGAGTATCGATCTACGATATGGATCGATTCAAAAGATCGATCTTCTAGGCTCAGAGTATCGATCTACGATACGGAGCGATTCAAAAGATCGATCTTCTAGGCTCAGAGTATACATCTACTATATGGATCGATTCAAAAGATCGATCTTCTAGGCTCAGAGTATCGATCTACGATATGGATCGATTCAAAAGATCGATCTTCTAGGCTCAGAGTATCGATCTACGATATGGATCGATTCAAAAGATCGATCTTCTAGGCTCAGAGTATCGACTTACTGTTACCAACGAAATCCGTATTTCATTTCGATTTAAACCAATTCTCATTAGAGAATCGCCCATCACTACTACGAATCGACCTAAATAAATCGATTTGAAAACTCGATAATTTGAAAAATGTGTCTGTAACCTAAAAGTAGAAAAATGTAAGACTATTTTTCATCAAAAAATAATACAGAATGAAACTACTACTGTTACATCGTATTAAAATATGTATATTATTACATATATATGATCATGATAAAATATGTTTATCAAATGAGAAAAAAATATAGTAAAATAATGATAATAGAAAAAAGTCCGTCACGCAGGAGCTGCATAACTAAGCACTTTCCTCAGAATTTTTGTAGAGTAGTCTACATTACTGAATAATTTGCTTTAAATAACCTATATAAATAAAATAAAAACGTGAATAGTTCTGCTGAATTTTGTAAATAATTTGCTTCCAGAGTTATGTTAATACATGATACTGTACTACTTAATAAATACACAAAAACTTCATTATCCGTCTTTTCATCTGACGCAGGGGAACAGGATACAGTCCCCATAGGGAACCTACGTTTGGCCGGCTAATTCTAATAAAACAGAGCTTAAAGTAAACCCTCCTTTCCAATAGACCGATTTACTTCATTTTTACAACACTTCTCATGAGATACCCACGACGTATACTGCGTTTCGTTACAATACAGCAGACATGACGACCGGTATGAGTATATTAGTACTTCAGTTCCGGAGTAAACCCCCCCCCCCTCCTCCAAAAAACCCGATTTAGTTTATTTTTACAACCCACTTTTCTCTGTTGATTACCACCTCGAATACCGAGTTTCGTTGAAATGTAACAAAAATTACGGCTGGTAGTGGCAAATTGGTAATGTGGGTCCGGAGTAAACCCCCCTCCTAATAAACCGATTTAGTTTATTTTTACAACGTATGTCTCTCTTTAGATCAACATAACGAATACCGAGTTTCGTTGAAATATAACAAAAACTACGGCTGGCATGGTCAAATTAGTGTTTTGGGTTCGGGGTAACCCCCCCCCCCCCCTTCCGGGGGACCGATTTTGGTGGTTACCGAACTCGTTCAATCGTTTGCTAATTGAATGCTATATACGAAATTTCGTGACGAAAAAACAAAAACTCTGGCCGCTATCGTGTTAACAGACACACACACATATATATATATATATAAATATATATATATATATATATATATATATATATATATATATATACATAAATTTTAACGGGGGTCATTTTCGGTGGCTACTAGGTAGGATCGATGGAGATTTGAAGAAATTTTTGAAAAATTCCGTCATGAGTGCAACCTCAATAGCTAGGGTGAATGACCCGATCGTTGACACTTCTCCTTAAGTTGACACTTCAAATTTAAATTTGAAAAATAACAATTAGATTCGAGAGAATTCAATAAGTTTGCATCCAAATGAAAGAACAGGTGTTGAAGAATAATGTCGACTGACCCGATCAACTATGCAACTCCGTTAATAACATCTGCAGCCATTTTAGTATGAAAAATCCTCGAGTCAACTCCTGCTGCTCTCTTTGCTTAGTGAATTTGATAAGAGATTAAGAATATTTCATAAGAATTTGTTTTTGTAATGCGTGCATTAAATTGTATTTTTGTGATTTCTATGAACTCTATGATACTCAAATTATGGACTGTAAAAGGTTTGACTCAAGTTAAATAAAAAAATCTTGAGATTATGGTAGTGTCAACATTGGGAACCCAATAAACAACCAGAGCTCCTTTTCTTGACACTAATGTCAACTTTAGGAAAACGGTTGTAAGTGATGAATACTAAAACATTTAGTTGAGATTTTCATTAGAAATTCATGTATCCTGATTTTATTAATTTCTTATGACTGGAACCTTAAGTTGACAACATGTTTTCCTAATTTCGACATTCTGTTCCTAATTTTGACAGGCAAATTTTTATAATAGTTTTCTGCAATTTGAAATGTCACACAACTTCTTAATCAATCTGTGGTACAATGGTTATAACAGGCGGTACCTCCAAATGCTTCTCACATTAACCAACCTATGGATGTATCAGGTTTCCGAACGTTTAAAGAAGGTTGGAAGCTAAAATTTCATGAATAGAGCAAGTCCTGCATTAAAAAAAAAACACAGCTGAAATCGCCAAGAAAAAAGAGCGAAGGCTAGATTGAACAAAAAAGAAGAAAAATCCCTTACAAGAAATAACTTTTAAATTCTTCTCGACGGAAAAATAAGGTGAGAAACTCCATGACTGAGGAAGATGGTGACTCCTCCATTCAGCCTGAAGAAGGAAGGACATCACTAGCATGAACTGTGTAGAATCAACAGGTGTAAGTAAACCATCATCAATGAGTTACACAAAAAGTTAAAGAAGAAGAGAGATTGTTCAAAAATGACCAAGGGATGAATGATGAAAATGGCTGTAATAAGCAAGTTATAAACCAAGTTAACGTTATTAGAGTAGGTGATTATTGTATAGTTCAAGTTGAAGGAAAAACAGCACGATTTCAATACAATTTGGTTGTTTGTTTAAAGAATGAAGTTGTATTATTTTCATTTTCCCTCACTGTCATCCATAGGAACAGAAAAGTCAAACTTAGGCACCGACCTACTGCAGACGTGTCAACATTAGGACCAGAGTAAGGCAGCATTTAATGATTTATTTTACTAGAAATTCTTAATTTATCTAAAATTGGTTTATGTGAATTTCATAGAGAATGAGCTGACGAATAATTTGATATATTCAAAGTTTATTATTTTCAATAACTAAGCGAAATTATTTTAAGTAAAATAACCCTTCCTTAAAGTGTCAACTATTGGGTCACTTACCCTACTTTCCTTCGGAGGAAACTGCTAAAAATGGTATGCAAATTAAGAGAACAGTTCGAAACCTTATTTTTGTTGTATTACCTTCTTCTCACTAGTTGGATAAACGAAAGATATTGAGTGGTTGTATTATGTTATTGTTGTATTAAAAGTCTCTTACTGGATATAGGACACTGTTCTGTAAATTTCTTCTTCTGTTAAAAAATAGAAATGAGATTGAATAACAAGAGGTGAGATTAAATATTTGAAATAAAAAAAAAAAAAAAAAAAAAAAAAAAAAAAAAAAAAAACACGTTATTTTACGGTATTCTAGATTGATAGATTCTCTAAAAGATCGGCCCTTCAAAATCGATTCATTAAAAGATCGGCCCTTCAAAATCGATTCATTAAAAGATCGGCCCTTGGAGATAGATTAAAAAAAATCGATATATTGTGTTAAAAACATCGATTCAGATCGCCCATCTCTAATTCGATATAACGTGACCTATACCCTCCGCATTTGCTGGGTCCACATCGGCCATTGAGAGTCCTGAAACTGGTCAAATCATACCCTAAACTCCTGATGAATCTCACATTCTGCTAGACTTTCTAGGAATATTAAGTATGATATATTACATATAAATCCAAATATATAATTAATTAACATTATATTGCAAAAAAAACAGGTATCAAAACAAAGAGGTAACAATTAGAACAGATCAATACAAAATAAGAGAATCCTAGAGAAAATAAAAAGTCCTACTCGCAGGAACTGTGTCATCTTAGCGCGGTTCCTTTCTTATACCTAGTGCCATTTGGAAAGATTGAAATAGAAAAAGTAATTCTTTTGGTACGACCATTCGTGAAATCTTTTTATTACCTGTCACAAAGGGCCAGCGTACCCTTTTACCTGGAATCCCATCCTACAGCCGGGTTGCCCAACCCGAGTGCTACAAACTAGAAATAGTTATTTCACAGTATCAAATATCAAAATGTTTCTAATTTTCTTGTCTTCTCCTACTCTAATACTAATTCTGTAAATAAATAAAATTTAAAACAAAAAACAGCCAATTTAAAAGTGAGCTAAACAACTACGAAAACCCGTTCAAAAGAACAAAACAAAAACACTTTTGAGCCCTTATTCCTCCGATTGACATCGGCTAATCGAAAATAGCTTTAGAACCTTTTTTGTAGAAAATTTAGTAATCTTTCGAATGATTACTTTCCACTTACTACCATTTCCTAACCGTTTTCGAGATATTAAGGAAAATATACGAAGTTCCCAAAACTTTTCATGTCTATTAATAAAATATTTTATTCTAATCCTTCCTTAAGTCCGAACGTAACCAAAATTTCGACATATTAGTGTTGATGAATTTCAAACATGCAGAAAATGTTTCAACTGAATCCCATGACGCTAGAACTATTAACAATGACACGTATTATTATTATTTATGTTTGCTCCACTTCTCGGACTTAAGGGGTACTTTTACAGTGATTTTTTATGGGCTAAACTTCTTCCTTAACTAATCAAAAATAATATCCAAGAGTGTTTATGTGGAGACAAATTTTTTAAATGGGCAAAAAATACGATTTTCCAAGCGAAGTCCCGTTACCAAGTGAGCGCGGTGCTGATTTGAAGGTAATTTTTTGAACGAGCTTCGCTTAGTCCCTTTTTAATTCTTAAGTTTTTTTGGTCCTTCAAAAAATTTCAAAATTAAAACACATTTTTTAAATTTTTATTGGAAGAAAGTACGAAAAAAAATTAAATATGTAGAAAATGAACATTTCAAAACAGTAAACATTGATCGTTTCCTCAAAACTGTGTTTTTCAAATCGGGCGATACTCTGGCGTCTTCATTTTTTGCCTCATCAACTTCAAATTTCAACTGGAGCTTCCTAATGGTATTTG
Organism: Gonocerus acuteangulatus; assembly: GCA_946811695.1. Lineage (NCBI taxonomy): Eukaryota > Metazoa > Arthropoda > Insecta > Hemiptera > Coreidae > Gonocerus > Gonocerus acuteangulatus. The sequence continues at coordinate 108,228,722 of OX328125.1, read as the reverse complement.
CTAGTAAAGTAGGCAGGATATTTTCGATTCAATGAATTATAACGATTTAAAACGAATTTTTTTAAATAAAATGAATAATTGTTCGCCATTTTAGAAAAAAAGTCAAATTTTTTAAAACTCCTACGTACTTTGCTAGATTTAATCTTCTTCTTTCAAAATTATTCTAGTTTTTCGTTCTAGATTAAAAATGGCCGCTTGCAGATTATCGCCCCTGAAAAAAAGAGGGTTTCCGTTCGTCAGACATAGCGCAGCCATTTTCTTTTTTTTTCCGAAAAATTAAAACTTACTTTTTTGGCAACTAAATTCAAGAATATGACTTTGATTCTGATCGCACAAGGTAATTTTTTTTTTTTTTTTTTTTCTACGGCGCATCTACATCTAGGTCATTAGCGCCGACATCCAGGGTGCAGCGAGGAATTTTACCAGCGAGCCGTGGGATGATAAAATTCCTGCCGGAGGTTGGGAATCGAACCCACCATCTCCCGCTTATGAATCCAAGGCGCTAGCCATTAGACCACGGGAGACCCCCGCACAAGGTAATATTACCCGTTAAACCGTTTTCATCCAGAGTTAATGGTTCCTCTGTAAAATCTATGCCGACCCCCCCCCCCCTCCTCTGAAACTAAACCCCCCCCCCCCGTTCCAGATGAAGTCACGACTTAATAAACCTTTCGAAACCTCATTCCGCAATAACGGTTATCAAGAAGGTTACTGATAACGGCGAGTCACTGGATATTTACACCCGACCTCGGGGAGTACAGGAAATTAAAGTTATTACTGATTTAGGATTGAAATGTACAGCACAAGACACGGACTCGGCCTTGTACTTAACCTCGCTCAGATATAGAAGGCGTTGGTCATTTCCTGTTTCCCGGCGTCAGTTCCGTGTATCCTTCCTCTAAGGAAATCAAATCTAACTCCGAAAACATTATTAGGTGACAAGAAAACGGCACTTGTTGATCAAATAATAAAAATTTACCATAAATTTTACTCCGAACAAACGGGAAATAAATGTCAACATGAGAGATGAAGATTTGCTCAAGAAGTTAGAAGTGCAACATCTACTATATATTTGTCAAATACCACTCACTCACTGACCTATCATCCCCCAGCCCAAACCATTCGACAGAAAAATTTGAAATTTTGCATGGACACTCTCTTTAGCATGTAGACACTCGCTAAGAAAGGATCTTTTGATATTCGAATTTTTAAGTATTTTTAGAGGGGATTAAAGTTTTAGTTGGTTAGAGCAGGCAAGCCTAGGCAGCATGTGTTGCTAGGACGATAACAGAACAGCTGTTATTGTACTTTATCTATTTCATAGTATTATTTTTTATTGAGATTAATTTCAACTATGCTGGGAGTCCTTGAATTACTAGAAATAGACTGTGATTTTGTCCCTCATAGAATTTACTCCCTGGTGATGGTCCATCCGAGGTAATAATACATGGGCGTACATAAGGGGGGAGAACTGCAGCCCCCTCAGCCCCCCTTATATACGCCCATGTATTATTACCTCGGATGGACCATCACCTGGTATAACGTAAACTCCCCTTCCCACAGACTCTGGACATCCCCCCATCAGTCCAGGCAACGAATGCTTAAAAACAGCTATAGGTGGAAAGTTTTGGAACACAATTTTTGACTTCGTAACTTTGTTTGGGCTGGATAGGAGGAGTACATATCAAAAGTCCTCGCCCCTAGCCTTTGTGCCGGGGGGGAGGGGGGTTTAGAAGGTCACATTTTTCGGGGTTTCACTTATATCTCGAAAACCCTGCGTCCTAGCGACATGACTATTCTATAACAAATGAAAGCTGATTAAATTTCCGACAGGTTCTATTCTATAAAGTTTTTCGAGATATCTTTAGGTTTCGAAATATCCGCTCTTCAAAGTCGGTCATTTTGGGGAAAAACACTTTCGCCGCATATTTTTCCCCCGTTTTGACCGGATAAATCTTCAACGATGTACCAAAATAATAAATAACTATACGATATGGATCGATTCAAAAGATCGATCTTCTAGGCACAGAGTATAGATCTACGATATGGATCGATTCAAAAGATCGATCTTCTAGGCTCAGAGTATCGATCTACGATATGGATCGATTCATAAGATCGATCTTCTAGGCTCAGAGTATCGATCTACGATATGGATCGATTCAAAAGATCGATCTTCTAGGCTCAGAGTATCGATCTACGATATGGATCGATTCAAAAGATCGATCTTCTAGGCTCAGAGTATCGACTTACTGTTACCAACGAAATCCGTATTTCATTTCGATTTGAACCAATTCTCATTAGAGAATCGCCCATCACTACTACGAATCGACCTAAGTAAGTCGATTTGAAAACCCGATAATTTGAAAAATGTGTCTGTAACCTAAAAGTAGAAAAAAGTCCGACTCGCAGGAACTGCATCATCTTAGCGCGGTTCCGTTCTTATCTCTAGACTCATTTAAAATGATTAAAATAGAAGCTGTTATTATTTTGGATCCACATTTCTAGAAAGCATGAAGATTAGCTAGTTAGCCGTCGAGGTGATAAGTAAAGCTGGAATGGTTGGGATTCGGCTAAAGAAACCTCAATACGATTTTTGTTAAAAAATCTATATTTAGGACGTTTTGGCTACTCATTGGTAGCCTTCGTCAGCAATGAAAGTGCCGGGAGGCAGAGGAGGATCTTTACTTTCAAGAAAGGTCTTATTTACAATCTTACCTGGATGGGTTCCCGCCCTAGGAAGGACCCCGCTAAGCATTTGAAAAGCTATATCTTGAAAATCCATATCTCTAAGATTAAATTGTTTTTCTTATTTTTCTTAACCTGATTTATTATCAAATATATGTATCCAACTATAAGCAGTTAAAAAATAACAAGGAATAAAAACAGACAAAAAGAACAGTTCGAATAAGCGAAATCAATTACTTTAAAGTTTTAAGCACTTATTTCTCCGATTGACATCATATAATCAAAACTTTCATTAGAACCTTTTTTGTAGAGCATTTAGTAAGCTTTCTAATGGTATTCTTCCGTTTACCAAGATTCTCAACCTTTTTCGAGATATTAAGGAAAGTATACAAAGTTACCAAAACTTTTTATGTCTGTTAATAAAATATTTTATTCTAACCCTTCCTTAACTCCAAACGTAACAAAAATTTCAACATATTAGTTTTAATGAAAGTAGAACATGCAGAAAATGTTTCAACTGAATCCCATGATCCTAAGTACCCAAACCAAAAACGGTATTCAAAAACTATTTTTCCAATTTTCTCGAAAACGGTTAAAGCTATCGCCTTGAAAATTGTTTCATTCGTTTTCCTAGCCCAAGAAGCCTATAAAACGAGTACTTACAAGCTTATGAACTCAAAAACGTAAGCGTTACGATTTTTTTTGCGCGAATTTCGCCCCAAACGCCATCTTTCAGTGGGCGGATTCTGCTGGTTAACGAACTTGACCTTTCAAATTGGACGACGGATTTTTGTACCAAATTTCATCAAAATCGGACCATCAGGAAAGCCAGAAATGAGCGAACAGACAAATATATATATATAAATAAATATATACATATATATATATATATATATATATATATATATATATATAAATAAATATATACATATATATATATATATATATATATATATATATATATATACAAATTTTAACCACCGTTATTTTCGGTCTCTAGGGGTTCTGAAACGCGAAATTTTCTAGTCGGCACTTCCGGATTGTTTCATTGTATCAACCCTATAAGCGGGGTTCCTCCCTATGGGGGAGGGAGGAACCGCGCTAAAAATGTAAGACTATTTTTCATCAAAAAATAATACAGAATGAAACTACTACTGTTACATCGTATTAAAATATGTATATTATTACATATATATGTTTATCAAATGAGAAAAAAATATAGTAAAATAATGATAATAGAAAAAAGACCGTCACGCAGGAGCTGCATAACTAAGCACTTTCCTCAGAATTTTTGTAGAGTAGTCTACATTACTGAATAATTTGCTTTAAATAACCTATATAAATAAAATAAAAACGTGAATAGTTCTGCTGAATTTTGTAAATAATTTGCTTCCAGAGTTATGTTAATACATGATACTGAACTACTTAATAAATACACAAAAACTTCATTATCCGTCTTTTCATCTGACGCAGGGGAACAGGATACAGTCCCCATAGGGAACCTACGTTTGGCCGGCTAATTCTAATAAAACAGAGTTTAAAGTAAACCCTCCTTTCCAATAGACCGATTTACTTCATTTTTACAACACTTCTCATGAGATACCCACGACGTATACCGCGTTTCGTTACAATACAGCAGACATGACGACCGGTATGAGTATATTAGTACTTCAGGTCCGGAGTAAACCCCCCCCCCCTCTTCCAAATAACCCAATTTAGTTTATTTTTACAACCCACTTTTCTCTGTTGATTACCACCTCGAATACCGAGTTTCGTTGAAATGTAACAAAAATTACGGCTGGTAGTGGCAAATTGGTAATGTGGGTCCGGAGTAAACCCCCCCTCCTAATAAACCGATTTAGTTTATTTTTACAACGTATGTCTCTCTTTAGATCAACATAACGAATACCGAGTTTCGTTGAAATATAACAAAAACTACGGCTGGCATGGTCAAATTAGTGTTACCTTCCGGTGGACCGATTTTGGTGGTTACCGAACTCGTTCAATCGTTTGCTAATTGAATGCTATATACGAAATTTCGTGACGAAAAAACAAAAACTCTGGCCGCTATCGTGTTAACAGACACACACACATATATACATATATATATATATATACATATATATATAAATTTTAACGGGGGTCATTTTCGGTGCCTACTAGGTAGGATCGATGGAGATTTGAAGAAATTTTTGAAAAATTCCGTCATGAGTGCAACCTCAATAGCTAGGGTGAATGACCCGATCGTTAACACTGCTCCTTAAGTTGACACTTCAAATTAAAATTTGAAAAATAACAATTAGATTCAAGAGAATTCAATAAGTTTTCATCCAAATGAAAGAACAGGTGTTGAAGAATAATGTCGACTGACCCGATCAACTATGCAACTCCGTTAATAACATCTGCAGCCATTTTAGTATGAAAAATCCTCGAGTCAACTCCTGCTGCTCTCTTCACTTAGTGAATTTGATAAGAGATTAAGAATATTTCTTAAGAATTTTTTTTTGTAATGCGTGCATTAAATTGTATTTTTGTGATTTCTATGAACTCTATTATACTCAAATTATGGACCGTAAAAGGTTTGACTCAAGTTAAATAAAAAAATCTTGAGATTATGGTAGTGTCAACATTGGGAACCCAATAAACAACCAGGGCTCCTTTTCTTGACACTAATGTCAACTTTAGGAAAACGGTTGTAAGTGATGAATACTAAAACATTTAGTTGAGATTTTCATTAGAAATTCATGTATCCTGATTTTATTAATTTCTTATGACTGGAACCTTAAGTTGACAACATGTTTTCCTAATTTCGACATTCTGTTCCTAATTTTGACAGGCAAATTTTTATAATAGTTTTCTGCAATTTGAAATGTCACACAACTTCTTAATCAATCTGTGGTACAATGGTTATAACAGGCGGTACCTCCAAATGCTTCTCACATTAACCAACCTATGGATGTATCAGGTTTCCGAACGTTTAAAGAAGGTTGGAAGCTAAAATTTCATGAATAGAGCAAGTCCTGCATTAAAAAAAAAACACAGCTGAAATCGCCAAGAAAAAAGAGCGAAGGCTAGATTGAACAAAAAAGAAGAAAAATCCCTTACAAGAAATAACTTTTAAATTCTTCTCGACGGAAAAATAAGGTGAGAAACTCCATGACTGAGGAAGATGGTGACTCCTCCATTCAGCCTGAAGAAGGAAGGACATCACTAGCATGAACTGTGTAGAATCAACAGGTGTAAGTAAACCATCATCAATGAGTTACACAAAAAGTTAAAGAAGAAGAGAGATTGTTCAAAAATGACCAAGGGATGAAAGATGAAAATGGCTGTAATAAGCAAGTTATAAACAAAGTTAACGTTATTAGAGTAGGTGATTATTGTATAGTTCAAGTTGAAGGAAAAACAGCACGATTTCAATACAATTTGGGTGTTTGTTTCAAGAATAAAGTTGTATTATTTTCATTTTCCTTCACTGTCATCCTTAGGAACAGAAAAGTCAAACTTAGGCACCGACCTACTGCAGACGTGTCAACATTAGGACCAGAGTAAGGCAGAATTTAATGATTTATTTTACTAGAAATTCTTAATTTATCTAAAATTGGTTTATGTGAATTTCATAGAGAATGAGCTGACGAATAATTTGATATATTCAAAGTTTATTATTTTCAAAAACTAAGCGAAATTATTTTAAGTAAAATAACCCTTCCTTAAAGTGTCAACTATTGGGTCACTTACCCTACTTTCCTTCGGAGGAAACTGCTAAAAATGGTATGCAAATTAAGAGAACAGTTCGAAACCTTATTTTTGTTGTATTACCTTCTTCTCACTAGTTGGATAAACGAAAGATATTGAGTGGTTGTATTATGTTATTGTTGTATTAAAAGTCTCTTACTGGATATAGGACACTGTTCTGTAAATTTCTTCTTCTGTTAAAAAATAGAAATGAGATTGAATAACAAGAGGTGAGATTAAATATTTGAAATAAAAAAAAAAAAAAAAAAAAAAAAAAAAAAAAAAAACACGTTATTTTACGGTATTCTAGATTGATAGATTCTCTAAAAGATCGGCCCTTCAAAATCGATTCATTAAAAGATCGGCCCTTCAAAATCGATTCATTAAAAGATCGGCCCTTGGAGATAGATTCAAAAAAATCGATATATTTTGTTAAAAACATCGATTCAGATCGCCCATCTCTAATTCGATATAACGTGATCTATACCCTCCGCATTTGCTGGGTCCACATCGGCCATTGAGAGTCCTGAAACTGGTAAATTCTTACCCTAAACTCCTGATGAATCTCACATACTGCTAGACTTTCTAGGAATATTAAGTATGATATATTACATATAAATCCAAATATATAATTAATTAAAATTATATTGCAAAAAAAAACAGGTATCAAAACAAAGAGGTAACAATTAGAAGAGATCAATACAAAATAAGAGAATCCTAGAGAAAATAAAAAGTCCTACTCGCAGGAACTGTGTCATCTTAGCGCGGTTCCTTTCTTATACCTAGTGCCATTTGGAAAGATTGAAATAGAAACAGTAATTCTTTTGGTACGACCATTCCTGAAATCTTTTTATTACCTGTCACAAAGGGCCAGCGTACCCTTTTACCTGGAATCCCATCCTACAGCTGGGTTGCCCAACCCGACTGCTACAAACTAGAAATAGTTATTTCACAGTATCAAATATCAAAATGTTTCTAATTTTCTTGTCTTCTCCTACTCTAATACTAATTCTGTAAATAAATGAAATTTAAAACAAAAAACAGCCAATTTAAAAGTGAGCTAAACAACTACGAAAACCCGTTCAAAAGAACAAAACAAAAACACTTTTGAGCCCTTATTCCTCCGATTGACATCGGCTAATCGAAAATAGCTTTAGAACCTTTTTTGTAGAAAATTTAGTAATCTTTCGAATGAATACTTTCCACTTACTAGGATTTCCTAACAGTTTTCGAGATATTAAGGAAAATATACGAAGTTCCCAAAACTTTTCATGTCTATTAATAAAATATTTTATTCTAATCCTTCCTTAAGTCCGAACGTAACCAAAATTTCAACATATTAGTGTTGATGAATTTCAAACATGCAGAAAATGTTTCAACTGAATCCCATGACGCTAGAACTATTAACAATGACACGTATTATTATTATTTATGTTTGCTCCACTTCTCGGACTTAAGGGGTACTTTTACAGTGATTTTTTATGGGCTAAACTTCTTCCTTAACTAATCAAAAATGATTTCCAAGAGTGTTTATGTGGAGAGAAATTTTTTAAATGGGCAAAAAATACGATTTTCCAAGCGAAGTCCCGTTACCAAGTGAACGCGGTGCAGATTTGAAGGTAATTTTTTGAACGAGCTTCGCTTAGTCCCTTTTTAATTATTAAGTTCTTTTGGTCCTTCAAAAAATTTCAAAATTAAAACACATTTTTTAAATTTTTATTGGAAGAAAGTACGAAAAAAAATTAAATAGGTAGAAAATGAACATTTCAAAACAGTAAACATTGATCGTTTCCTCAAAACTGTGTTTTTCAAATCGGGCGATACTCTGGCGTCTTCATTTTTTGCCTCATCAACTTCAAATTTCAACTGGAGCTTCCTAATGATATTTGCTAGTAAAGTAGGCAGGATATTTCCGATTCAATGAATTATAACGATTTAAAACGAATTTTTTTAAATAAAATGAATAATTGTTCACCATTTTAGAAAAAAAAGTCAATTTTTTTAAAACTCCTACGTACTTTGCTAGATTTAATCTTCTTCTTTCAAAATTATTCTAGTTTTTCGTTCTAGATTAAAAATGGCCGCTTGCAGATTATCGCCCCTGAAAAAAAGAGGGTTTCCGTTCGTCAGACATAGCGCAGCCATTTTCTTTTTTTTCCGAAAAATTAAAACTTACTTTTTTGGCAACTAAATTCAAGAATATGACTTTGATTCTGATCGCACAAGGTAATTTTTTTTTTTTTTTTTTTTTTTTTCTACGGCGCATCTACATCTAGGTCATTAGCGCCGGCATCCAGGGTGCAGCGAGGAATTTTACCAGCGAGCCGTGGGATGATAAAATTCCTGCCGGAGGTTGGGAATCGAACCCACCATCTCCCGCTTATGAATCCAAGGCGCTAGCCATTAGACCACGGGAGACCCCCGCACAAGGTAATAATACCCGTTAAACCGTTTTCATCCAGAGTTAATGGTTCCTCTGTAAAATCTATGCCGACCCCCCCCCCTCCTCTGAAACTAAACCCCCCCCCCCGTTCCAGATGAAGTCACGACTTAATAAACCTTTCGAAACCTCATTCCGCAATAACGGTTATCAAGAACAGGTTACTGATAACGGCGAGTCACTGGATATTTACACCCGACCTCGAGGAGTACAGGAAATTAAAGTTATTACTGATTTAGGATTGAAATGTACTGCACAAGACACGGACTCGGCCTTGTACTTAACCTCGCTCAGATATAGAAGGCGTTGGTCATTTCCTGTTTCCCGGCGTCAGTTCCGTGTATCCTTCCTCTAAGGAAATCAAATCTAACTCCGAAAACATTATTAGGTGACAAGAAAACGGCACTTGTTGATCAAATAATAAAAATTTACCATAAATTTTACTCCGAACAAACGGGAAATAAATGTCAACATGAGAGATGAAGATTTGCTCAAGAAGTTAGAAGTGCAACATCTACTATATATTTGTCAAATACCACTCACTCACTGACCTATCATCCCCCAGCCCAAACCATTCGACAGAAAAATTTGAAATTTTGCATGGACACTCTCTTTAGCATGTAGACACTCGCTAAGAAAGGATCTTTTGATATTCGAATTTTTAAGTATTTTTAGAGGGGATTAAAGTTTTAGTTGGTTAGAGCAGGCAAGCCTAGGCAGCATGTGTTGCTAGGACGATAACAGAACAGCTGTTATTGTACTTTATCTATTTCATAGTATTATTTTTTATTGAGATTAATTTCAACTATGCTGGGAGTCCTTGAATTACTAGAAATAGACTGTGATTTTGCCCCTCATAGAATTTACTCCCTGGTGATGGTCCATCCGAGGTAATAATACATGGGCGTACATAAGGGGGGAGAACTGCAGCCCCCTCAGCCCCCCTTATATACGCCCATGTATTATTACCTCGGATGGACCATCACCTGGTATAACGTAAACTCCCCTTCCCACAGACTCTGGACATCCCCCCATCAGTCCAGGCAACGAATGCTTAAAAACAGCTATAGGTGGAAAGTTTTGGAACACAATTTTTGACTTCGTAACTTTGTTTGGGCTGGATAGGAGGAGTACATATCAAAAGTCCTCGCCCCTAGCCTTTGTGCCGGGGGGAGGGGGGTTTAGAAGGTCACATTTTTCGGGGTTTCACTTATATCTCGAAAACCCTGCGTCCTAGCGACATGACTATTCTATAACAAATGAAAGCTGATTAAATTTCCTACAGGTTCTATTCTATAAAGTTTTTCGAGATATCGTTAGGTTTCGAAATATCCGCTCTTCAAAGTCGGTCATTTTGGGGAAAAACACTTTCGCCGCATATTTTTCCCCCGTTTTGACCGGATAAATCTTCAACGATGTACCAAAATAATAAATAACGGTTATAGGGTTGTAGAGTATTGCATTCCCTTCAATAATATATATTACTTTGCTATTTTATGTATTTTCCTTGAAACGTAAAAATGATTTCAGTGTTAATCGTGAAATCTGAAATTTAGCGACTAATAGTCCAGGTATCCTTGATTTATAGATGGAAATGTTTGGAACACAATTTTTGACTTCATAACTTTGTTTCGGCTAGTTAGGAGGTCAACTTATCAAAAGTCCTCGCCCGTAGCCTTTGAGCCGGGGGGGAGGGGGGGTTTAGAAGGTCACATTTTTCGGGTTTTCACTTCATCATCATCTCGGAAACCCTGCGTCCTAGCGACACGACAACTCTATAACAAATGAAAGCTGATTAAATTTCCTACAAGTTCTCCTCAATAAAGATTTTCGATATATCTTTAGTTTTCGAAATATCCTCTTTTGAATGTCTGTCATTTTGGGAAAAAAACACACATTTTCATATTCTCGACCGGATAACTTTTCAACGATGAACCCAAAAAATAAATAACGGTTATAGGGTTGTAGAGCATTACATTCTCGTCAATAATATATATAACTTTACTATTTTATGTATTTTCCTTCAAACGTGAAAACAGTTTTAATGTTTATCGTGATATCCGGCGACAACTGACCAATGAACATTTCAATTTCTCACCATTTCCAGTCAATGTATTGTCCAAAATATGCTCCATTATGTAAATATAGTGAGTACATATGTCCAGTACTCACTATATATATAATATACAGCACAAAATATACAATTTTGGGCCCATTGACCAGTTATTCAAACTCAATTAGATAAGATCTTGTCCATGGTTTTGCTAAGACCATGTGAGTGCATATATAACGTTTGAAAGAAAATACATAAAATATTAAAGTAACATATATTATTGAAGCGAATGGAATGCTCTACAACCCTATAGCCGACATTTATTTTTTTGGGGTTCATCGTTGAAGAGATATCCGGTCGAGAATATAAAAATGTGTGTTTTTTCCCAAAATGACAGACTTTCAAGGGCGGATATTTCGAAAACTAAAGATATCTCAAAAAACTTTATGGAGACCCGGTAGCCGAGAGGGTTAAGGCGTGAGCTCTTAACACTCCGTGCCAAAGGTCGTGGGTTCGATTCCCACTAGGGGTGGTGGCTTTTCTTTCGAAAAAAAGAAAAGGCATCACCCCTTGATCATCCCTTGAAAAATGTGACCTTCTAACCCCCCCCCCTCCCCCCCTCCCCCCCGGCACAAAGGCTAGGGGTGAGGACTTTTGATATGTTCAACTCCTATCCAGCCCAAACAAAGTTACGAAGTCAAAAATTGTGTTCCAAAAATTTCCATCTATAACAGTTCGTTGACTGGACTGCATGGACGACCACCGTTGCACGGAGTCCACTCCTCCGTAATGACTCCGGACCTTCGCACCTCCGCACGGACTCTGCACCTCCACACGCTCTTCACACGGAATCACTCATGCGGGAGATGAGGGTTCCAACCCCCCCCCCCCTATAGCAGGGCTTTTTCTCATTTCAGGGCCCGTTAAGAGGATTTCCTGGTTGCGCCATGGATGCCGGCACTAATGACCTCGAAATCGGTGTGCCGTAATATATATGTACATATATAAATATATATATATATATATATATTTATTTATATATATATATATTTATATATATATATATATACATATATATATATATATATATTTATATATATATATATATATATATTTATATATGTACATATACATATATATATGATGGTAAGCCATGAGACAGTAAGTAAAAGCTATCCCTGACCTAGGACTATAAAGGAAGGCTATAGCTAAGGTGTTTGTGGTTTCCAGTTCTCAGCTTTCGAATGTGAAACCTCAATAAGCCGAACTTGAACATTGGCCGATCTTCTTAAAGTTCACAATATCTTCCTTTCTCCCGCCAAACCGCAACACTTCATCCTCTGAATGTCAGGTTTCGGAGGAAACTATCAGCCGTGCTGTTTATATCTCTAGGAAGTTTATATGTTCAATATGGATTTATACATTTCAATCTATATTCCATTTCCTTTTTGTGATATTTTCTCCTTATAGGATCTCTCTAATATTTCTTCTTTTTTTCTTTTATTAGATTCTGTAACTGCATTTTAGTTCCTTAGTGTATATTCTATTTATTTATTGAGCCCGCAAAGAAGTGATTTGCTCGATTTACTGTTACATTTTAATATAGGCACATTGGCCTGGACAATTCTCATTTCTGCTAACAATTTCCTGAAGTACCATATAACATTAATTTACAATACCATAATAATATAATATTAATTTATAATATTAAACATTAAAGTTTAAACAAGGGGGCGAGGTTAGCTCAGTGGTAGAGCACTGGACTCATATGCTGGAGGACCTGAGTTCAAATCCCGAGCAAGCACTTAAGATTTTTTCTTCTAGTGTATTCGTCCATGGGTAGAATTCGGCCTCCCTGACCGTCCCTAGGCCAACCCAACCTTTAATTAATATATTAATGGGTACCTTGGTGCTAATGACCCTAGCAGTCGAAGCAGGCAAGGAGGAAATCAGGCGGCCGGAGCATAGTACTGACCATACAATCTCTACAATCTAGTGTGCAGTATGGTCATGAATCAGTTACCTCTACAGTATCTGCCCCTCTGGCCCCACGGGGCCTGTTACGGGACTGTTTTTTTTTTTTTTTTTTTTTTTTTTTTTTTTAAACTAAAACCTGATTATGTGTACAATCAGAAATCACAGAAACATAATAATATATATATATACGTAGTAAGGTCCATAAGTTTCCGGCCTGGAGTACAAGGAAAGGAGAAAGAAAAAAAACTGGTTTTACTGTTTTTCAATATATTCTCCTCTAAGTTCATCGCACTTAATACAACGCTTTGGCAACATTTCTATACCATGAAAAAAATAATTTTCTTCTTTGTTAAAAAAATGTTCTTCCACTGCTGCTTGGAGCTCTTCGTCGGTGTTAAATCGCCTTCCACGAAGGCTGTAGGGTGGATGAGAGATTTCTTGGAATCCACAGTCCTTCACAGCGGCCTTGGAAATCAGTGCTGTGTGGACAGAGGCATTGTCGTGAAGGAGGCGGACACCTCTGCTTAACTTCCCTCGCCTCTTCTCTTTAATGGCGTCTCGTAACCGGTAAAGTAGGGCTGCATAATACTCACCATTCATTGTGGTATTCCTTTCTTTAAAATCTATCAGTAGTATTCCTTTACAGTCCCAAAAATTTGTGGCCATTACCTTTTTTGTTGACTGGCTGACTTTTGCCTTTAAAGGAGGCGCTTCTCCTGGTCTTCTCCATTTTGCCCATTCTTTCAATGTGGAATACGAGGGGGAGGACTGCCCGTATACACAATCCAAGCGCTCTTTAATTTGCGCAGGAGTAAGTACCGCACGGTACTCGAGTTTGAACAGTGTAAAAATGGGGAGTTTCCTTCAAGGCTAGACACTGACTCACAAGACTGAGGAAGTGCGGGCGATGGGTATGGAGTGAGCAAGCATGGACCTGCTTAGGATGGCAGGTCCCGGCACGTTTGAAGGAGGGGAAGGTGGACAGGCCGGAAACTTATGGACCTTACCTCGTATATATATATATATATATATATATATATATATATATATATATTTACTCTTCTTTTAATAAGGCCTTATAGGTCATAAAATTGCTTCAAAACGTCTTTTAAACTATTTTATTCATTTCGACTAGTTTCTGGCAACTTGGCCTCTCATCACAGTCAAACATTTTTGAAAATATTTCTTTTAAAACCAAACATTACAATTTTGAAATCTAAACATATTTAATAGTATAATTCATATTTAAAATACCTTATACAAAGTAGTTGTCATTTAATAACATCGTCAAAAACATACAAAAAATAAATTAAAAGTAGTTTTGTTTTTTTTAAATCTAACATTACAATCAGCAGCCATGGCTGGTCTCGTACCAAAGAGAATCAGTCCAGTACTAGCATAAGCGATAAGAAAGCATTGTTGTTTTCCCTTATCTCCAATATCTAGCCCTTACTTATTAATTTCACCATTGTGCATCCCACTAAATTTTCATTATACTCTGAAATACTGCACTAAGATCATTAACGTATTTTTTTCTATTTATAGTTCTAGAATCTTGTAAAATACATAAATTTTCTTTCACTTTTCTTTTTGATCCAACATTTATGTATTTATATTAAAAGAAGAGGAAAAATACATGCGGAAGAGGTCAAGTTATGTGAGAAAATATTTATAAATATTAACAATAATAATAATGACTTTTAGATAAAACAGAATAATATTTCACGTTGAGGTTTAATAACAGTTATTTATTTAAGAACTTATAGTTTATGTGGCTGATAGTGGTTCATGATACTTTGCAATGACAATGAATAAATTTATTCAATAATACTTCATCTTTATATTTTATTATAAATATTTTTTATGCTTTATTTTTCGCTCTACATGTAGAACAAAAAATAAAGCATAAAAAAAGTCCGATTCGCAGGAACTGCGTCATCTTAGCGCGGTTCCGTTCTTATCTCTAGTGTTTATGAAGGCATAGAATAGAAACAGTTATTACTTTGTTTAGATCAATAGCGAAACACCTATCCAAATGAAATCTCAAACAAACCAGTCTTGAAAGGTCTTGATTTACAATCTTACCTGTATGGGTCAGCTATCCCATAAGTCGGGCAGAAAGGCCTCCGCTCTGAGGCATTTGGAAAGCCTTGGGATCTCACTCTTTGAACGCTACATTTTTAACAATAAATTGATCTTCTTATTTTACTTAATCTGTTTTATTGTCAAATACATTATCCAACTTTAAGCAATTAAAAAATAACAAGGAATAAAAACAAACAAAAAGAACCGTTCGAATAAACGAAATCAATTACTTCAAAGTTTAAGCACTTATTTCTCCGATTGACATAGCCTAATCAAAAATTGTTTCAGAATCTTTTTTGTAGAACATTTAGTAAGCTTTCGCATGGTAACCTTCCGTTTACCAATATTCCTAACCGTCTTCGAGATATTAGGGCATGTATACGAAGTTCCCAAAACATTTCATGTCTGTTAATAAAATATTTTATTCTAATCCTTCCTTAGCTCCAAACGTAACCAAAATTTTAAAATATTAGTGTTGATGAAATTCAAACATGCAGAAAATGTTTCAACTGAATCCCATATTTTTAAGTATCAAAATCAAAGACAAAAAGAACAGTTCGAATAAGCGAAATCAATTACTTTAAAGTTTTAAGCTCTTATTTCTCCCATTGAGATCGCCTAATCAAAACTTTCATTAGAACCTTTTTTTTAGAGCATTTAATAAGCTTTCTAATGGTATTCTTCCAAGATTCTCAACCTTTTTCGAGATATTAAGGAAAGTAAACAAAGTTACCAAAACTTTTTATGTCTGTTAATAAAATATTTTATTCTAACCCATCCTTAATTCCAAACGTAACCAAAATTTCAAGATATTAGTTTAAATGAAAGTAGAACATGCAGAAAATGTTTCAACTGAATCCCATGATTCTAAGTACCCAAACCAAAAACGGCATTCAAAAATTATTTTTTCAGTTTTCTCGAAAACGGTTAAAGTTATCGCCTTGAAAATGGTTCCATTCGTTTTCCTAGCCCAAGAAAGAATAAAAAGAGTACTTACAAGCTTATGAACTCAAAAACGTAAGCGTTACGATTTTTTTTGCGCGAATTTCGCCCCAAACGCCATCTTCCAGTGGGCGGATTTTGCTGGTTAACGAACTTGACCTTTCAAATCGGACGACAGATTTTTGTACCAAATTTCATCAAAATCGGACCATCAGGGAAGCCAGAAATGAGCGAACAGACAAATATATATATATATATATATATATATATATATATATATATACATATATATATATACAAATTTGAACCACCGTTATTTTCGGTCTCTAGGGGTTCTGAAACGCGAAATTTTCTTGTCGGCACTTCCGGATTGTTTCATTGTATCAACCTTATAAGCGGGGTTCCTCCCTATGGGGGAGGGAGGAACCGCGCTAAAAAGTGAAGTTGACAAGTTTTATACATGCATGACCTTCCACCTATTCAAATAATATATTGAAGAAAAAAAAGTCACAATTTTATAATATTTTTTATTTTTAAATGTTGAATAATAGTGTCTATATGTGGGCTACGTTCAGTTAGTATCTCTCTGCAATGTGTGGTAGGTATATCTAAGTAGTCCCGTTCTCTGCAGTCTGTCAGTATGTGTTTTACCGTCGGGTCAGTCCATTTCAAATCATCCAGCTAAATAGTGAAATGAAACCCATGTCCTCAGAATTGCCTGAAACTTTTTTTATTTGTTGAACTAGTCATTCTAATGATATATTCCAAATTTTAGTTAGATATCTTCAATACTTTTTGAGTTATGAATTTTTAAAGTTGTCTATAAAACTTGCTTTTGCTGTTACCGACGATTTAAGTCAAAGCGACTTTCATTTACTAAAAAAAATCATTACTCTGTTAATGTTAATGATATCTCAATGGGATTTTCACCAAAATGGTCACAATAATATTTTGAATATGGAAAAAATATATATACTATCTGTTATCTTTCTGGTTGCTAAGTATATTTATTTAAAAACAAAATTTTAATTTAAAATAAATTAAAAACATAAAAATTTCAAAAATCGATAAAAATAAAAGGCACTCCATAAAATCAAGTTCTTTTTTCATGGATACATTCTTAAAAATATAAACTATTAGATTTTAAAAGAAAAACTCAGGCATTTTGCTGTTAAGTATTCTTAAATCAATAAAATCATATAAATTCCTTTTTTTTAATAATTACCTACTTAAACGTCGGGCGTGGTCAGTACCTGAATGGGTGACCGACTGTGTGCTGTTGGTATTATAATAGGGTGGGGACCTGTAGATAGCCTGGCGCTAATAGTTTATACTTTTAAGAATGTATCCATGAAAAAAGAACTTGATTTTATGGAGCGCCTTTTATTTTTATCGATTTTTGAAATTTTTATGATTTTAATTTATTTTAAATTAAAATTTTGTTTTTAAATAAATATACTTAGCAACCAGAAAGATAACAGATAGTATATATATTTTTTCCATATTCAAAATATTATTGTGACCATTTTGGAGAAAATCCCATTGAGATATCATTAAAATTAACAGAGTTATGATTTTTTTAGTAAATGAAAGTCGCTTTGACTTAAATCGTCGGTAACAGCAAAAGCAAGTTTTATAGACAACTTTAAAAATTCATAACTCAAAAAGTATTGAAGATATCTAACTAAAATTTGGAATAAATCATTAGAATGACTAGTTCAAAAAATAAAAAAAGTTTCAGGCAATTCTGAGGACATGGGTTTCATGGCCTGGATGATCTGATATGGACTGACCCTGTCAGTGTCACATTACAGATTCTGCAGAGTGGTTCGTCTTGCCGTGTCATTAAATGAGGATGAGTCAGCTGTGAATGACCTATTCTTAGTCTGGTAACTAAAACTTCTCTCTTCTTGTGTGTCAATTTCTCGACGGTCAGGCACTTACGCACTCTTTTGTCTCACGTAATTTGTTGTATGTAGTGTACGTACATGTATTGTTCCATTTGTTTATAATGTGTGTTTTAAAGCGCAGATAAGTGTCTTCTAAAGTCATTCGGTCTTCGTAAGATCTGGATCTTTTAGCATAAATATGCTTTAGCGGTGACTAATCTGGAAAAAAACGTTACAAAAAAGTATCTGCTGGCGTTCGCACATGCGCAGTGGCGTTCGCGAATGCACAGTGGCCATTTACGGTAACAAAGACTGTATGTGTCGCAAAAAAATTGTTCGCTGGCATTAGCGCATTTGCAGTGGCGTTCATGCATGCGCAGTGGCGTTCGCGTGTTCGCAGTGGCGTTCGTGCAGGCGCAATGTCCATGTACGAAAAAGATGACAGTATGTTATTGAGTACATTACATAGGTTTATCAGGTGGTCCTAGCGGTACAAAAAAGATTCACAAGAAGGCGCCCGCTGGCGTTCGCGCATGCGCGGTGGCCATGTACGAAAAAGAAGACTACATGTTATAGAGTACATTACATAGGTTAATCGGGTGGACCTAAAGCATATTTACGTTCCTGAATTTGAGCAGAAGGCTCTAAACGAAATAATTTTGATTTTGCTGCAAGTTTTGCTTCTTTGCCCACGTCAGGGTTTACAGGAAGTTTTTGTGTCGAGGTAGCCACACCATTACAATTTGTACATTATTACTAGGGCATATTCTAGATGCCATTGGTATGATGGTATAGGAATTCTCGTTGACTAATGCATGACTGTCCCCGGTGGCCGGCCGTGGATGAAGGGTGTGGCAGGAATTCGCTTAGCCTTCGCCTTGAGGAGTTCCTTCCTGGAGGTCGTTCTTACGGGACTAGGCGTAGGTCATGTCAGCCAGTAAGGAAGCAATAGTCACAGTTAGCACGGCCTTCCTGGCGTTTCCGGTAGGCTCGGGTCCTTTACAAACATTCATTTTATGTATTATCTTGATTCTCATTTTGCAGGAGGTGTTTAATTTTTTCAAAAAATATCAAACCAAAGTAAGTGTTTCTCTCTAAACCTTTACATATGAGGGAAAGGGGCAAGGGTTAAAAACGGAAACGCGCAAAGATGACGCAGTTCCTCCAAGTCCGAGTATTATGGATAAATAAATATAAATAGGTGCTCTCCAAGAAAAACGAAAAATAAATAAAATCTCCAAGAAAAACGAAATTTTCCTCTAGGCTAAAATGGCCAACATTTTACTAAGTTGCCAATGATATTTTATTTGGGTCATTTTACTGCTGAAAAAAAGTAAAATTAAAAATAAAATATAAGTCAGAACAAAACTAAACTTTTTGAAATTTTAAGGATTGATCTCTCAAGCGTTTTTTAGGAAAAGCTTTCGAATGGTAGACCTATAATATCGTCGCTACAAATGCTAAGTATCGAATATGAAAATCACCACTTTTTAGAGTGGAAAAGCATTCACTTTTTTTTTTTGGACAGTCAAATATTCGGCAGATTTAACCTTTTGATAGTGGAATACTTTCCCTTTAATAGAGTGAAGTCAGATTCAAGAATTTGCCGTACATAAGTCCAGCAGAAATTAGTAAAGATTGACAATGAAAGATGCATTTTTTCACATTCGTTTCTTTGCATTTGTATCGACGATATATGATTGTATGTATTTAAAATCATAAACCAACAATCACCAGCCATGTCTGGTCTTATATAGAAAAGGTAAATTTACGAAAATATTTATACTAGCTGTGCCCGCGACATCATCCGTGTGGAATAGTGACATAGAGCAGCATTTTTTGGGTATATCTTTTGGTTAATTTAGGATTATAAAAACCGCCGTATTTTTTTTAAAAAAAAAGACTACTATACAGTAGGTAACGCTTCTCTATACACGATATTAGACGTATAGCCATCGGGGATCAAGCATAAAGGCTCCTAGGATTTCTAACACGTGACAGAGCCACTAAGCTGACCCTTAGGGATTGTTAAACCCTGATGTGTAAGAGTGTCTGACAAACTCTGTAGATGATCAAAACGAATACCGAGTTTCGTTGAAATATAAAAAAAATTAGTGGTGGTAGTGGCACATTGGCAATTTGGATCTGGAGTAGCCCCCCCCCCCACCCCGCTAATGAACCGATTTATTTTATTTTTTCAACACGTTTTTTCTTTAAAATGTTCCATGTACAGACAGCGATCCGTTACAATTTTATTATATGTATAGATATAAAAAACATAAATAGTTTTTCTGTTTTAGCACTTTCCTCCGAAGGAAAGTAGCTATTGAGGTTGCACTCATGACGGAATTTTTGAAAAATTTCTTCAAATCTTTATCGATCGATCGATAGTAGACACCGAAAATGACCCCCGTTAAAATTTATATATATCTATATATATATATATATATATATATATATATATATATATATATATATATATATGTGTGTGTCTGTTAACACGATAGTGGCTAGAGTTTTTGTTTTTTCGTCACGAAATTTCGTATATAGCATTCAATTAGCAAACGATTGAACGAGTTCGTTAACCACCAAAATCGGTCCACCGGAAGGGGGGGGGGGTTTACCCCGAACCCAAAACATTAATTTGACCATGTCAGCCGTAATATTTGTTATATTTCAACGAAAATTGGTATTCGTAGTGGTAATATAGAGAGAAAAGTGAGATGTAAAAATAAACTAAATCGGTTCATTAGGAGGGGGGGTTTACTTCGGACCCACAATACCAATTCGCCACTACCAGCCGTGATTTTTGTTATATTTGGACGAAACTCGATATTCGTAGTGGTAATCTACAGGTAAAAATGTGTTGTAAAAATAAACTAAATCGGTTCATTAGGAGGGGGGGGGGGTTTACTCCGGACCCAAATTACTAATATACACATACCGGTCGTAATTTCTGCTGTATTGTAACGAAACGCGGTATACGTCGTGGGTAACTCATGAGAAACAAGTGCTGCAAAAATGAGCTAAATCGGTCAATCGGAAAGCGGGGGTTTACTTTGTAATATATTTCAATAGAATGAGCCCACCAGACGTAGGTTCGCAAGGCCGCCGCAAGGAGCGCTTTCTACCACTAGAGGGACTGTATCCTGTTCCTGCGTCAGATCAAAAGACGAAAATATGAGGTTTTTTGTATTTATTAAGTAGTATATAGTAGGATTTTTTAAGCAAATTGTTTTGGAAAGCAGTTTACACTACCCAAATTCTGAGGAAAGTGCTTAGTTATGCAGCTCCTGCGTGACGGCCTTTTCTGTTTTATATTTGTAATTAGTAGCTGACTCAATGTACAGCAGAAGCCAGATAGAGCGTCCAAGATATTTTTCTCTGTAGATGATCACAACGAATCCCGAGTTTCGTTGAAATATAACAAAAATTAGGGGTGGTAGTGGCAAATTGATAATGTGGGTCCGGAGTAAACCTCCCCCCCCCTCTCCTAATGATCCGATTTAGTCCTTTATTACAACACATTTTTCTATTAAGACGGCCACGAGTTCCGTTGCAATACTACAAATATTGAGGTCGGTATGAGCCAGATATACCGATTTTGCTGGTTAACGAACTCGTTCAATCGTTTGCAGGGGGGATACTATATACAAAGTTTCGTAACGAAAAAACAAAACTCTGGTGTGTATCGTGCTAGCAGACACAAATATATAGGTAATCAAAAGTTCGACATGATTTTTTACATAACCTTTTTATTTATGAACCGATTGACATAAAACAAACACTACGCGTGCACAGAGAAACAGACAAAACCGTCTGTAGGGCCAACATTTTAGTGCTGAAGAAGGCTGCCAAAGTGTAGCCGAAATTTCCAATACAGATTTTTGCCTGAAGATCTGACATTTCCAAGCCATTCCTTGCTTCGAATCATTGTTTTGGGTACTATTGCGTTGTTAACGGCCCCCAATAAATATAATATATATATGCTGTTTGTATTACCGAATCGTACCAAGTTTGGTGGAGAAATCTGATTTATAAACTAAGTTGGCTAACGGACAGAATTCGTTCACAGGATACTGGTTTTCAGCGAAAGCCGCGCGATAATTACGTTTATACCCTACAGAGTAGGTGCTTTATTCTTATGTGTGGATTCTTATATAACTATTTCCCAAATGATGTATCATAACGGTTTTCGAGGAAATCGGGGAAATTCTGGGAAGAAACCCCGCTAGTGACGTCAACGTGAACACACCATTCGGAGGTGATGATGAGAAAAACAGATCAGAAACCATAGGACTAAAAAAAACTGGTTCAAATTTGTATTTATCTTTTTTTCCATGTGGGACTATATATATAATAAATTTGTAACGGATCGCTCTCTGTACATGTATATGTATGAAACTCGGTATTCGTTGTGGTCATCTTAATAGAAAAATGTGTTGTTAAAATAAACTAAATCGGTTCATTAGGTGGCGGGGTTACTATGGTAACCCCGGTTTTTCTCGCGTATCGTAAGGAAAGCTATTTTAAGGAAAATAAACAGTATTATTAACATTAAACATATAAGATATAAATAATCCAACTAAAAGTATTTAATGATTTAAAACAGAGTGATATATCCAAGGATATTAAAGACTACCGTAGACCTGGAGCCTCTTTGGAATGCATGTGGAATGAGGAACTACCTCGTTGGCCATTTTCTCTCCTGGCGGGTGAAAGTATTTTAGAGCCGAAACCAATGACGTATTAGGAAAAACATAAAGCCTTTATCGCAAATAGATTGTTCAATCTTTGTAGAAAAGCGATATCTTATCAACCTTTATACATACAATGGAATGTTTAGTCAGTTATACATTATTGCGGGGAGCGAGATTAGCTCAGTGGCAGAACACTCGAATAATATGCAGGAGGACCTGAGTTCAAAACATGAGCGTTATAAAGTTTTTATCTTCTGGTGCCTTCGTTCGTGGATTGGATTGTCCCTCCCAGAATGGGTACCTATAAAGGAGATAATCAGGCGGCTGGAGCATAGTACTGACCACAATGTCTCCCTAGTGTGCCGTATGGACAAGTAAATGCTTGTCTGGGCCCTTGTTGTTTGTTGTTGCAATGATGCAGACAACAAACAACCGGAGTGTGACCGGAACAATTTTTTGCGATTCATCATCGAAAAAATCGATTAACAGTTGTAAACAATATGAGCGTTCTATCTGAAAATGTAGAGGAGCTACTCAATCTTTTGTCTATTTTAAATACTAGAGGCTTTTTTCTAAAGAAAAACTGTGTTTTCGGGTTTTGTAAACAATGTATCGTAAATTACGACCACATTTTTAGAATTTACATTAAATTTCCAATCAGAAACACCCGTTATTGAGACATTCAAATGGATGGTTGCCCAGCTGATAATGGACGAGTGGCGACGGAATGGCTGAAGAGTGAATTCCCCTTTCATATAAATGTATTTTTTTCGCTCTTTATCTGCAGGAGAGAGTTTTTGGTATAAAATTTCAAATTATTTTTAACCCAGTTAACTTGTAAGTAGAAATTTTATTAAATAGAATAGAATTACATTAAATAGAATATTACTAATTAAATGAAACTAGCTGACCCGGCGAACTTCGTACCGCCTTACAGTCAATTCTTTAATTTTTTTTTATACTTATTCTGCTATTTGGGACACCCGGACAGCTAGTAAGATAAAAAAGTCCGTCACGCAGGAGCTGCATAACTAAGCAATTTCCTCAGAATTTGGGTAGTGTAGATTGCTTTCCAGAACAATTTGCTTAAAATATCCTACATAAATAAAATAAAAACATGAATAGTTCTCTTCTAAATTTGTAATGAGTAACTGATCAATTAATAATTTGCTTCCAGAGTTATGTTTACACATGGTACCTATTACACTTCGTAATAAATACAAAAAACCTCATATTAGCGTATTTTGATCTAACGCAGGAACAGGATACAGTCACTCTAGTGGTAGAAAGCGCTCCTTGCGGCGGCTTTGTGAACCTACGTCTGACGGGCTTTTCTATTGAAATATATTACAAATTAAACCCCCGCTTTCCGATTGACCGATTCAGCTCATTTCTACAACACTTCTTTCTCATGAGTTACCCCCGACGTATACCGCGTTTCGTTACAATACAGCAGAAATTACGACCGGTATGAGTATATTAAGAATTTGGGTCAGGAGTAAACCCCCCCTTCTAATGAACCGATTTAGTTTATTTTTACAACACATATTTACCTGTAGATTACCACTACGAATGCCGAGTTTCGTCGAAATATACCAAAAATAACTGTTGGTAGTGGCGAATTGGTATTGTGGGTCCGGAGTAAACCCCCCCCCCCCCTCCTAATGAACCGATTTAGTTTATTTTTACAACAGTTATTTACCTGTGGATTACCACTACGAATACCGAGTTCCGTTGAAATATACCAAAAATCACGGCTGGTAGTGGCGAATTGGTATTGTGGGTCCGGAGTAAACCCCCCCTTCTAATGAACCGATTTAGTTTATTTTTACAACAGTTATTTACCTGTGGATTACCCCTACGAATACCGAGTTCCGTTGAAATATACCAAAAATCACGGCTGGTAGTGGCGAATTGGTATTGTGGGTCCGGAGTAAACCCCCCCTTCTAATGAACCGATTTAGTTCATTTTTATATCTCACTTTTCTCTCTATATTACCACTACGAATACCAAGTTTCCTTTAAATATAACAAATATTACGGCTGACATAGTCAAATTAGTGTTTTGGGTTCGGGGTAAACCCCCCCTTCCGGTGGACCGACTTTGGTGGTTAACGAACTCGTTCAATCGTTTGCTAATTGAATGCTATATACTAAGTTTCGTGACGAAAAAACAAAAACTCTGGCCGCTATCGTGTTAACAGACATATATATATATATATGCATATATATATATATATATATATATATATATATATATATATATATAAATTTTAACGGAAAGTTTTCAAAAATTCCGTCATGAGTCCAACCTCAATAGCTACTTTCCTTCGGAGGAAAGTGCTAAAAAAGGAAGAAGAAACTTAATAAGTCGACAATTACATTATGTTAAAAAATAAAAATTATAAAACAGTTAAAAATTTTTTAATAGTCACTAAAAAAAACACAATCAAAATTACAATATCAGATTTCTGATTATGATACCTACTTATTATATTTCATTTTATTTTTACTTATTCTAAATTAAGTTTAATTTTTATTGTAGTACTTACTGGTACACGATATTTTAGCACTTTCCTCCGAAGGAAAGTAGCTATTGAGGTTGGACTCATGACGGAATTTTTGAAAAATTTCTTCAAATCTTTATCGATCCTACCTAGTAGACACCGAAAATGACCCCCGTTAAAATTTATATATATCTATATATATATATATATATATATATATATATATATATATGCATATATATATATATATATATATATATATATATATATATATATATATATATATATATATATATATGTGTCTGTTAACACGATAGCGGCCAGAGTTTTTGTTTTTTCGTCACGAAACTTGGTATATAGCATTCAATTAGCAAACGATTGAACGAGTTCGTTAACCACCAAAGTCGGTCCACCGGAAGAGGGGGTTTACCCCGAACCCAAAACACTAATTTGACTATGTCAGCCGTAATATTTGTTATATTTCAACGAAACTTGGTATTCGTAGTGGTAATATAGAGAGAAAAGTGAGATATAAAAATGAACTAAATCGGTTCATTACAAGGGGGGGTTTACTCCGGACCCACAATACCAATTCGCCACTACCAGCCGTGATTTTTGGTATATTTCGATGAAACTCGGTATTCGTAGTGGTAATCAACAGGTAAATAACTGTTGTAAAAATAAACTAAATCGGTTCATTAGGAGGGGGGGTTTACTCCGGACCCACAATACCAATTCGCCACTACCAGCCGTGATTTTTGGTATATTTCGACGAAACTCGGTATTCGTAGTGGTAATCTACAGGTAAATATATGTTGTAAAAATAAACTAAATCGGTTCATTAGAAGGGGGGGTTTACTCTTGACCCAAATTCTTAATATACTCATACCGGTCGTAATTTCTGCTGTATTGTAACGAAACGCGGTATACGTCGTGGGTAACTCATGAGAAAGAAGTGTTGTAAAAATGAGCTGAATCGGTCAATCGGAAAGCGGGGGTTTAATTTGTAATATATTTCAATAGAAAAGCCCGTCAGACGTAGGTTCACAAAGCCGCCGCAAGGAGCGCTTTCTACCACTAGAGTGACTGTATCCTTTTCCTGCGTTAGATCAAAATACGATAATATGAGGTTTTTTGTATTTATTACGTAGTGTAATAGGTAACATATGTAAACATAACTCTGGAAGCAAATTAATAATTGATCAGTTACTCATTACAAATTTAAAAGAGAACTATTTATGTTTTTATTTTATTTATGTAGGATATTTTAAGCAAATTGTTCTGGAAAGCAGTCTACACTACCCAAATTCTGAGGAAAGTGCTTAGTTATGCAGCTCCTGCGTGACGGACGTTTTTGTTTTATTACCTGACGCGTAAATAAACAGAGCAGATGGTTTTCCAACAAGGGAACAGGCAACATACAATTGACCATGCGAGAAACATGGGTTTTCTAGATTAATACCATAAACACTTAATGACTGCCCCTGGGATTTGTTTATAGTCAAACTGAGTTGATAGGTCCAATAGCAAGACAGCTGCAGGCACTGTAATGAATTCACAGCAGCTCGATTCAAACTTGCACCATTATTAGTCGAATGTCGCGCTTCACGGGTCTGTCTTAACCGAATTCTTTCACGTTCATTGCGATCTTCACGTTCCTGGGCAGTACGATTAGATTGATAATTAATTTGATGCGTTGCATTTCGGCTTCTTCTGCCTCAATTTGTCCGCCGCCTTATAGGAGCCTTAAGTCACAAACACACAACACTTTTGTAATTTTATAGAAATTTGTGGCTTTTAGATTTAGTAATATAGATGTACAGCAAAGAGATGTTTACATTTCAAGTGACATTTTACCACAGACAATTTACATTTTACCATAGTCAATTTGTTTTTGAGTAATGTTACCATCGTATAAATATTGACATTAATATTTATACGATACTAATGCCACTCAATTGTTTCACCTTCCCAGAACCCCTCCACTAACACTTTATGGTATGGTATTAAAGTTCAAATTGACCTTTAAGTATTATTAAGAATCTTTTGTATGGGAATATAGAAAAGTGGAGTCTTTTTTACTTCGTTAACGCAAATATAAATTAATTTAAATTGCATTATTAACATGTGATTCTATTGCCACCTAGTGATTACATGTTCTTATTTATTTAAACTTTTTCCCTTCTACACAAATAACCTAATACGTTAACTGTTAAAAATATTATAATTGAGAACAATTGATTTTATTTAAAAATGAATTTGCGTTAACGAAGTAAAAAAGATCCGAAAAGTGTTGTTTTTAGACTTGTTCAGGCAATTTTTTAAATTTTTCTCTCCTTAAGAACCATCCTCGTAGTTCAAGGAATATTATAAAAAAAGAATTAGGGAAATCGGTTCAGTTGTTCTCGAGATTTGCGCTTACCAACACATTTTTATATAATAGATATACATATACGTTAACTGTTAAAAATATTATAATTGAGAACGTATGTTTTTATTTAAAAATGAATTTGCGTTAACGAAGTAAAAAATACCAGAAAAGTGTTGTTTTTAGACTTTTTCAGGCAATTTTTTTAATTTTTCTCTCCTTAAGAACCATCCTCGTAGTTCAAGGAATATTATAAAAAAAGAATTAGGGAAATCGGTTCAGTTGTTCTCGAGATTTGCGCTTACCAACACATTTTTATATAATAGATATACATATACGTTAACTGTTAAAAATATTATAATTGAGAACGTATGTTTTTATTTAAAAATGAATTTGCGTTAACGAAGTAAAAAATACCAGAAAAGTGTTGTTTTTAGACTTTTTCAGGCAATTTTTTTAATTTTTCTCTCCTTAAGAACCATCCTCGTAGTTCAAGGAATATTATAAAAAAAGAATTAGGGAAATCGGTTCAGTTGTTCTCGAGATTTGCGCTTACCAACACATTTTTATATAATAGATATACATATACGTTAACTGTTAAAAATATTATAATTGAGAACGTATGTTTTTATTTAAAAATGAATTTGCGTTAACGAAGTAAAAAATACCAGAAAAGTGTTGTTTTTAGACTTTTTCAGGCAATTTTTTTAATTTTTCTCTCCTTAAGAACCATCCTCGTACTTCAAGGAATATTATAAAAAAGTCCGACTCGCAGGAACTGCCTCATCTTAGCGCGGTTCCGTTCTTATCCCTAGTCTAATTTCGAAAGATTAAAATAGAAGCAGTTATTATTTTGTTGAGAGGAGATCGTTGACCGTTGATGATGCAAGGTAGGGATTGTCCGGGTTAGGTCACTGCTACTTAATAATACATACCCCATATGTGTATGTATGTGGGCATATATATGTACATATGTGTGCGTGTATATGTGTATGTGTATATGCATATATATAAATATATATATATTATATATATATATACATATATATATATATATATATATATATATGTTAGGTATATTTACATAGATATGTGCATATATTAGTGTTAAATATGTCCTACTTGTATTTACAGCCCTGATGAAGGCTTGAAGTTCAAGCCGAAACGTCGGCACAATAAAACCATTTTTACGATAAAATGTAGTTTTATTAAGTAGCAGTGACCGAACCCTGACAGTTATATTTTGGTTCCACCAGTCTTGAAAGGTAGGATTTACAATCTTACCTGGAAGGGTCGGCAACACTAGAAACCGTCCCGCTAGTTACAAGGTCTTGGAATCTTGGAACTCTATATTTCTAACAATAAATTGTTTTTGTTATTTTACTTAACCTGTTTTATTTTCGAATACATTATCCAACTATAAGCAATTAAAAAATAACAAGGAATAAAATACAGACAAAAAGAACACTTCGAATAAGCGAAATCAATTACTTTAAAGCTTTAAGCTCTTATTTCTCCGATTGACATCGCCTAATCAAAACTTTCATTAGAACCTTTTATGTAGAGCATTTAATAAGCTTTCTAATGGTATTCTTCCGTTTACCAAAATTCTCAACAGTTTTCGAGATATTAATGAAAGTTCCCAAAATTTATATTATTTCTAGCAACAGAAAATTGGCCTCATTTTTCATATCCTGTTTTACACACAAAATTTTCGCAACATAAGAAATTACAAAAATAAAAATCAATAAAAAACGAAGGGAAAGAGACAAAAATTACAACAAGAACGACAAAAACCCGTTCATAAGAACAAAACAGACGTATTTGAAGTTTTAAGCACTTATTTCTCCGATTGACATAACCTAATCAAAAATAGTTTTAAAATCTTTTTTGTAGAGAATTTAGTAAGCTTTCAAATAGTTTCTATCCACTTACCACGATTTCCCAACCGTGTTCGAGATATTAATGAAAGTATACGAACTTCCCAAAACTTTTCATGTCTGTTCATAAAATATTTTATTCTAACCCTTCCTTAACTCCAAACGTAACAAAACTTTCAACATATTAGTTTTAATGAAAGTAGAACATGCAGATAAAGTTTCAACTGAATCCCGTAATTCTAAGTACCCAAACCAAAAACGGTATTCAAAAACTATTTTTCCAATTTTCTCGAAAACGGTTAAAGCGATCGCCTTCAAAATGGTTTCATTCGTTTTCCTAGCCCAGGAATCATATAAAACGAGTACTTACAAGCTTATGAACTCAAAAACGTAAGCGTTACGATTTTTTTTGCGCGAATTTCGCCCCAAACGCCATCTTCCAGTAGGCGGATTTTGCTGGTTAACGAACTTGACCTTTCAAATTGGACGAAGGGTTTTTGTACCAAATTTCATCAAAATCGGACCATTCGTCTTCTATCTAGAGAGCGAACAGACAAATCTATATATATATATATATATATATATATATATATATATATATATATATATATATATACAAATTTGAACCACCGTTATTTTCGGTCTCTAGGGGTTCTGAAACGCGAAATTTTCTAGTCGGCACTTCCGGATTGTTTCATTGTAGCAACCCTATAAGCGGGGTTCCTCCCTATGGGGGAGGGAGGAACCGCGCTAAAAAGAATTAGCGAAATCGGTTCAGTTGTTCTCGAGATTTGCGCTTACTAACACATTTAGCGATTCATTTTTATATTATATTGTGAGGGTGTTATCTATTATATTTTTTATAATAGATAACACCCTCAAGGCATAGCCATATAATAAATGTAATCGTTGTATTTGCAATAATGGTTATTATTTCCAATATGATCTTCTGAATTCTTTCACCCTTGACTCCGAAGTGTCCCAGTATCCTTATTCAGAGCAAAAATTGGCTTTACGTGTTACGGTGTGGGAACGGTTAGGGAATTCAGTGTTCAGCCATTCCGTCACCACTCATCAACCATCCATATGATACGAGAATGAGTTAATATTTGGCAGATGGGCTTGTGTAATAAACGCCATGTAGTTTCGGAAGAATGGGACATCACCATCATCGTGTGAGATTAAAGAATGTGATCAGACTGACTCCTTCACGCTAAAGCAAATTTATTGGTTTAGACTTAGAAATCAGAAAAAAATAGATTGAAATAGATTTTTTTCTAAAACTACAAGGTATCATTTTTAAGCTTATTAAATAATGCACCTTTTGAGGCGGAGGTAAACCTCTAAGTCTAAAATTAACTGATTTAGAAAATATTGAATAATTTAACAAAACACTAATATTAAACGTTCTCATCTATATGCCTTTGAATATAGCTCCTAATTTACATGGTAATATTTCAATAACGGGTGTTTCTTATTGGAAATTTAATGTAGATTCTAAAAATGTGGTCGTTATTTACGATACATTGATCACAAATCCCGAAAACACAGTTCTTCTTTAAAAAATCCAGTATTATTTCAAATAGACAAAAGATTGAGTAGCTCATCTACATTTTCAGATAGAACGCTCATTTGTGCGCCACTGAATTACAAATGGGATGCAGAATAAACTCCTAAAGCTAATACAACCTGAATATATACCTATATGTATATCGTTCGCTCGTTTTCTAGCCAGCTTATGGCTGATGCTTTCTCTTTTTGTGTTTAAAATGCTGCCCCCTCCCTCCCGGGAATCGAATGCGCCACCCTGAGCACAGAGTGTATATTAGAACAAGTTCGTGAGTCCGAACAGCACTAAATTTAGGGAATATGGCGGATAAAAGCCAGGAGTATTATGATCGTCGGCTTAAAATGAATTTCTATTATTTGTGTAAGGTTGGGAAGAAAGGACTTTTGGTGGTAAATTGTTGGTTTTGGTTGAAATTCCTTTCACACCGTGCTCTGCAATCTCTTTGGCGGAAGAGACGGGGGAATTCCTCAATGCTTCACTCATCCGAGGAAGTGAGTGCTGAGTTCGGCTAGTTTCGGACGGAGAAAGCCGAGCTCTATTCCTGACTAAAAGCCAAAGAGAAAGGAGATACATTTGTATGCATCTTATACCTCGTTGGTTTCCACGGAAATCCTACAAGCTGGCAAGGAATCGCATTGCCTGTAGAATCGGAATGCTCAAAGGCATAGGTTATTGGCACTTGGCAGTATCTATGTGGTTTAGTTGTAAAGCATTAGGAAAATTTCGAGAGATTCGAGTATAGCTTGGAGTAAGTTCACTTTCTTCTGTTCATGTAAACCATGGGCGTATATAAGGGGGGGGGCTGAGGGGGCTGCAGCCCCCCCCCAAATTTTGAGTTGATCGGTAAAAATTTCATAAAATCCTTAAAAATAAATTAAATAAGATCATTTAGATCATAAAAAATATTCCATTTTGGGTGTAATGGCGTTTTAGTTGGCTAGAACTCTTCTAACATCTAAATTGTTATTATTCCATACACCGGAAATGGTCTCAGCCCCCCCCCCCCCACCCGAAATTATTTTCTATATACGCCCATGATGTAAACGGCTCCCTACTTCATCCAAAAGGTTTAGAAAGGTTTGTACGAGTGGACAGCTGGGTAATATATCCAGGGGCGGCTAAAGGGGTGGGCTTCGGGGGGAGGGGGGTCTTAGCCCCCCAGATTGAAAATTCACAATATTTTTCGATTGTTAGAAAAAATAATTATTTAGGCAAATTAATAGTGATAAGTTCTAATCAATGTATGTTTTAAGTTTATCAAATACCTCCTTCATGATTTCCTGATGCATGGTTATAAATATTTGATTCTACACCCCCATTTGATTCCCTACGCCCATACTGAATTAGCCCCCCCCCAGAAATGTCTGTCTAAAGCCGCCTATGAATATATCGCCGGAAGAATATTCTTCTTTTTTTTTAATCTACAGAATGCTGGGTTCAATCATTTTAGCGCGGATCCCCTCTACCTCCATAGGGAGGAAATCCGCTTATGAGGTTGAGCTCTTGACGCAATCCGGAAGTACAGACACGAAAATTTCATGTTTCAGATCCCATAGATCAATAATAAACGGTGGTTCAAATTTGTATTTGCCCAGAAATGTACAGGGAGACATGGGCGAATATAAGAGGGGGGGGGGGGCTGAGGGGACTTAAAAACTCTTAAAAATAAATTAATTAAGATCATTTAGTTCATAAAACATATTCTATTTTGGGTGTAATAGCGTTTAAGTTGGCTAAAACTCTTCCAAAAATTGTTAGTATTCCATACACCGGAAATGGTCCCCGCCGAAATTTTACCAGCTCCCTCCGAAATTATTTTTTATATACGCCCATGCAGGGAGTGAGGAGGAATGAGCAAACTGCATCATCCCAAAAATGAGCACTAAATCATGTTTCTTGAATTTTGGCAGTAGGCTCAAAACAGAAAGAAAGTCGGGTCAGAGCAGAACACCATCAGACAGACACACACCCGTATGTGTGTTATACAGATGCAAGTACAGATGTATATGTGTATGTGTATATATATATATATATATATATATATATATATATATATATATATATATATATTTACACATACAAATTTGAGTGTCTGCTATTTTGGAGATACATCATCTAAAGGCTTGTTGTTTATTTTGTGTAATTCAGGCTGTATGATGTTGTCCAGCTTTAGATTATAAGAGGAAATGTCATGTTCAAACCCAGTTTGTATGCTTTCTACAATACTGACCCAGAAATTCGCCCCAACACTATGTCCATATGGGAAAATTGATAGGCACAATTTTTACTTGGCTGTCAACCTAAAGGATCATAATTATTTAATCTAATATAATTATTTTTATATATTAAAAACTTCTTTAAAACCAACAGTTATTTGGTGTTTAGAAATGTGTACAAGCTTTTTAAAAACTAAAACTTCTGGTGTGGATTTCAGCACCTCATAATTTCTTGCGGGTTCTCCTGGATTAAGAGTGATATGAGTTTATGTAATACAGCAAAACTCTCAGGAATTTCTTTAGTTAAAACAAAATTGATTTAGTTCTTTGAGGAGAGATTGTTGACTTTCGAGATTACCACCGTAGAGGTTCCCGGGGTTTGGTCATAAAGTTTAATAAAACTAATTTTATATATAAAAAATAATTTGTATTGCCAACGGTTTGGCTTGAATTTCATTCCTTCAATACTATGAGGTGAAGCACTGATCCGGCATGAGTTCCAGATCATTTCTTCCTCTTCTCATAGGCTCAGATGAAAGCTTCGAATTCAACCTGAATCGTGTCCAATAAAACTCATTTCTATGAGAAAAATAAGAGTAGTTTTATGAACTAATATGAACGAGAATCTCCATCTTGAAAATGTATTTAACATACATTCATACACGGTATTCTGCTATTGTCTCCTTTTCAAAGGCCTCCAGAGGTAAAGCCTTTGTGGAAACATGCAAAGGGGGCTTTCAAACAATGTAAACTCGTTTACATTCAAGTACGATATTTTATTTGAGGTGTATATATGCACTTCTATCCCATTTTTGGCTCATAACGGTTTTTTATTAAGTGGCGACCCACTTCCGATTCTGTATGATTGCATTTAAAAAAGTCCGTCACGCAGGAGCTGCATAACTAAGCACTTTCCTCAGAATTTGGGTAGTGTAGACTGCTTTCCAGAACAATTTGCTTAAAATATCCTACATAAATAAAATAAAAACATGAATAGTTCTCTTTTAAATTTGTAATGAGTAACTGATCAATTATTAATTTGCTTCCAGAGTTATGTTTACGCATGGTACCTATTACACTACGTAATAAATACAAAAAACCTCATATTATCGTATTTTGATCTAACGCAGGAACAGGATACAGTCCCTCTAGCGCTCCTTGCGGCGCCTTTGTGGACCTATGTCTGGCTGGCTTTTCTATTGAAATATATTACAAAGTAAACCCCCCTTTCCGATTGACCGATACAGCTCATTTTTATAACACTTCTTTCCCATGAGTTACCCACGACGTATACCGCGTTTCGTTAGAATACAGCAGAAATTACGACCAGTATGAGTATATTAGGAATTTGGGTCCGGAGTAAACCCCCCCTCCTAATGAACCTATTTAGTTTATTTTTACATCACATATTTACCTGTAGATTACCACTACGAATACCGAGTTCCGTCGAAATATACCTAAAATCACGGCTGGTAGTGGCGAATTGGTATTGTCGGTCCGGAGTAAACCCCCCCCTCCTTATGAACCGATTTAGTTCATTTTTATATCTCACTTTTCTCTCTATATTACCACTACGAATACCAAGTTTCGTTGAAACATAACAAATATTACGGCTGAAATGGTCAAATTAGTGTTTTGGGTTCGGGGTAAACCCCCCCTTCCGGTGGACCGATTTTGGTGGTTAACGAACTCGTTCAATCGTTTGCTAATTGAATGCTATATACCAAGTTTCGTGACGAAAAAACAAAAACTCTGGCCACTATCGTGTTAACAGACACATATATATATATGCATATATATATATATATATATATATATATATATATATATATATATATATATATATATATATAGATATATATAAATTTTAACGGGGGTCATTTTCGGTGTCTACTAGGTAGGATCGATAAAGATTTGAAGAAATTTTTCAAAAATTCCGTCATGAGTCCAACCTCAATAGCTACTTTCCTTCGGAGGAAAGTGCTAAAAGGAATGCGCAAAACCATCTCTATCCTATACAAAATGTCTTATCAGTTACAATGTTAGATGCAAAACCGCCTCTACATAAAAGTTAAGAAACAAAAGTCCGTCACGCAGGAGCTGCATAACTAAGCACTTTCCTCAGAATTTGGGTAGTGTAGATTGCTTTCCAGAACAATTTGCTTAAAATATCCTACATAAATAAAATAAAAACATGAATAGTTCTCTTTTAAATTTGTAATGAGTAACTGATCAATTAATAATTTGCTTCCAGAGTTATGTTTACACATGGTACCTATTACACTTCGTAATAAATACAAAAAACCTCATATTATCGTATTTTGATCTAACGCAGGAACAGGATACAGTCACTCTAGTGGTAGAAAGCGCTCCTTGCGGCGGCTTTGTGAACCTACGTCTGACGGGCTTTTCTATTGAAATATATTACAAATTAAACCCCCGCTTTCCGATTGACCGATTCAGCTCATTTCTACAACACTTCTTTCTCATGAGTTACCCACGACGTATACCGCGTTTCGTTACAATACAGCAGAAATTACGACCGGTATGAGTATATTAAGAATTTGGGTCAGGAGTAAACCCCCCCTCCTAATGAACCGATTTAGTTTATTTTTACAACAGTTATTTACCTGTGGATTACCACTACGAATACCGAGTTCCGTTGAAATATACCAAAAATCACGGCTGGTAGTGGCGAATTGGTATTGTGGGTCCGGAGTAAACCCCCCCTTCTAATGAACCGATTTAGTTCATTTTTATATCTCACTTTTTTCTCTATATTACCACTACGAATACCAAGTTTCGTTGAAATATAACAAATATTACGGCTGACATAGTCAAATTAGTGTTTTGGGTTCGGGGTAAACCCCCCCTTCCGGTGGACCGACTTTGGTGGTTAACGAACTCGTTCAATCGTTTGCTAATTTAATGCTATATACCAAGTTTCGTGACGAAAAAACAAAAACTCTGGCCGCTATCGTGTTAACAGACACATATATATGTATATATATATGCATATATATATATATATATATATAGATATATATAAATTTTAACGGGGGTCATTTTCGGTGTCTACTAGGTAGGATCGATAAAGATTTGAAGAAATTTTTCAAAAATTCCGTCATGAGTCCAACCTCAATAGCTACTTTCCTTCGGAGGAAAGTGCTAAAAACGCCACTATTATAACACAGTATTTTATATACGCGTGTATTAGCGTCCGGCTATTGTTTTGCGTTGCTGTGTGGTTTTGTTTTTATATCCTCCTGAATATTTAGACATTTACGAATGTTACGATACTATCTGTAATTTGGTTGAGGATTATTAACTACTACTATTTTAGGAGCATAACTGCTTCTATCCCAAAATGGCGAATGCAAAATCGTCTCTGTCCATTAGTTAGATGCAGAATCGCCTCTATGCAGATTTAAAATGTTTTCAATAATTTTAAGAATGTTTCCTAAACTAAATTAATTAAAAAAAATAAAGATGATGTTAATTTGCCAGGAAATATAATTTAATTAGAGAATTGTAGTTTTTTCTTAGGTAGTCTTTTCAGATTTTTGCAGATTTGTGAAAAATGTATGTAAGTGGATAGAAGTGCGTTTCCATCATTTCGTTTCATTTGGGACTTTTTCAATAGCAATAGTGAGTATCTTACTGAATCCAAAGGAATTGGGGATAGTTACGTAGAAAATACTCAAAAAACTTTATAACAATATAATTAAACATTTATAAAACAGTTTATTATAAATGTAATAAACTTTATACAATTGTATTCTATATATCATTTCAAGTCTCTACATGTGTTTCTATCAATCAGTGATGAACAGGGTCTCTCCTTCATGGTATGGTGTTTTCCTCCACCTTCTTACGACGTAGCTATCTTCAATTTTCCATAAAAATAGGGAAAAGGTATTTTTTTCTCATAAAAAATTATCGGTCAAACTGAAGGAGAGCGTCCTCAGCAACGATTTTTTTTTTTTCCAATTTTGCACTATAACGTATTTTGATACACTAAACATGAATCTGTTTAAAAAAAAGTAGGGAATAAGTTATTAAGCACTAAAGTTCACTGTTATTGTAGTTAAAGTTGGAGTAAACAGAGCATTTGTAAACATGCGCGAGCGCAGACATCTAACATTGGGAAACAAATAACTCTCATTTGAAATGTTGATAAACTATTTATAACCTCCATGACATCGGAATTCTATCCATAACAGCGAGTTGGATTGACTAGAGTTTTGATATCTTCTTGAGCGAGCGGAAACGCGTAGCACGTCTGCCAAAAAGTCGTCCTAGACATTCTTCTTAATATGCATGTTTATTAATACGCTGTGTACGCCAACTTCGCAAACCTCCGTAACAGTGAACTTTAGTGCTTAATAACTTCTTTCCTAGTTGAGAGCAACTTTTTTTTTAACAGATTCGTGTTAGTGCAAAATTTGGAAAAAATCGTTGCTGGAGACAATTTCCTTCGGTTTTACCAAATTATCATTTAGGTAAACAACAGATAATGCCTTTCTTCGTGTAATTTCACAATTAAAAATTGTTTGTGGGGTGAATACCTCGCAAAACTATAATACACTGTGAAATATATCAAACAAACCTGAAGATCGATGGGTTTTCACTTCATATCACAATACGCTGTACATTATGAGGAATATATTACAATCTTGAGATATTAACTAACATGTCTTGATTGGTTCCTGTTCAGGGCAGCCAGGAGCGCCACCTAAGTAATTTTGTTTGAATGTTTGAGGAATATTGCCATGGATCGTTGAAGAGAACCACTAATTAGTATGACTACATGCTTTTAATTATAGGAACAAATAGACTGGAAATGCTCTAATTCCACTCCACACAACAACAATTACGCTCTTCTTCTTCAATTTCAAAATAGATATAAACACTCTAATAATTTGAAAAAAAAAAAAAAAAATTATAAGTCCCACTTCAATTGAATTTGTAGACTAAAGACGTGTTTTCTCTCTTTATGACTACGTATTTAGTCATTATTTACAGTATATCTAATTTATCATTTAAATATCCATCCAAAACTAGCTATGGAGACAGAAATTAATTAGACAGCTAAAAACAGGAAATTGTCTTAGCTAAGATCTATGATTTGTTTGAAAACAACCAAAGATTAAATATTGCGTGAGAAACCTCTTTAATGCTCGAAGTATGAAGATGTGAAGAGCCAGCTTGAATGTGCTGTAACGCAAGAGAGTAAGACCGCTCTGAGAATTACTAGCTAGTAACTTGGAGGACACTGAATGAGGCTTCTTATTTAAAGGTCTCCACATTAAAGATATGTTGAGTATCAATTCGTGCTTTTAATCTTTATCTCAACGGAAGATTTGCATCTAAGTCAGCAATATATCCATCAATTCACAATGGAAATAATTGTTTTAAAGTCCAAACTCAGTGAGTGTACAAAGATATTTTGATAAATGATCAAAAAATGAGATATTTTTTTAAAAACAATTATATAAAATCATACATGATTTTTTTCAAAAAGAAATCTGCCTAAATACTCTAAAAAGAATAAGTTAACAATATCACTGTATTTTTAATGGAAATGAGGATAGTTTCTTTTGAATGAGATAAAACTCTACAAAGAATGGCCAATCAATGATTCAATAATAATAAATATTAGAAATATAATAAGAATGGTAAAATAACAACAAATGCAATATAATACTGTTTTTGAACAAGAATTAATATGTTTTTCATAGCAATTATAAATTTTATATAAATAACTGATAACAAAAAATAAATAAACAAAATTCGAACAGTAAATAAATAAGATCCTCCAACCATAGATTATAAACCAACTTTGCTTGTATTGAACAGCTCTCAGAATAAACATAAATATTACAAAAGATATTTGTATCAAAGCAATGATGATGGTCACCCATCCTTCAAGTTTTTGTAAGAAGATATTTCTTGGCATACACTATACTTCTTCATTAGTATTTGGTTTTCCACCAACTCTGCTTTCTCTTCCAAAAATTCTCAAATATACATGCAAAAAAAGGCTACAAAATTACATTAATTCAAAATACAAGCAGCACTTCCAACAATCATCTTCATATATAAATAACAAAAATTCATGAATAAAATACATTATTTGAAAACATAATCTAATATGGTTTTAAACCCCGTTATTTTTAAAAGTAATTACCATATCTTTTGATAGAATGTTATAAAATAACTGAAAATTGTTTCATATATTAAATATAAAATTTGTTCAACTTAAGCCTAATACACATGAACCATCCCATAGATAAATCTGGAAGAAAATATAGGAAAAATATTTCAATAAGTAAATAATAA
Source organism: Gonocerus acuteangulatus (assembly GCA_946811695.1). Lineage (NCBI taxonomy): Eukaryota > Metazoa > Arthropoda > Insecta > Hemiptera > Coreidae > Gonocerus > Gonocerus acuteangulatus. The sequence continues at coordinate 108,189,333 of OX328125.1, read as the reverse complement.
TAATTAAATACATTTTACAATTCAAAGCTAAATATAGGTTTACTGGTCCAAATAGAAAAAAATTCTTATGAAAAAACATCCAATATTGTACTACAGAACAATAACTCGATCACTCTCTACAATTTCTAGTTTCCAAAATTACAGCATAATAACTCAAAAGAAATTTTTTTTACTGATGATTAATTAATAATAAAAATCGTCCTCTGAAAGATATTTAAAAGTCATGAACTAAACCTTGCACTGACTAACTCATGCAACACTGTTTCAGGAGACCGAATAGCACTTTTTATTTTTGGTCAGAATTATTTTTCTGCGTTTTTTTTCAAGTTTATGTTTTATTGCAACTTCTTCAAACGTTTCTTTTCTTCATGTATGATTATTATAGTTTATTCAATACTATTATGATTTTGTTTAAGTCTGCCATTTCCTTACAGACTTTCCAGCAATAATAAATAAATAAATAATTAATAAATAATCATTATTATTATTAATAAATAATAATAATAATAATGAAAAAAACATTTCTTCCCAATTTTTTCTTGAGTAGGCAGAATTTCATTGAATAAAAGTCCAAAATAATTTCATTTTTAATTTATGCAAATGGCTCTGCATGCTTCCCATCCCCGGGTGCCACTTGAGAGCCTATAACTAATGCCTGTAAATCAGAAGGTTTGCCTACATTCCATTAGGCTGTGCTTAGTTTTAAGGCTTCTCCTCAAGGAGCATCCGAGGATGCACAATATGTACAGCCATTTTGAGGAATTTACAATTAAGTTATAGCCTGTTCAGATAAACGGAAAAGTTCAATTCTGCAAGCACAAAATTTTGAGGGAAATATTCCCTGTGATTCCACCATTTTTCAAACTCCGATTTCAAGGAACAACGCCATACGTGAAACATTATAAAAACTGATTATGTCTTGTTTAAGACTACGGAAGGCTTTGAGAAGTCAGGCAAAGGAACTATTCTCTAATATTTTTCAATACTTAGCCAAAGCTAAGACTAACAACGTTTTAAGCCTCCTACAGAAAAGGTTATAACAGAGAGAATGATTACCGCCAATTTCTTGCACGGGGAATATAGGCTACGCCCTTTTCCCTTCAACTAAACCATCTATTTGAACAGGCTATAGCTTTAATCATTTTTAGCATTTGCTTTAGCTAAGTATTGATAAATATTAAACACTATCTTCCTTGCCTGACCCCTCAAATCCTTCCCTGGTCCTAAATGAGAAATGATCAGTTTTTATTGAGATTAAAGTAGCATGGTGGAGCTGGAGCAGTCAACAGTAGGGAAAGGGTTAAGAAGAGAAAAAAATATTTTAGTATAATATATGAGTTTAAAAGGATACGTCCAAAATAGTATGTAGGTCTAAAAATATGAGTTAAGGAAAAATCCATGTTAAATTAACAATGAACATTAAAGAATACATAAATAGCACATAGAAATACTTACAGCTTTTTGGTGCTAATCACCAAGAAATCTAAAATACAGAAAATAAACTAAAGCCTTTCTTGATTAGCAAAACTGTGTTTACCAAATTCCTTGTCAAAGCCCCTCCTGTAATACTGTATACATAGGAGTCACCAAAAATTATATTCATTCCAGCATTACACAACATAAATGAACCATTAAGAACAAAGAAATCTACAAATCCGCACACGAAAAACACGCTATTACAAAAAAACACATATTTTACTTTCACGACCACAAAATCTTTACTACTGAACGAAATAAAAAAAAAAAAAAAAAAAACGACAGGACTCTGAATGCGTCCACATAAACTTAAACCTGAACAACATTAATTACAAAACGGAGAAACAAAACATTTTCTCCACTGTGTTCCATAAGCTGTCTTGACCAACTTTCGGTTTTTGTTCCCATGCTCTCTACATTTTCTATCAGTGTGTTCCAAAACATTAACACCTTTTACAGACTCCTTTTCCAACCTAGCAATTCCCTTCTTTCATCCCCCTCCCAAGGCCTAGCTATAAAACTCCTGTGTATTAGCTTTCTCTCTAACATTTAACCATGGTCACCGAAATGTCATTTTGGTCTTCCTCCCCTCCCCCCTAGGTATTTGTTAATGGTATGTATTAATTATTATGAATTAGTTTTTCACATAAAAAGAATATACATTTTTTTCTTATAATATAAAATGAAAATGATGTTACTTGTGAGCTCATGCAGCTCTATTTCCTGTTTCTCTGCAAATAATTATACTATTTTAAGAAATACATTAAAATATCAACTGAAAGGATACAAATAAACCTCCAAAGAATCCATTAGTAAGGATAGTCCTCCTGTTGATGAAGTACTTTTTCCATTGAGATCCGGCTTTCACCATTAGCAAAGTCTGCAATAAAGCAAACCATATCAAAGCAAAAGGAATTTAAAATAATTAATAAATGAGATTCAAGAGTTTTATTAGTCTAGCAGCTTTTCGGCTTTTACATTCTCTCCTTCATCTCTTCATTTTAAATTTTATTTGTTCCATACTATTGGTCATTCACACATTAACCAACACCCACAAAATTTACGAGTAGTAGTTACTTAAAACCAATTTATTTCAATAAATTTGATAATATGTGCTTTAAATTTAATAATATGTTTAAAATGCAGTGGGAGGTTAGAGCACTCGAATAATGTCCTGGAGGACCTAAGTTCAAAATTCAGGTGTGCACTGAAGATTTTATCTTCTAGAGTTGTCGTTCAAAGGTCGGGTTTTGGGGCCCCGGACCGTCCCTAGGCCCAGCCAGCCTTTAATTAATTTATAATTAAATGTAATGGGTACCTACAAAGCGGAAAATCAGGCGGCCCTTAAAACTTTGAAGTAGTTGGTTTCTCTTATTTAAACAGTTCATTTTGTCTTTTGCCCTTAGTTTTTCTTTTATTGCTTGTAAATTTTTTAATTGATTGTAGGACAAAAATGTATTTGGCAATAAAACAGGATGCTAAAATTAGAAACAATATTTCGTTATTAGAAATAGATCTTTCCGAGCGGAATGCCGTGTGAATATGTTTACCTCTGTTTTTAATTAGTTGTTTTTTCTCTCTCTCTGTTTGCCTTAGTTTTTAATTAGTTGATGTTATATTAATTGTATTTTTCTTCTTAAAACATAAGAAGAATGATAGTATTTTGAATTGACTTATAGCTCCCTTGCTGGATGGACAAGGGAGTCCCAGATCTTTACCTGTCGGAAACTAGTAGGGTTCATTGCACTCTATAAATCAAGAAGCATTCTAGGAGAGCTGACAGATATTTTACCGAGGTTCTGATTGTTTACGATTTTGATTACATTTGGAGTTAAGGAAGTATTCGAGAAAATAAAAATAACAAAATTAAGACATGAAAAGTTTTGGGATCTTCGTATTTTAAATTGCGTTTAAAAGTAATATGAGTATTTTTAATTGCACTTAACACTAAAATGAATATTTTAGTAAAGATAGTTAAGTAAATTAGAAACATTTTTGTAATAGTGTCTTCCTAAAGAGAACGTTGTTAGGACGGCGGAAGGAGTAATTTCCGCTTAGGATATTGTTTCCTGTGTTTTGCGGACAATATTGCTTTTTTTTTTTAAGATTTCAATGGAATAGGTGTTTCGCGATTGATCTAAACAAAGTAATAACTGTTTGTTATTCTACATCTTCAAAATTACACTTTGAACGGAACAGCGCTAAGATGATGCAGTTCCTGCGAGTCGGGCTTTTTTATTACTCTAAGCTTTCCAAATGTCCCTAGGAATACGCAAAGATAACACAATTCCTTCGAGCCAGCTTTGGGCGTTCTAGAGAATATACATACACTTCTACATCACAAAATTATTAAGGGTCATTCCATGTCAAATCAACACACTTTTCGAACTTGATGCCTCAGATTTTCATGATTTTTGGTATACAGTAACATATCATAGACTTATGAAAAAATACCAAATTTCAGCTATGTAGCACAATTATTTTTTATGTTATTAATTTTTAAAGATTTAAATTTTTATGAAAAAGTGTCATATTTTGGTACCTTTAGATGCCTATAGGCTCACAACCAGTGATGATATAAACCTGGGAGGGGTTTCATTTTAAAGCTATTGAATGGGGTTTTAATGTGATATGCCACAAAGTAGTGGTTGCATTAAAAAAAAATTGGAAATTTTAAATTTAAATCTTAAAATTTAAATTTCTCAAAAAGTGGCAATTTTAAAAATTACCAAAAATGGTTTGTAATGTCTAAATACATATGGCAAAATTTTATCATGGGATCTCAATGGGATCATTCTGAGACAAGTTCGAAAAGTGTGTTGATTTGACATGGAATGACCCTTAAGTGATTTTATCGAGTAACTATACTCATTACAGCAAGTCAAGTTCAGTGGTCTCTAACTAAGTTTTCAGATCTCAATTTATCATTTATAATCCACAAAGCTCCAATAACAAATGAAAAGTAAAACAATTGAATAATCTTACCCATAAACCAATAACAGCAAAAACATAAAATCCAAATCCATAAAAGCCAGTCAATCCGAGCAGACCCGCAGTTCCGCCCGATATAGCAGCCATCGATGTTCTGCAGTATTCTACAATAGCAGCATTGTTCCTTAAAGCTCCTTCACTATACGCTATCATTTCTAAAAGAAATAAAAAAAATTAATTTCATTTATTAATCAGGAAATTAAATAAATCTCTGGTTAAAAACATTGGTCTGCTTTTAGCCCTTTCATTGCTGGCGAAGGAAGAGACTCACAGCGCCGGTAGCCTGGTTCACGTCTGTCTAGGTTACTCCTGAGCGCTTGCAAATTTACCCCCACCTCACCTCACTACCGTTCAACCCTATGAGGCAATCGAGTTAACTCAAAGGAGCGTCAGGAGTGAAGTATGAGTATCTCGTCTTGAGTGTCTCATGCCCTGCCAGCCGGGCATGAATTAACTCTTTCAGAGCTAATGAAAGAGTTAATGTACAACTCTCCAGAGAATAATGTTATTATATTGTACCAGAATTTAGCAAAATGAATTCCAAGGAATGGAAATATGTAACATTTCCCAATAAGGTAAAATTTTTAAAAACAGAAAATAGATAAAATCAACGCCACCTTATAGAATTCCATCATTTCAAGATCGGCTGTTTAGTAGATATATACTGCTAACTAGTATGACAGTTTATGTATGTATGCATGTATGTATGTATATATGTATATATATATATATATATATATATATATATATATATATATATATATATATATGTGTGTGTGTACTCACAATATATGTACTAACCAGTGTAATATATACACATATACTGCTTACCCTAATCAGTATAACACTAAGATAAATATTACATATCTTTTAATATAGATAAATTTCGACTGATAATATTTATTGTGATTTAATTGAAGACTGTTTTTTAGTAAAAGATTCATGTTATGTTCACTGTCTTCGAAAAGCCACTGTGATTGAAAACTCAAGAATATTTTTTATTTGTATATATGTAATAAGTTTTGAAAGAAAAAATCAAGAGTACATCAGAGAGGTAAATGCATTTCATTTAAACCATGGTAATAACAAGCAATCCTAAGAAAACACAAGAAATACTTGCCTCCAGTCCTTTCCAATTTGGTCTTTACTCTTCCTAAAGCCATTTTAAAGATCAACTAGCTAAAAGGCAACTCAATATATAAAAACCCTTAAATTAATTGAATTTTCTATACAAATGAAACAAAGAAGGTAAATATACTGTTCATTTATAGAGCTTATAACCAGTTTATATACTACGAATCACAATAATATAATGGTGATGACGTCACTAGAATGTTGGTTGAAACATGACTCATTCAAAAAGGGTACAAACAAAAGGTTTTTTGTTTTTTTTTATTTTAGGGTATTGAAAAACACCTGCCAACCTGAACTTATTTTATTGACACAAATATGGTTCCAAGTAATAGGGTAGGCCATATATGTCCCTCTGATAGATACTACTTATTTCTGAGCCCCGTCACAACCTTGTACAGTCAGAGGATTTAAGCGGGACATATATGTCCCTCTGTGGGTTAAAGGGTTAATATATTAAAAACAATAACCTTTACTTACCATTGCCTATGTTAAATTGCTTGGAAAAATTAAAAAATGGATTTATTAAAAATAAATGGATATAAACAAAAATAAAGAGAGATGAGATAAGGAATGCATAAAAAATAATAATAAAATACAAATTATGAATTTCACTTAAGGACCAAATTTTATAGGTTAGATTTTGGAGTACCGATGTGTAGGCTGTACTGTTTAAGGTTTACTTTTAATAGTTTAAGTAGTAAAATCGTGTGTTACATCGGCGCTACTTTCCTCCCTCTAATTTAATTTCATGGGTTTCACAAAATAGCCCCTCTGTTACACCTGCTCTGGCCTCAATTTATGCCCAGCTTTGCAACAACCTATCCTCTTACCACATTCATATCTCGTTGGAACGTAAACATAACCATTTAAGACTTTATATGTCAAAAATGAGAATTCCCCCTAAAATCTGGAGTGATTTGTTATTGAAGTAATTCTCAGTTTTCTGAGTTGTCTTTCGGTATTAATGTCGCATGTTGCTTACTATGAATAGTTTTTACCGGCTTTATGATCTTTATTTCAAAAAAAGAATGTTAGTTTATCCTGGACGATTAAGCGTGTATTGCTTTCTGTCCTCTCTTATCTCAGTAATTTTCCTTCTCATACCATTTGCAGGAGAAGAATATCTGGGCAGAGATTTATTGTTTGAAACAGTATGTTTTACTGCCACTTATTTTCTATTGTATTTTATTCTTCTAAGGCTGATATTAAAGGAGTTTTTTTACAAGGTAATGTTCATTGCATGTTTAGACTTTACTATTTGATGTAATTTTCTCAAGAACTTATGGGTTAGATAATATATTCTGTTATCTTAAAAAAAAACCTATTATTTTAAGATAAGAGGCCTGCTTCCTGAGGTCTATAAAATTCTAGTAACAGCCTGTTTAAGAATTTTAATTTTAATATCTCTTTTTTACCTAAAGCTGCATTGTTTAATCATAAGTGAAGCCATTGATGTAAATACTAACAGGGCTGATAAAACCGTAGGAATTTAAGATAAATTGCCAATAATCAATGATTGATTAGAACTAGGTTTATTGGAAGAATCACTGATAGTATTATTTAGATATTTTGATGATTAGTACAGAAGTAGATAAGTTCCTATACAGGCAAACACATAAGATAAGTTGCTGCTTGTCAGCAATTGCTTAAATGGTAATGTTTATTTTTTATCAAATGAAATAAATCTAATATTATATTGTTTTAAGGTGGGCATAAGAGCAGCGTTACTTGGAGCCGTATTTTCCTCTGGGATATTTGTTGCTGCCTTGACTCCTACATCATATAAAGTATTCGGATGGTAAATAATCAGAAATATTAAAATACAATGTCGTCTTCTACTATCGTTCAGATTCAGTTGGTTTATGGTTTTGATGCACAATTTTTAATATTTTCCAGTTACTTATGCGTGCTTTCGTTCTTCCACTACTCAGAGTTCCTAGCTATAGCCCTTTCAAATCCAGATACACTTTCAATAGATTCATTTATTTTGGATCATTCATTGGACTACAAAATTGCAGCAATTGCGAGTTGGACTGAATTTTTCATCGAGCGATATTTTCATCCAGGTGAGTAATTTATTATGATTATATTGACCGTAACATAAAAAATAAATAAATAAAAAGAATATAAAAATATGTAGCAAAAATATGTATTTATAGCAGAATATGTAAAAATATGGAGCTTTGACAAAATATTTAACATAAAAAAACTGTTTAAATTCATTAAAATCACTTGAAACTTGCAGAATTACATCAACAATTATGATTTACGAATCAGAAAAAAAAATGTAAATACAATAACATCCGTTCCCTAATGATAACAATCAATAGCAAGTAATTGGTATTAAGTCAAGTTTTCCCTTTCATTATATCTGTATATAAATTAGTATTAACACTGTTCTTCTTATTTTACAGCCCTGATGAAGGCTTGAATTTCAAGCCGCAATGTTGGCATACATAGAACGCATCCTCTTATAAATAATGTAGTTTTATTAAGATACCACTAAACCAAACCCTGACTATATCGAACTTCTTAAACTTATTATTATATTGAAATAATATTAAATTGTAATTTTGTTCCAACAGGAATGAAAATGATTTGGTGGTTGTCAGCGCTTGGTTTGACGCTGTGTGTATTAGGCGAGGGATTGAGGAAGACAGCTATGCTCACAGCTAACGTAGGCTTCACTCATACTGTACAGAACGAACGGAAACCTCATCACAAACTAGTTACTAGTGGCGTCTACTCCTGGGCAAGGCATCCGAGCTATGTCGGATGGTTCTATTGGGCAATTGGCACTCAGGTTTGGATATTTATTTCAGGTTTGGATTTTTTTTTTTTTTTTAATTATATTCACTTGGAGTATTTGAATGGAGTCTCATGATATATAATTTATTTTTTATATTGGCGTTTCTTAAATCAAGGGAGTGTTAGCTTTTTGAAAGGAAGGCAGGACATTGTTCCTGTTTGGACTAAAAAACATTTATAACCAATGGATATCCCATCCCATCATTAACTGTCTTTTAGAAAGCACACATTTTTTGTTATTCAGTTCTATGTTGTTTAAAGAAAATAATAAAAAATTACAACCTTTACAGAGCAATCTGATAAACAATAGAATTCACTTTAGTTAATTTGGTCTCCCCTGATTAAAAATTAAATGATACAAAGAGAAATAAAAATCTGTAAGACATAATTTCATTCTGTTATAATTATGTATAAATCCATTTAAAATTATATATCACAGTTATATACTTGTATTCAGTTTTTTTTTCATTAGTGAGATTATTTTTTTTTCTTTTTGCCTAAGCTGCTTAAACATTATTAAATAAATAAATAACTACTGCCAACGGCCATAGCCATGTTGAATATACCACTTCCTGTTTTGTCACTGTTAGAATAAATTATAATTATATTCTTTAAAAAAATGTTTGAAACATGTGTTAAGCATTAGTTATTATTTAATTTTAACATACATTATAATTAAATAAGAATTTTGGGATGGGCTATCTATAGGTCACCACCCTCTTCTAGCCAGGGTAGGGTTGATGCCATTTCCTTTTTACAAAAGAAAAGCCACCACCACTAGTGGGAATCGAACCCACGACACTTGGCACTGAGTGTTAAGTGCTGCCACCGGGCCTCCTTTAAGCATTAGTATTTTAAATCTTAGACATGCTATCAATTTCAACTTTCTCAAGCATTAGCTATGCTATAATGTTTTATATGCCTATCATTTCGTCTTCAAAATCTAGGGATTTTTGTTTCATTTTGGTAGGCACCCTTTTAAATTGACGTTTCTTGTTTAGTTTTTTTCAATTCTGGGCCGAGAACTGGCTTGTTATTTGTAGACTAGTAACTGGAATTGCGGCTCTAGTTCTGGTTTTAAAATTTTGTAGAATATGCCAAGAAAAAAAAAACAGTTTTACTTATAGACGAGTTTTTATGTTATTCTTATTTAAAATTTTAAACAATTTGAAATGAAGATAATTTTATTTTTTGGAAAATAAATGTTCTCATGATTAAAAAAATGTCTGTTTCAGATAATTTTGGTGAACCCTGTTTGTATTTTGGCATATACCCTCGCCAGTTGGAAGTTTTTCCACGATAGAATCATCATTGAAGAGGTAACACTGCTATCGTTCTTCGGCGAGGAATACGTGGATTATCAAAGGAAGGTTCCCTCTGGATTCCCTCTCATTAATGGTTATCTCATCGACAATACTAATTAATAATAATGGTAATTACATTTCATTAATGAAAAACTCCCAGCTTAATAAATAAATCTTTATTTCCATTACAGAAGAGTGAAAATAGGATCGTCCAGGCATCAAATCATAATGATTTACATTAAAAGATTTCAACAATAAATATAATCTATCAACAATAAAATAGTATTTACTAGCCATTGTAATACAATATAAAATATATATAATAATATAGTAATTATTACATGTATAACACATTACAAAACAAGTACCGTCACCTGGGGTAAGTTCAGACACATTTTCAAGGTTTTTGCGCAATAACATAAGGCAGACTTTTTTTTTTTTTTTTTTTTTTTTTTTTTTTTTTTTTTTTTTTTTTTTTTTTTTTTTTTATAAAAATCTGTAAAAATCAATGTAAGAACACTTAACCTTCCTCTATCAAATAGTGTATTTTGTTTTTCAATATCTCAAAAAAAATTTTCATTTTTTTTTTTTTTTTTTTTTTATTGCTAAAAGGTCACCTTTAATTTGTGTAAAAATCTAACCTTAAACTATAGTTGAAGTAAGTTTAGTCATAATTATCGATATTCTCAAGAGGAATATTTTCTATGATATTTCTTAGATTAACAAAATATTCTTTAGCTTTTTCCTTAACAACTTCTGCTCTACTCTTTTTCATGTTTTGTGCAAGGCATTTCGGTAATGGCTGATTCCTTTACATAAAGCCCTAAAACCATTCCAGTTCGGGCTTGTTGTCTTCGATCCTGCGATTTTTTTTTCCCCCTACCTCTCCAATGTGTTTTTACGATTTGGTGAATATATTAATCAAGTTGATGGAAATCCAATCCCCATTCAGATACAGTTAAAATTCCCTGTGCTATTTATTTTTATTGGCTTAATTTTGTTTGTCCGCCACTTTTTTTAATGTGCTTTCCTCATAATTTAAAGTTGATTTAGTTATTTTGTAGTACTCCGCTGCCTCTCTCAGTGTCTTCTTGGTTTTGACATCGTCAATCACTTTTATCAAAGTCTCTTTGGAATAAATACTTCTTTCCTTTACACCAAGGGGACGCAGGTATAATTGAAGCATGTCCGAAATCACCCCACGGTATGCAAATTTATTACTCAAACAAGAAAAAAAGTTCGTGAACAAAAAAAAAAAAAAAAAGAAATATTTATTTATGTATCATTTGACAACATATAAACCTACTATACAATATGAAAAATTAGGGTATAATTACTTACAGAGCCTCTACAGATGGGTGTTTCTAGCATTTTAAAAATCATGGAAATTACAACTCATATTAAAATATTCGTTAGTCACCTCAAAGGTGCTTCACAAGGCGATTTCGGCTTAATTGTATGGGAAAAATTTACAATATCGTCCTATTTGTCTAGATGACCTTGTCGTCAATAAAAAACGTGCTCAAGGTCAACTTACTTCCTGTGATATGCACTATTGTCCGAACTTGTATGACCTGTTTGAACTCACTCCAGATAATACGGTGGTGGAAAAAAAAAATTCTTTTACTGTATAAAACGGGTGTTCTGCCAAGAAATTCTTACACCTTTTGGAAAACAACTTCTTATCCTCCTCCTCATTCAATACATTTGGTAATTGATTGTACATAGCCGCTCCCATATACTCAAAACCATTTTGAAAAAATGTACTTTGGTTACTCAGTCCTATTAAATTACGTTGCCTCGGGGCATAGCAATGAATATAACCATGATCTTATAAGATATGAGGTGTTTTTTTTAGTAAGGTTTAAAAAATATCGAGCTAGTGTTGTTAAAATTTTCAACTCTGTAAAGTGATTTTTACAGGACGTGTTATTCTCAAGTTTAATGTAGCCCAAATAGTTTTTTTTTTTTAATTATTAGGATTTCATCCACCTTCTTAGTATGCCCCTTTAAGCTAATTCCGTATAATTTCAGTTTAGTCAGTATGATTTATTGTTTGTAGGCCAACTCTATTCTCATGGATTGTTTTAATATTTATTACTTAATTGTTTTGATTGCTGATCACCTGTATAATAGGAATTGTTGTTTTGATTTTAGGTAGTGATGATTAATGTGGTCTCATGGTCTTGAAGAGTTCTAATCATCTTCAAGGCTGCTGCATTCTCTATTTCTTTTCAGCATCGGTTTGATTCCCTTCGGAAGAATGAGATATTGAAGGCAGTTTTACCGACAATGGAATATGTCTTCCATCTTCGATGAGACTTCTTTTCCACGGCTGATTTGGAATTGGTCATCTACAGGATTTTTTTTTTTTCTTCAAATAGTTGATATTATGAACATTTTTATAAAATAATATTATTTATTTTTTATAATTTACAATGAATAGATTGTACTTAAATATTACATGATTTTTTTTTTTTTTTGGTTTCTGTTCAACTCCTAGAGAGTCGAAATAATCAATTTAACAAATGATATTTATATTTTTGTATTTTTCTTATTTTTGATGACCGCTTTTATTAACATTTATTAATGGTAAAGAATTGGATAACTGTACAATATCGACCCTCATTGCCTGATACAGGAGTGAGGTTTTTTTGTTTTGTTAGCATTAATTTAAAATTGTGAAGTACATAGAATAAGTTGTGTCTCCAATGTTAACACTATAAACTTTCTCAACCCCTGAGAGGTTTTAATTTGTATTTAATTTCTATTTTCTTGTTATAATATGAAAATAAATTAATTCACAATGGCACTCTTTCCTTGTGCTTATAATGGATACAGAAGTCTGCATTGATTCAAAATAAATCCAGGTCACATGTAACAATTGTCTCATAGATAACATTCCCTGAAGACTACACGCTCCACCAAATGTATAATGAAGTAGCTGTTACCCGGCATCCCATAGATGTACTTTCCTCATGTAGAAAAGTAAAAATAAATTAGAAACCAAATAAGTAATATTAAAATCTAATAACGAAAATTTGTAACTGCTCGGGTTCACAGTTTCGAAACCATGACCTCTGAACTGTGAGTCCTAGATGATATTGATCTAGCCTAAGACACTCCCTGGATCAAGACCTACAAGTTTACCAAGTTTGGTCAAAATCGGAGGATTTGTATGAGAGAACAAGCAGACAGACAGACAGCTGGTAGACGATTTTGACTTCGCCTATGACACTCCCCTTATCAAAACCTACCGGTGTGCCAAGTTTGGTCAAAATCAGACAAACGATGTGGATTTGTATAAGGAACAAACTGACAGACAGACTAGCAGCTGAGTTTTATATATATAAATAAATAAAACTCCGAAAAATTGATTAATAAAACTCAGCTACAAACTGCCAAAGTTCTTTGCACAACTAGGTATCAACCTTTCAAAAACATTTCATGTATACATAATAATATCCATGATTCCAATTCTAGTTTATTCATTTAAATTAAATAACAGACAACATAATCCACACCTCTCATTTTATTGTCCATTTATATTAAATTCTTTTATCATTTGTGGTATGGGTAATCACAAAATAGACCACTGTAAAATGTATAATGAATTTTGTAGTCTGCAAGGAAACAGAAAACTCTGCTTCAATTGTCATATAAGGGGAGCATACAGTGGTATGGACCCAGCCCTTCTTTTTCTGGTGATTCTGCATCTAAAAATAGTTGACACATGTCCGAGCATTTTCTCCAACAGGCCATAGGAGCAGAGAAATAAAATAAAATTGGTTGAAAATGCTTTATTTTATATCTGGAGTTTGGAAAATGATATCGACATGATTCTTTTACCAATTAATTTGTTTTAGAGAGTAAATTAAAAGAAAATTATGTTATCAAGTAAATTTAAAAATATATTTTTATGTTATAAAGTAAACTAGCATTATACATTTTTTCAGACCGAAAAAATAGTGAATTTAAAATCAACACCCCAAGAATCCCTATTGTTATAGCACTAAAAAAATAATAATTTGGTTTTGGTAATACTGAAGTTTAGCCTCCTCCGAACCGATTATTTTCAAATTTTGCACTATAACATATTTTGATGCACTAAACATGAATCCGTTAAAAAAAAAATATCACTCTCAACTAGGAAAGAAGTTATTAAGCACTAAAGTTCACTGTTATGCGGGTTAAGCATGCACGGGGATGTGACATTGGGGAAAAAAGAACTCTCATTTGAAATGTTGGTAAACTATTTATTCAAAAATAATTGTAAATTTTAAGGGCCTCCTCACCTGTCATAACCTGTCACTTATGGGCAGATGTGCTATGTGTTTCCGCTCTCTCAAGAAGATATCGAAACTATAGTCAATCCAACTTGCTAAAATTAATAGAATTTTTTAATTTTACCGAGTTGGATTGACTAGAGTTTTGATATCTTCTTGAGCGAGCAGAAATGCATAGCACGTCTGCCCATAATGCGAAATGAATATAAATACCGTTCTTCTTAGCCTCCTAGACATCTTCTGACACCATGTTCGGTGGATATAAATCCGCAGTGACACTGAAAAATGCCTTTAAGTGATCTTCTTATTTATGGACACATTTGAAGAGAAATTCGGCTAAATACCCATGTAAATGGTGCGATTGTCTGCGGGATATTATCTCAAACTTCTCTCCAAATGCGCTCAATATGTTGAGTATGGGCCCCTGCAAATATAAACAAATATATGTAATATTAATATTATTAATTTATAAAACTAGATGTTCGTGTCTTTACTTATCGCTTTCTGGGTCGACAAAGTTCAACGAATGGTTGACTTTAAGATGTTGGAAACCTTGGCTGTACAAGCAGTCATAAGATTTCCAACAATCTGATATGATTGTCATTCCAGGCCTAATCCACTCTTTTATTAGCGCTAAAAGAGTTTTTTCAGTGCAATCGGGAACTGGTACAAGAGATATATTAGCAGTTCCATGTTCATATCCACCGAAAATCCACTCCCTAGGGACTATTCGACCAGGATTATATTTCCTTTTGCCGAGTTTCGCTTCATCTATTTCTAAAATAGCATTGGGCTCTCCAAGTTTAACTGTATTCTTTTGGGCCCAATGTATGCATGCCTAGAACAAAAATTAATTAAATTATTAAAAATTGTTCCAATATCTGTAACATCTCATTATATTAATACTGTATTACTCACTTCCAATCAACAATGGAATGTTCTGAAATGTCCAATTCTTGACATAAAAGTTGGTGGCTAGGAGGATTCATCGTGAAATACCCAGTTATTAAACAGTTTTTCAATGCTTAAATGAGACTTATGAAAACAAGTATTATTTACTTTCGCACTAGTACTAAAATCGCCCTGTTTTCGTAAAGTTTTTTGTGCTTGTTTTTTTTTTTCACGATAAACCTTTCCGCATCGGTACGAAAGATTATCTTTGTTTATTAGTAACTTATCCCAACATTTTCCACAATCGATCGAATTACTCAAAACTTAGTTGTGCAATAAAAAATTGAGTAATTCTCTATTAAGTACGAGAACTATAAAATCAGACAACTTCATTGTTATAATTTAAACTTTTCTATCAAATCAAACTTCATCAATTATTAGAGGGCGCGAATTATAAAGGCATTTGCTAATTATTAAGGGATTTGTTATACAATACTTTTCAACACCGAAACAAAAAAATTATGAAGAATGTTCTATTATTTAAAAAAATGTTTCTGAATAAATAACTGCTGGCATATTTAAATAATTGACGGTAAATTTCAATTAGACTTCTTTATTACGGACTTTTCCATACCCGCGCCCACGCATGTTTACAAATACGTTGTTTACGCCATTGAGTTAGTCTCCCTTCTAACTAAATGGTTTACGCCTTCTTTCTTAACCCGCCTAACAGTGAACTTTCGTGCTTAATAACTTCTTTTCTAATTGAGCTCAACTTTTTTTATGGATTCGTGTTTAGTGCATTAAAATACGCTATAGAGCAAAATGTCAAAATAATCGGTTCGAAAGAGCCTAAACTTCAGTATTACCGATTTTTTTTTGTCAAGAAATGTGACATCCATTTTGAAATCAACATTTTAAAGTTAGGTACATGGGATATTTTGGAAAAATAATGACTTCTATAGAGTGTAGTGTGAAAAACAAATTTTGATTAACTGGCATTTAACGAAAACTGGTCAGCTTGGAAATGCACAAATAAGTGAGAGCGTATTATTAGTTAGTTGACCAGATATTAAGGGCCTAAAACGTGGCCCAATACTATGATATCATAACTATCATAGGCACACTACTTTTGGAAGGGGCCTGTAACATGGCCTCTTTTTTCAACGTTAGTTTTGGGGGGCGGGGATATCAATGCCTTTTGTGAGTGAATTTTGAGTTTGCGCCGTCCACGGCTTGAAGAGGATTGCAGGTTTATGACAGTTAGTGAGTAAACAGTCTGCCATTTCAGTATTCATGGATCAGTGGAATGGAAAACAACGCGGGTAGTTCATAAAAATGGTTTTGTTTTAAACAATGATATTTTGGTAGCGGCGAGAAGGGAGTTTCGAGTTTTTTACGATTTAGGACGTGGACATTAATGTTCGCTGGAACAAGCACACTTCCGGGTCGCCCTGTTGGTCCTTCTTGATGGCAGAACCAGTCTCCTCGGAGTTATAAACCCAACATTTTATCACGTTTTTTGACGGAACGGCATCATGACATCCCAAATCATAAACAACTCTGAACTCCCTAAGCGCCGATACCAAGCTATCATTATTTTTAAAAGAACATTTTTGTGACTAAGTGTGAAAACATAGTGGAGCGGCGAGGGTAGAGGGTACCCGAGAGGGGTGAAAATAATGCATGTATTTACACTTGCCAAAACATAGTGGAGCAGGTACCCTCTTCGACCCTCTATCCTCTCCGCTGGGGAATTCATACCCGATTTCTTTACCAAGAGGGTTCAGACGATCAGAGCGGGTTGAACCGAGAAAACGTCAAGAACAGCCATAGACACTGAAAGTTGTATCTTGACAGTTCGTGAATTCTGTCCTGTTTGGGATCACCAGTTACCTGAACACCATAATAGGTTTGATAAGTAGCTTCTCGTTACATTGAATCGGATGTTTTACAAAATTAGTAAATTTCACTTCTACATGTGGAGTGATTAGGTTCAATAAGCATTCAAAAGTACTGTAATCCATCCCAGTTTATTGGAAAAAGCGATCCGGATATTTCTTCAACTGTGAAACAAGTTCTAATACCGCCTAAAACAGTAATCATTGTCAGTGAACTAATCTCGTATAAAAAATCGTCATCACTGTCTGACGGCAAACTGCAGACTGTAGAGTGAACCCTCTCGGCTACCCTCGCCGCTCCACTATGTTTTCACCCTAACGCGCACTGTTTGCTACCCAGTTATCCGTGATTACTGAAATGACAGACTGTCGCGAACCCACAGTGCTACCACCGCCCCATGGCTGCCACTCCTTATTTAAAACATTCCCGTTTTTCTGCATCACCCTGTATATTCGTTTAAGTTCATTTTTTGTTTACAATCATTTTCAGATTCTAATTTTTCGCGCGTCACTGGCCACACTAAAATGGTTTAATTAGGTTTCAGCCTATTTCGTTTAGACTCCCTCCGCTCCCTACTAACTCAATGGTAGGTCTTAAGTCGGTCATCTTACTATGACAAGTGCCGCGGTTTCTGAATATGATTGTAAACAAATAATGAACGTAAACGAATATTTATAGGGTTTACTTGTTTTATAGGTTCTTTAACTTAGGAAAACGAATTAACGCATTTTTAAAGCGATATCTGTTACCGTTTACGAGAAAAATGAATTCGAATACTTTTCTAAACTAATTGTCTGTCGGTATTCAGAAACAATTGATTCTGTCTAAACTTGTTCCACACTTTTTACATTCATCTACTCTAAGATATTTCAATTTTGGTCCCGTTTGGAGTTTAGGGAGTATTAGAAAAACGATTATTAATAGACTTGAAACGTTTTCGGATCTTAGTATATTTTCTATAATATCTCGAAAACGGATAGAATATCGTTTTAGTGGATGGTAACTATTAGAAAGCTAACTAAACTGTCTACAGAAGAAGTTCTCATCCAAAATACACTTTAAACTTATTTAATGCACTTTATTAAAAGAAAAATAAGAACAAAGAAAGAAACTATTCGAATCTATGTCCTACTAAGATGGCCGCCGTTTATTTATTCTTGGCTTCAGGGAGTTTTCACCCCCTACTATCTCAGTGGATCTGCTCCATTTTATAAGGTTACGTGTAAAACAGGTTACAAACTTAGTATAGCTACTTTTGACAACTTAAGTAGAGGGAAAGTTTCTCTCGGAATATATGTACTTAAAATGGAACAGAGCAAATCTAAATCCTCCGGGAATCCTTATGATATCAATGGACAGCATTTCAATCCTGATATGTATCTACAAAAATTATTTAAAGCAAGTTTATTTGAAAAAATGTTTTTTTTTAAGAACTATCTTAAATGTAAATTTAATAAATATATCATGATGTTCGAAATTTCTTGTAAGTTACTCAAATTACATCTTGAGTATCTGTTATGCAATCAAAATTGTCCATGTATAAAGAATGTAGGATAAATTTAACATTATTGGTTTAATTCTGAAGAGAGAACTTCATCTCAACTCAAATAGGCTGGCCTAATTGTCGAAATTCCTGATGTAATGGTTAAAGGGCCATTAGAATTTATTACCGAGTTCAGGTAGACGCAAACAAATTTTCCTAAAGAATTGACGTAGATTCAATATATATTAAAAGTTGATTTTATCGACTGATATTTAATGTTTATTCTTTTATAAATTTTATTCTGGATCTGTTATTAAGAGCCCATCTCTCACGAGGTGTATGTTGCCATATTCCTCAGGAAGGTCGTTAGTTCACGCTACATTGTTCAGGAATCAGCTCAAACTAATTATTAATTATACAAATTTTACCTGTCAATTTTTTTGTCCCGATGATTCAGTGATCTAAAAAAAATCGTCCGTTATAAATATATGCTTTTTTTATTTAATTTTGAAGGTTATATAGCTATTTTTGTTGATTGAGAATAAAAATTACCCACTTTAGATACACTTTTACATTTTAGCTGTAAGTGGGGTGTTAGAAATGAACACCAACTCCTAATGCCCGGTGGCTGTGAGTGTTAAGTGTTAAGGCGTGATCACTTAACACTCTGTGCCAATGGTCGTGGGTTCGATTCCCACTAGGGTTGGTGGCTTTTCTTTAGAAAAAAGAAAAGGCATCAGCCCTATCCTGGCTAGAAAAGGGTGGAGTAGATTACCCTTCCCAAAATTCTTAGTTAATAATCATGGACGTTAAAAATTTAAATAAATAAATCCTAATGCCCAGATGTTTGTTTTCACTAAACATATTTCTCCTTAGAAAAATTAATAATTTGGTTCCAAAGTAAACCCCCAACTCCTTATGAATAAATTTTGTTTTAATTCATATTATATCTCCCTCATTAGCTCTAATTTTATGAATTTTTAGGATCACTCATTAAAGGAAGTAATGGAGCAGGAAGAAAATATTGTTCGAGACACACAGACATTACATTCCGAAATGCAGACACTTGTTTATGAAAATTACAACAAATTTATTTCTGCCACAGACACCATTAGAAAGGTATTTCCCACTCACAATATTTCAGCAATAGACTTTTTTAAAGTTATTCTTTTTCATTGGAGATTCTGAAACACAATAGAACCATATTTTTAACAAACATAATTTTAAGACATCATTCAAATAACTTACTTCACTTCCAAAGCGAAATGGGCTACTGAGGTCTATATGGTAGTATCACTAGTTAACTAATCTGTGCCATGTTTATCTGGAGCCAGAGATTTTAATTCCTCTAGTAGTTTGCCCTACAAAGGATTAACTACGATATTGTGCTATTTAACTCATAGGCTTCCAAGGTCTGATTCATTACAAAAATTATAGTCTTCTGGTATTGACCGTGTCACAAACTTCTTTGCCGACATTTCGCTAGTCATACTGCCAGCTTCCTCAGGGCTTAGTCTGAGAATGAGGACGTTCTTCTAGTTCTCCTGTATAAATACCTGTTTTTGTATTCCTCCGCGGTCTGCTCTTTTATGTCCCTGATTGGTTTGTCCCAGTCTTGCTTCATTCTGGATGGTGTGTTCCATCTGAACCGTTGATTGGCTGAATTTTATTTCTTCTTTTTTCCCTAGGTTTAATCTCCGGATGCCATAATTTGCTGAGCTTGTACCCATCTTCTTTGTTAAAATTTTCCATGTGTCTTACTATTTCTATACTGTGATATGTTCTTTAATCTCGGCTTTATTAGTTGAAGTTGGTATGGTGTAATATCAAGCCCTGTGGTGTATTTCCTTACGGAGTATAAGCAGGATTAGAATAACTAGATTTCAATCACTCTTTGGCAAATTCATTATTCTCAAGTTCAGATAATTTAAAATGTATTTGTTGAGTATTCATGTGTACCGACTTAGCACCTGCTTGAGGATGATGTGTTTACGTCGAAAGCGCTCGCCCATAGTACTCACACCAATGCCAGTGACGACGGACTCTACCCACAGGTATGACATTGAGTATTCTTTTGAGCATAGTTATGCCTCATACATGCTGAAATCCTTTTGAAGATAACTTAGGAGCAGCTCCTTCCAAATTTGTTTCCTCTATGCACTGTACAGATACCCTTATGCGTCCACGATTAATTCTTGTACTATATTTTGTACACATTTGAAATAAACATCAAAACAAAATTGTTTCCCCCTGTAAGGGACTGATTAGTAAGGACAGGATTTAAAGGAATAGATAATGGGGAAATATTTTAAAGAAGCGGAAATTCCTTTCAAAACTATAATTTACACTCGGGTTACTATTACATACATAAATGTCATAAAACATTGCTAAGATGGGAGAAAAGGTTGAGTGAGAGAGAGACAGCTAGATAGAGTTATCAAATATGATCATTTGGGGAGATTAGAGAGTATTTGGAGCTGACCTACCTCTCATCGCCATCTCGGCCGAGACCTCAGGAACGGGCGTGGACCCGTCAGAGCTCTTTATACCCTTTAACCCCACCTCTGCTTTTGCACGTGGCTGGACGAGAAACTCTCTTAAACCTTCCGGGAATCTTACGAATCATCCACGTGCGGTTCCAACAACCCAGATGCAACGTTTGCGGATTCGTTGTTTCCACATCTCCAGAGATGGACAGCCCACCTTTTCTCTTCTCTTTATTCACTTAACAAAGACCAAGGGAAAACGGGGCCTTCCACCCCTATTAGATTCTATAAGTAAGTGGCAGAGAATTATTTAATTTCCCTTTAACACGTATCTTGCCCAAGCAGGGCCTCCCGGGAGCCAAACGAATCATAACCCCAAGCAATTCCTCGAACCGCTCAACTTTAGGGGAGAACTTTCCACGCCACGTTACATCCCAGCAGCATGTATGGACTGCTTGGACATTGTCCTAAACTCTGACCCTTAGCCATTTTTTAAAAATTATCTTTATTTATTATTTCTTATAATATATCTATTAAATATCTTAATTGTATACTTTTTATCTAATTAAAATTCACAACTACTTATTTTCTTTATGTAATTTTTTGGGGGGTGAAGAGGGCTTGGGAGGATGAGGGAGGGGGGGGGCATATTTCCAGGTACAGGTAATGGCAGAGTACCCTTGTAATCTGTCATTGGTGTCTGGGGTCATAAAAGTATGTTTCAAAACAACTTGAGAAATGTTTTATCTTAGGGCTGGTATCAGATTAGCCGCTCTTTATCTAACACATAGACGGTAGACCTCTATACCAGTGGCATCCGACGCAAGTATCTTGCAATGGTGGTCTGAGGAGTCACTCATTATCACTTTATTTTAAACGGATGTAAATACCTATGAGGAGGTGAGGTGCAACACTTGTTTGTTCCATTTTTTTAGCACTTTCCTCCGAAGGAAAGTAGCTATTGAGGTTGCACTCATGACGGAATTTTTTAAAAATTTCTTCAAATCTTTATCGATCCTACCTAGTAGAGACCGAAAATGACCCCAGTTAATATTTATATATATATATATATATAGAGTTTTTGTTTTTTCGCCACAAAACTTGGTATGTAGTATTCCCCCATCAAACGATTGAACGAGTTCGTTAACCAACAAAATCGGTCCATCCGGAGGGGGGGTTTACTCCGGCGCCAAAGTAGTTATTTGTCAATACCAGCCATAATTGTTGTTATATTTCAACGAAACTCGGTATTTGTTTTGGTCAACTGAAGAGAAAAATGTGTTTAAAGACAGAAATTACTAATTTGCTCATACCGGTCGTAATTTCTGCTGTATTGTAACGAAACGCGGTATACGTCCTGGGTATCTAATAAGAAAGATGTATTGTAAAAATGAACTAAATCGGTCTATCGGAAGGGGGATTTACATTGTACTATGTTTGGATTGAATTGAAACAGGTGTTATTTATGTTTTTATTTTATTTACCTATATAGGTTATTTTAAGCAAATTATTCGGGAATGCAATCGACACTACCCAATTCTGAGGAAAGTGCTTAGTTATGCAGCTCCTGCATGACGGACTTTCTTTAATTTGAGATGGCAGTGGATTCTAAAAGATATTTTAATGCTAGTTCAACGTATCATACTAGTATTTCTAAAGTTAAACAACTCAAAAATTGGTGTTTTTCAGAGGTTGTACACCCGAACACACTTGTTTCACCCTTTCTGTCTTAATGCTATGCCCCCTACTTAGGCAAGAGTGACATATTTTCAGTTGAGTTTTATTTTGAGTTGTGTCACTTTAAAAATACTAGTGCGGTATGTTGAAATATAACATAAAGCTGTACCTTTCCAAGGCAAAAAAAAAAAAAAAAAAAATGTATCTGGCCATTTCATTTTACAAGACGTGGTTTTGAGTTTTTTTATTTTCCTGAAAAACGTGTTCCTGTGGAACGAACGAGTTTTGCACCTCACCTCCTCATATATAAACTTAATTTGTTTATGAAAGTTGTTATTATATATTAATGTATAATAATATTCAGGTAAAAAAAGGTTGGAAGAAACCAAAAGTAATATATTTTTTGGCATGCCTAAGCACGATATGTATTAATGGTTTACCTCTAAATTAAATATTATCATAATAAAATTGAATTTATAATTTGATCTTATAAAGATTCCCTTGTGGATTATTTTTTATTTGCATGAATTTTCCCTTTCTTATATTTTAGATGAAAAGTGATTTTAAACAAATGGAAACTGAAATGGACCTTCTTGGGAAAAATATGGATTCCATAACTTTATTCTCTGATCAAATTTCTCATACACTATTGGTGAGTTCATTTATTTTAGTAATTGTTTAGTTTTAGAAGCGGAATAAGACAATTTATTTTCTATTTTCTAGGACACTAGACAACAGATATCTAAACTCTCTGGAATCCATTCCCTTTTGAAAAGATTACAATTCCTTTTTAAATTGCCTAACAAGCTCAAGTCTCTTATGGAAGAAGGGAATCACCAACAGGTATGGATTTGAGGCATTTTATAAGTTAGTTTTAAGTAATACAAAACAAAACATCTTCTTTATTTATAGCCAGTTATCTTGTGGATGAGGATAATACCTAATTCATTGTAAGGATTAGAATACCAAGATATGGCCCCGGAAATCAAAATTAAAAAAAAATTGATGGTTTAGTTGAAGGGAAAAGGGCGTAGCCTATATTCCCCGTGCAAGAAATTGGCGGTAATCATTCTCTCTGTTATAACCTTATCAGTAGGAGATTTAAAACGGTTTTAGTCTTAGCTTTGGCTAAGTAATGATAAATATTAGACACTATTTCCTTTGTCTGACCTCTCAAAACCTTCCGTAGTCTTAAACAAGACATAATCAGTTTTTATAATGTTTCATTGCTGTATCTTGAAATGGGAGTTTGCAAATGGTGGAACCATCGGGAATATTTTCCTCAAAATTCGTGCATGCGGAATTGAACTTTTCCGTCTATCTGAACAGGATATACCCTTTAATGGGTGTGCTCCAAGGGGTGAATCAGGCGGCCTGTTCAGAATACTGACCTCACTATCTCCCTCGAGTACCTGAGTTCGAGACTCGGACAAGCAATGATTGATTTTCTGTAATAGTGTTTAGGCCCACCTAGCCTTTAGTGAGTACTCACCAAAGGGTGAATCAGGCGGCCAGTGCAGAGTACTGACCATACTATCACCCTCGTGTGCCAAATGGTCAGGAATCAGATATCTTTACAACATCTGCTCCTCTCTGATCTTACAGGCTTGCTGAGGAAATAAAATAAACATTATTAAATTCTTTGTAAAAACCTTTATAACTTCAGCGATACTCCTACTTTCTGCAAGTTGAGGATTGCTTGCTTAAAACAGTTCGAATCTTTACTAAGATTTAATTTAGAAGATATTAGATTAGACTTAAAGACAGACTATTCTATGTATAAGTTGAAAATATTCTTGTTCTAATAAATGTATAATGGCTGTCTTTTAATAGCAGTATTTGCTTTCAGGCAGTCGAGGATTACGTTCACACTCAACAAGTCCTCAATCATTATGCACATCTTGAATCATTCAAAGGTATACAGTCGGATTGCTTCCAAATAGTTCAATTACTCAAAGATAAACTCCATTCACAGTTTGAAAGCAAAACTGTAAGTTATTTTTATTATACTTCATATTAGTTTAAATGTGTATTTTAAAAATTCTAATTTTATAGATATCATGGTTCGTGTTAGGTTAAAAATAATTTTAAGCTAAAAGTTAAGGCTTGAAAGGTTTTCCTTTTAAATGAAATTACTTTCTTTTTAGTGGGCATAAAATTTGCATTCCAATTCATGAAAGAGTCATGGAATTGGCTATTACAAAAGTAGTAGACTCCCTGAATTAAGTTTTTTTTTGTGTTAAATTAATTAATCTAAATGTTTAGTCATGTTTTCGGATCATAAAATCATCAGTTTAATGTATTTTAATCCTTCAGCGTATACATTTCAGATAAGAATCGCCCCAAAAGTACGTTACTAAAATATCAGCTATCTAGGGCACCTGCATTAGGCCAAGATTGTGGATGAATGCAAGAACATGCTAAATCTTTTAGCTGTCAACAACCGGGTTAAGTTACACTGGGTGCTAGGTCACTCAGGTATACTCAGAAATGATGAAGCTGGTAAACTGGCAAGACAGGGGGCCTACCCCCTCCCCCTGTACCAGTACCAGCCTGTGGGTTATCTCTAAACCTAGCCAAAGGAATTATTGGTGACTGGGCGAGGACAGAACACCTAGCCATTTGGCAAAGATTCCAAACGCAAAGACACTCAAAACATTTCCATAGATAGACAGGAAATGAAGAGACAATTTTGTTTTAGCGCGGTTCCTCCCTCCCCCATAGGGAGGAACCCCGCTTATAAGGTTGATACAATGAAACAATCCGGAAGTGCCGACAAGAAAATTTCGCGTTTCAGAACCCCTAGAGACCGAAAATAATGGTGGTTCAAATTTGTATATATATATATATATGTATATATTTATTTATATATATATATATATATATATATATATATATATATATATATATATATTTGTCTGTTCGCTCATTTCTGGCTTCCCTGATGGTCCGATTTTGATGAAATTTGGTACAAAAATCTGTCGTCCAATTTGAAAGGTCAAGTTCGTTAACCAGCAAAATCCGCCCACTGGAAGATGGCGTTTGGGGCGAAATTCGCGCAAAAAAAATCGTAACGCTTACGTTTTTGAGTTCATAAGCTTGTAAGGACTCTTTTTATATGCTTCTTGGGCTAGGAAAACGAATGAAACCATTTTCAAGGCGATAGCTTTAACCGTTTTCGAGAAAATTGGAAAAATAGTTTTTGAATACCGTTTTTGGTTTGGGTACTTAGAATCACGGGATTCAGTTGAAACATTATTTGCATGTTCTTCTTTCATTAAAACTAATATGTTGAAAGTTTTGTTACGTTTGGAGTTAAGGAAGGGTTAGAATAAAATATTTTATTAACAGACATGAAAAGTTTTGGGAACTTTGTATACTTTCATTAATATCTCGAACACGGTTGGGAAATCGTGGTAAGTAGATAGAAACTATTTGAAAGCTTACTAAATTTTCTACAAAAAAGATTCTAAAACTATTTTTGATTAGGTTATGTCAATCGGAGAAATAAGTGCTTAAATCTTCAAATACGTCTGTTTTTTTCTTATGAACGGGTTTTTGTCGTTCTTTTTGTAATTTTTGTCTCTTTCCCTTGGTTTTTTATTGCTTTTTATTTTTGTAATTTCTTATGTTGGGAAAATGTATTTGTATGTAAAACAGGATAGGAAAACTGAGACCAATTTTCTGTTGCTAGAAATAATGAAACTTTTGGGAACTTCGTATACTTCCATTAATATCTTGAAAACGATTGAAAATCTTGTGAAGCGAAAGGTTACCATTCGAAAGCTTACTAAATGGTCTACAAAAAAAGGTTTTGAGGAAAGTTTTGAATAAGCGATGTCAATCGGATGAAATAAGTGCTTAAACTTTGAAGTAATTGATTTCGTTTATTTCATACGGTTCTTTTGGTCTGTTTTTATTCCTATTTTTTCATTTCTTATAGTTGGATAATGTATTTGACAATAAAACAGATTAATTAAAATAAGAAAAACAATTCATTGTTAGAAATATATCAGGCTGTACCGTATGAAATGTCAGTTTTGGATTTGCCGATTTCCTTAAAATGTCTTGAAACTGTCGAGGCTCCTAATCCGAGTTCTTTGGCATATTCCCTATTGTTTGCTATTGCTTATAGTAGTCAAATGTATTTGCCAATAACACAGGATACGGGCGCTAATGACCTAGAAGTAGATGCGCCGTAAAAAAAAAAGAAAAAAAAAAAAAAAGAAGAAAAAACAGGATACGTATAATTAGAATATTTTATTTTTGCGGAATCTTGGGATTCTCAGATCCCGTATGAATATCTATTAGGCCCTCTTCGTATATTTTCATTAATATCTCAAAAAGGGTTAGGAAATCGTGGAAAAATGTTTTGAAGAAATGTTTGATGGGGTCGTCACATTAGGAGAAATAAGTGCTTAAAACTTAGTTAGTTAGTTTCGTTTATTTAAACGGATCTATTTGTGTGTTTCCCGCAGTTTTTTTTTTTTCACTGCTCGTCATTTTTGTAATTTCTTATAGTAGTCAAATGTATTTGTCAGTAAACAGGATACGTATAATTAGAAGCAATATTTTGTTTGTTAGAATTCGAAGATGCTTTACGAATATCTAGATATTACCTGTGGGTTAATATGTTTTTTGAGTTGAAGCTTTAAAGGCTCAACAGGAATATTTGTGTAATCACCCTTCACAGTTAATTTATTAGAATCATGAGTGACCGTTTTTGTGTTACAACTAACAATCTTTGAAAACGAAGTTTAACTATCCTTGTTATTGTTATTTTCCTTCTGTTTGGCCGAAATTTTCTATTCGTGGTGTAATTCTCCTTGAATTTTTTGACTAGATCAAGAACCTATTTTAAGTACTCTTAAATTCCTTAATTTAATTCAGGAAGTTTATCAAGCTTGACATAATCACTTTTGGGTTAATACGGGTGGTCTATACCGAGTCCTTTGTTTGTAAACACAAAGAGCTTTCTGAGTAACGGTAAAGGGCAGTAAAAGTATAGGAATATTTGTGTAATCACCCTTCACAGTTAATTTATTAGAATCATGAGTGACCGTTTTTGTGTTACAACTAACAATCTTTGAAAACGAAGTTTAACTATCCTTGTTATTGTTATTTTCCTTCTGTTTGGCCGAAATTTTCTGTTCGTGGTGTAATTCTCCTTGAATTTTTTGACTAGATCAAGAACCTATTTTAAGCACTCTTAAATTCCTTAATTTAATTCAGGAAGTTTATCAAGCTTGACATAATCACTTTTGGGTTAATACGGGTGGTCTATACCGAGTCCTTTGTTTGTAAAAACAAAGAGCTTTCTGAGTAACGGTAAAGGGCAGTAAAAGTATAGGAATATTTGTGTAATCACCCTTCACAGTTAATTTATTAGAATCATGAGTGACCGTTTTTGTGTTACAACTAACAATCTTTGAAAACGAAGTTTAACTATCCTTGTTTTTTTTTTTTTTTTTTTTTTTTTTTTTTTTACGGCGCATCGACATAAATCTTGGTCATTAGCGCCGACGTCCAGGGTGCAGCCAGGAATTTTCTCAGCGAGCCCTGAGATGAGAAAATTTCTGGCGCCGGTGGGGATCGAACCCACCATCTCCCGCTTATGAATCTAGCGCGCTAGCCACTAGACCACGGGAGACCCCCCTATCCTTGTTATTGTTATTTTCCTTCTGTTTGGCCGAAATTTTTCTGTTCGTGGTGTAATTCTCCTTGAATTTTTTGACTAGATCAAGAACCTATTTTAAGCACTCTTAAATTCCTTAATTTAATTCAGGAAGTTTATCAAGCTTGACATAATCACTTTTGGGTTAATACGGGTGGTCTATATGGAGTCCTTTGTTTGTAAACACAAAGAGCTTTCTGAGTAACAGTAAAGGGCAGTAAAAGGTTACCTGGAAAAAGGTAAAAGTTACCTGGAAGTAGACCCTGCATACAGAGAATTGCAATACGAGACCTCATTCATTCTTTCACCAGCTACCGTGTAACACCTTAGATCTGTTTATATTGTTTTACTCAGTGTGAACAAGTGTTGAAAGTGCCTAAAATTTTATATTTTTATTCCTTGTTATTTTTTAATTGCTTAGAGTTGGATAATGTATTTGAAAATAAAACAGTTTAAGAAAAATAAGAAATCAATTTAATGTTAGAGATATGGATTTCCAAGATTTAGCTTTTCAACTGCCTCGCGTCCTTCCTAGGGAGGGTTGTTTGTCTTTGATTTTGGTACTTAGAATTATGGGATACAGTTGAAACATTTTCTGCGTGTTCGAATTTCATCAAAACTAATATGTTGAAATTTTTGTTACGTTTAGGGTAAAGGAAGAGTTAGAATGAAATATTTTATTAACAGACAAAAAAAGTTTTGGTAACTTTGTATACTTTCGTTAGTATCTCGAAAACCGTTGACAATCTTGTGAAGCGGAAGATTACCATTCGAAAGCTTACTAAATGCTCTACAAAAAAGGTTCTGTACATGGACGTATATAAAAACAATTTTGGGGGGGGGGGGGCTGAGACCATTTCCAGGGTATGGAATACTAAATATTTAGAGCTTGGAATAGTTTTAGGCAACTAAAACGCTATTACACGTAAAATAAAATATGTTTTATGAACTAAGTGATCTTATTTAATTTATTTTTAAGGGTTTTACGAGAAGTTTTCATCATTAATTCAAAATTTCGGGACGGGGCTGCAGCCCCCCTCATATATGCCCATGCTTCTGTACCCTCTAGAAAGGCTTTATTAGGCATATTTTGTATTGATTTATAGAGCTTTGCTTTAGAATGAGAGCCGGATTGTGTAATTTCCGCATCTGTGTAAAAGTTAGTTACTGTCGGTGTCCCTGACGCCTTAATATCACTTTTATTCGAGATATTCGAGAGGATTTTGACAATTTTCACGAGATAAATAAAAAAAAATAAGTTTATTTCTTTTCTAAGCTTATCAAATGGCACTAGGGACATGAACGGAACCGCGCTAAGATGCTGCAGTTCCTGCGAGTCGGACTTTTCTTACATAGAAAGGCTCTGAGGGAGACTGTTGCTCTTTACACAGGTCCTGCAAAGATTAACAAACACCTATATAACATGGGCGTGGTTACAACCTCCCTATGTAGGATGTGTGGGATAGAGGAGGAATTTGTGATTGTACAGTACTTGCAATAAGGCACTTCATGCAGTTTGGAAGTGCGAAAAACCCAGGGAGAGATTCTGAGCTTACACCTCGGAAGATCAGAGGGGTTGTCAAGGATACAGGACTGCTATAAGTGACCCAGGGGGCCCTGTTTCTAACTACATAAGTTACTAAAACAAAACAAAAATTGTTGGTAGCACTTTCTTGAATGATGGCTAAAGCTGTCATTGCCCAACCTCAGCTGAGGGACGCAAGCTCAAGGCGATTCAGTAGTTTTATAGAACTAATTTACATTTACTACGTATTTTTTTTATTTTTCAGGCGTCCGCAAAAGAAGTGGCAGAAAGTGTCGAAATGTTGCTCATGCTTGATGAACCAGCTGAATCTCTTTACAAGAAATTTCTCGATCACGCCTCGTCAAGGCTCGAAGGCCATTTGGAGTGTCTAGAAAATGCAGATCAAAATCAGGTATTCTATCAATGTTCATGGCAGAATTTTCTAAAATATTTTTTAATATTCTCCCTATGGTAGTCCCATGGAGGGGAATTTCTTTCTACATACTAAAGGAAATACGTCTCCACCAGGGTTTTAGGAGTTGCTAAACAAAGCGCTCTTTGAAAATCTGCTGTTTTATTCTTAGTACTCCTATAACAATCTTTGCCAGATTAAGTGAAATATATTTTTAACTTGAAGTAACTAGCAGGAGTTGTTCCCCAAAATTGTTTAAAATGTTAAGTTATAATTGCAATGTTTCGAACCTTAATACATTTAGGTTAGCATCTTAATAATTTTAACAATTTTTGGGGAGCAACTCCTGCCACTTTCTTCGAGTATATATATACATATATATATATATACATACATACATACATTTCGATTTATTATTTAGGACCTTATTGAACTAGTGGATTTAGGGAACAGTGGCTTCCTCTGCGATCTTTGTCTCTTTGTTACTTCTTATAAGGAGATGTTCCTTACGGTAAATAAACCTTGGTTAGTGTAATTGTTCCTTTTTCCTTTTTATTCGTTTATGAAAAAGAGTTTATACATAATGTATTGTACTTGTTTCCAGGGAACTAAGCTTGCAGACAGAATTGGACGAGTGGATCAGTGGAAGAATGAACAGTCTTTTGAACTGCATTAGAAGAAGATCAGTGCAAGAAAAGAGCACTGCTGTTCTTGTTAGAGCTTTAGATCGCCTTTATAATTCGTTAACAACTACAATATCTTTATTTTCTTACGATTTTACACAGAAAGTGTTTCCTTTTTTTTTTTTAATCTCTTTTCTTATTTATATATGTTGATAATTTGTGTGTTTTGAAAGTTATTCCTTTCATTTTTAGGAGGGTAGTGGATATAGCAATCGAATGTGGGAAGATAGAATGCACTCGAAGGAAAGAGGAGTTGAACGAAAACTTAGCAGACAGCTTGAGAGACGCTCGACAATCTCTAGCTCATCAACCGAATCAAGCTCCGGAATTACTCAAAACCCTTATTGAGCAGACCATCAAAGCAGTTAAACAGCATGTTAAAGAATTGTCCGTACGTATAGATGTCTGAAGAAAAAAAAATTTTTTAAATTATTCATCTTCTTCTTGATTGCTTTGTTTTAATTATTTCTATTCAATAAAATTGTGAATAGAAATAATTAAAACAAATTTATGGAGGCCCAGAGGCTGTGAGCACTTAACACTCTGTGCCAAGGGTCCGGATTCCCAATAAGGGGTGGTGGCTTTTCTTTGGAAAAAAGAAAAGCCTAGTTTCTTAACTAGAAAAGGCTCTAAAGCGAGAAAATGCACTTCTCAAGCATTCGCCTGAAAAAAAAAATATTAAAAATTTACCTAGTGTTCTTTAACACGTTCCGATTGGACCTAATTGAAGTGCCCTGGTAGGTCGGTTGGCAGCAATGTACTTCTGACACTCCGAGATCTCTGGATCGAATTTCGCAGTGTGAAACTATATTTTTTTTCTTTCATTTTTATATAATTTGTTTTTTTATTTTATTTTAAAAACATTTTATAACATTAATTAAAATAAATATTAAAGTTTTTTAATGAATGACATTTAATTATTAACATTTTGTTCCATATACTAAAAGAAAATTCGAATGCTATAAATGTATCATATGTCCAAGAGTTGATAGTTGTGAGTCTCGATAAAGGCAAATAAAGATATGTATCACAAATCTGTGTAAACAATTGCAGAAAAAATTAATTACTGACGCAGAATTAATACACACACACACACACTATATATGAAGTTGACGAAAATAGAATTAGAATATGATTCTGATTATTATGAACCGGATTAAAAGGAAGCGAAACAAGAAGAACACATTCTGCTTGATTACAAAGTAAAAGTTATAAATATTCTTTGTATTGCTTTCAGATGAATGCTTAAGAAGAGCGTTCTCACAGAACCTGCAGATATCGTCTTTAAATATAAAATTTTACTTTCATTCTTTCAACTTTTAATGAACACAAAGGCTTTTTTTTTTGTTTATATGCCTTTAATACTCAATGTATTACTGTGTTTGCATTTCTCATTTGTCTTTATCAAGACTCACAATTATCAAGTTATGAATATATGAAGGATTTATAGCATTCAAATTTTCTTTTAATATATGGAACAAAATGTTAAAAATCAAATGTCAATCATTTAAAAAAAATGAATATTTATTTATTAATATTATAAAATGTGCTTAAATATATATATATATATATATATATATATATATATATATATATATATATATATATATATTTTACAAAAATAAAAGAAAGAAATATATTTACACACGGCGAGATCTCAGAGTTATAAAAGTAAATCACTACCAACCGAGCTAGTAGAGCATTATGATAAACTTTCATCGGAACCTCTTGAAATTTTTTTTTTCAGGTGAATGCTTTAGAAGTACATTTTCTCGCTACACATAAAGAAATTCTCGTCTGAATCGGCGAGAGGCATGTCGTGCACTCTCCTTGTTAGACAGAATTATAAACATGAAAAAATTGAAAATTCTTTGTTTCCGAAGGGAGAATGTACTTTTTCATGGTTCCAAAGCATATTCAAAGACCATGGTTTGAATGAAAATGAATAATTTTGAAAATTTCCTTGGATACTCATGCCGGAGATGGGGATTCGAGTCCCACCGGCAGCAGGGAATTTCCTCAATGGGCCCTGAAATGAGAAAAATCCCTGCTGCCGGTGGGACTCGAATCTCCATCTGCTGAAAAAAAAAGTAAATAAAACACAAAAAAAATTACCAAAACAAGTTTAACTGCAAATGTTATTCATCCTTTACACAAAACATGTGCACAAAAATATCCATTGCAGATTTAGAATTACTCATTTAACATTATTTATGCCAATTATATCATAAAAATCTTTGGTTTAGGTGTTACCAAATGATATTTGTAATAAGCCTTAATTGTTTTATCCTTCTTATGAAAAATATCCTATTTTACTGTTGTCGATGTAGAATTTCATAGCGGGTAAGCACTGAGCTGGTGATAAGCACTCAGCCCTTTCCCGGCTACAAAAGGGTGGTAACTGTCCTAAAATTCTGAGTTAATTATAAAGGACATTGAAATTTAAATAAATTTTACATTGTAGATGCCTGAAGATGAACCTAAAAATATTCGAAACATCGCAATTATAACTTAATGTTTTAAACAATTTTGGTGAGCAACTCCTCCTAGTTACTTCAAGAATCAATTGTCTAATCTAATTAAATTACTACTTTTCTTGTAGGACTTCAGAGAAGGACAATTGCCATTGACAAAAGAGAAGAGGCTCGAGGAAAATATTGAAAGATCATTGAGAGAAATTCTTCTCGTAGGTTTCTTGGAGAATATGTTCACTTTAGCACGATCCTTTACTTCAAAGACAATCTCACTTCCTGCTCTTCTAGTCTTGGCAAAAATCTGCTTGGAGTTTTCCAATACATACATTCATGAATTGGTGAGTTTTTATAATCATTAATATAATTCTCTTTATTGTTATTTATTTGTATTGCTTGGCCCCAATAAAGGTCATGGGCAATTATAGAGGTTTATTCAGAAACATCAGTTATTAAATAAAATAAAGATTGCAAATGAATAAATTATAAATAGTTATGTATAAAAAAATAAATATAATTTTCCAAAAAGCTAGTAATCAAAAATATATTTAAATAAAAACAACAGAAAAAGAATACAGAAACAATAAACAAAAATACACATGCAACGTGTTAATCTTTAAAAAGAAACAAATAGAGAAATGGATCCTTAGTGCAATACACAAGACTGCATCTTCAATAATTCATGTGGTTGTGACGATGGAACCTTGAAAAACTCTACCTTCGCATCACAACGATCTCTTCTCAAACAATATAATTAAAAGGATTAATTAATGAAATGAGTAGTGCAAGTCTATTACTAATGCAGATTGTCAAGATAAAATCCAACTCTAGCCTCTAAAATTGCAAAATTGTCGACTGTGATCTTGATAAGTAACTCAGAAGCATTTTAATAATAGGACTGCTCCTTGCTTTGTGAAATTTTTCACCACGAAACTTGGTATGTAGCGTTCTATTAGCAAAGGATTGAATGAGTTCGTTAACCATCAAAATCGGTCCACCAGGAGTGGTGTTTTCCCTCGGACCCGAAGTAGTTTATTTAGTTATTTGTACATCCCGGCCGTAATTTTTGAATGAATCGTGGTTTATGTCATGTGTATCTAATGAGAAAAAAGTGTTGTAAAAATGAATGAATTGGTCAATCGGAAGGGGAGGGGGTTTACTTTTGTACAATGTTTGAATAGAATTCACCCTCTAAAACGTTGGCCGCTAGGAGTGCCTCTGTTTTGTTATGATTTTGTGGATTCCAGGGATCTGACTTCTGCCACTAGGCGCGCTCTATCTCTTTCCTGCTATATTAGTTATCTTTTTACTTGGAGACGCTTTTATTATTCAAAAAGATCATTAGACAAAAATGTTCAGTTTTCTATATATATTAAGTAGTATAGCTCCACGCATAGAAAAAACTCAGGAAGGAAACTAATTACAAAATTAAAAAAGTTGCTCATTAGAAATGTAAAAGAGAAGAACTATTCATTTTATATTTATGTATATGTTTATATATACATGTTTTGTTATCCTTATAGTCCACCTAGGATAGCCCATCTATTGCAGGGATCTTACAAATATAACACACTTAATCTTATAATTATATAAATGAAACTTATTAATATACGTGAAACTTATTAATACCCAAAGGTCGTGGGTTCTATTCCCACTAGGGTTGGTGGCTTTTCTTTCGAAAAAAGAAAAGACATCACCTCTATCCTGGCTAGAAAAGGGTGGTAACCTATAGATAACCCGTCCTAAAATTCGTAGTTAATAATAAATGGACGTTAAAATTTAAATAAATAAATTATTAATATACTTTTTAAAATCCTTATTTAGTTATTAGAAGAAAATAAAATTAATAATCCTATTTTATTGTCAGCTTAATTTAGTGGATGGTCGAGAAGAAGGAGAAGAAGAGAGACTCTGTAAGGAGATGATGTCCGTCGCACAGGAGCTCGGAGATCACTATGTTAAAGTACAAGGGAATATAATAGGACAGGTAAAGAATATATTGGATATTTTACTCTTTTCTATATTTAAATTGAAGGGTCAGTAGGGAAAACGATGAATGTCACAAAAAAGTAATTTTAAGAAAAATGAAAAAAACAAATTTCATGTTTCAAATTTCATATGTTTACAATCTTAACCGATTATTTTTTTTTGGGGGGGGGGATTATTTTACTCCCACAGGTGTTCGTAATCAAATGAAATAATTTTTTGGGGCAGTTCAAGGTACAAATACTTCAAATTAAGCAAGGAAGCATAAAATAATGAAGACTGAATAAAGCTGTTGCCAACTACTTACAACATCTTAGTCTTCAACTTAGGATCTACACAATTTATATTTATAGGTTACATTAAGCAAATTATTCAGGAGTGCAGTGTACACTACCCATCATCTGAGAAATGTGCTTAGTTATGCAGCTCCTACGTGATGGCCTTCTTTTATTTTTTTTTAATGAAATAAAGGATTCTAGTAAAACATTTTAAATTACGAGAGAAAGGAGGTGAGACTGGTGTAGTCGACAGCTCAATCTTACATTTCTGATCTTTCTTTGAATGGGATAATTTTTTTTTTTCTTTTTTTATGGTGGATCGACTTCTGGGCCATTAGCCCCGAAATCCGTGGTGCAACGAGGAATTTTCCCAATGAGCCGTGAGATGAGAAAAATCCTGCAGCTGGTGGGAATCGAACCCACCATCTCCCGCATGAGAAATTAAGGCGTTAACCACTAGACCACGAGGAGACCCTATTGAATGGGATAATTTATACAAATGTATATAATGTATTCGTTTTATTTTAGATGTTGCGGAAATCCGTAGAGACTCGCGACTGGGCTCATGGCTCGGAACCTCGCTCTGTAAGATCTGTCATGAGAAGGGTTCTTGATGAAATGGCTGCTGCTGAACCTGTGGCTTCACTCTTCGATGATGGGCCAGTTCCTCCGCCTGGCTCTGGATCCAAATATCATGCTCGGTAGGTTTAATAATTCTCTAATACACACAAGGTAAGAATAGCAATCAATTATTTCTCCCATATCGTTGATACAAATGCATATTATCGAATGTGAAATGTGGTTAGGTACCTTATAGATGACTATATATTCTCGTATATTTTATCTTATGATTTATTTTAATTAGACATTATGCACATTTGTTAGTTCGTTTTTCTGTAATTGATAATTATCTTTCTTTAATTTTCGGGAGTTTGCCATAACTCCAACGGCAATCACTATAGACTGAAAATGAACAATGTGTCTTTTCACATTCGATACTTTGCATTTGTATCGACGATATTATTTACTAGGGTAAATTGTACTATAAATCATATATATTATTTCTCAATGGCCTTTTTTGTCGGTATGCCATAACTTCCTTATTTTCATAAATTCCCAATTTTCATAAATGAGTCATCATTTCAAAGCTTTTCTTAACTGTTTAACCGGAAAAATATATAAATTATTCATATTTTAGTTGTTTTTAAAAAAAGTACAATAGAAAAAAACACAATTTTTTTTTTAAATCTCGCCCTCGATCTATTGATCTTAACCACTACTCCAGAAAAATATACAAATTAGTCTCATTTCAGTTGTTTTTAAAAAAATTACAATTGAAAAAAAACGGTTTTTTTTTAAATCCCACCATCGACATATCGAGTTATATCAAAATGAAACTGATTTCAATTTCCTGCATCTATTATCTCATTCCACATTTAATTTCGACCTAAAATATTGATTTAAAGTATTCGATCTGCTGATTTATTTATAAGATGAATTTTTATCAAAACTTGAATTTGTATTTACTTCCCTAAACCACTCGCAGTAATTTTTTTTATT
This sequence comes from Gonocerus acuteangulatus, assembly GCA_946811695.1. Taxonomy (NCBI): domain Eukaryota; kingdom Metazoa; phylum Arthropoda; class Insecta; order Hemiptera; family Coreidae; genus Gonocerus; species Gonocerus acuteangulatus. Next base: position 108,152,306 of record OX328125.1, on the reverse strand, counting down.
TAGTCCATGACGACGAACTTACTTCGTCTCTGCTCTCTACGATAAACAAACCCGGCGATAAAATCAGATTATTCACTGAAACCGCTTTTGAGGTGACATGTTTAACGCTTTTAGGGAGAAAACTTGAACTATAATTTTGATTTTGGGTGCCCACAAATTAGGGAAGTACAGAATATTTTTCTATATATTCCACATTATATATATTATTTATAATGTAGTATATACTACACGGTACTAACCATACAGTGTGTACTTCAATTAAGCAGGATTTACGGAGGATACGGTGCAAATGCTTCGCATGGGTCGACTAGTATAGTTTATATTTTTCATATATGAGTATATATTTTTTATATAGTAGTGTTTGGGGGGGAGGATGCTTCGAGACCTGGACGTAGTGTTCAAAACTTTCTACTATTCAGCAAATAAAACGAGCCAGCGAAAAAAATTTTTCTGTGAAAATATTACACAATACATATTCAAATTTGTATATTTTTAATGAATGACTAAATGTGTTTTATTATACTTTTTATTTCTAGTTCAAGTACTGGAGTCTCCTGGGCGGATCAAGGCTCGTTCTCTCACAATCTACATAAACTATTTTCTGATAAAATAGAAATATTCACTCCTATCGAATTCACAAAAACTTCAATTCTCACAGGAATCATAAAAATTAGTTTAAAGGTAAATTTTATTATATTATTTATATGTTGAAACTATTGATTTGAATAGTAATCCAATCGATAGCTAAAATAACAAGGAAATATCTGCCAATGTAAGAAGATGATTTATTCTTTATGTTTCTAATTTCTTTTGTGTGTAATAATGTTTGTATTCTTACAGACATATTTAGAATCTGTACGCTTGAAAACATTTAATAACTTTGGGTTTCAACAAATACAAGTCGACATCCATTACTTACAAGCACACCTTTGGAACTACGTGCCTGATAGAAAGTAAGTACTTTCTTCTTCTGATTATTTTGAATCATTTATTAATTTCTTTTTGCGAATACTCATCCATTTACTTTCAAGTATCTGTAGTGATTTTGGTACTTACGTATTAGCTTCAACGCAGGCTAGAGATGTGGGTCTCGTTCGGAGATGTGGATCATTTCGGCCTTTCCTTACAAATACAGGTTATCTAAGGGTTAGTTAGAAACCACATGATATAAATATAGTAATCAAAATAATTATTTAAAATCACTGCAATCACTACTAAAAGTAACGGGTATTTTTGCAAAGACCACATCCAGTTACTTTTAGTAGTGATTGCAGGTATTTTAAATACTTATTTTGATTAGGCGTCAATTGAATGTTTGCCATTATGGCGACAGGATTATCAAAGATTTGGGCAGACTAGATTTTCGATATAACCTTGAGGAAACCCGTAGTACTTATGTTAATGGCATAATTGCTATGCATTTCCGCTCGCTACACTCACTCAAGGTTATATGGAGACTATAGTCAATCCAACTTGTTGATAATATAGATCACTGATTTTTCGGTGGAAAATGGGCCGAAATGCAATTTAGCATATTTTTCAGTTGTATATAAATCCCAAAGATGCATTTTTCTAGCAGAAATAAGAACAGCACAAAGGAAAAAAACAACACAATGAGGGTTCTCCCGTGGTCTAGTGGCTAGCGCCTTAGATTCATAAGTGGGAGATGGTGGGTTCGATCTCCACCAGCGGCAGGAATTTTTTTATCCCACGGCTCGGTAAAATTCGTCGCTGCACCCTGGATGTCGGCGCTAATGGCCCAGATTTGTCGATGCGCTGTTAAAAAAAAAACACAATGAGCTCAAATAACAAACAATGAAAAGAAATTGCTTAAAAAATACAAATATACAAGTGACTTGCCTTGAAAACAAAATGGTTACTACAAACGACCAATAGAATTGCCCATAGGAATAGGCCAATAGAAATGCTAATGAGTTATGCGCCTGCACTAAATCACTGTTTAAAATCACTACAAGCACTTAAAAGTAACTGGATGGGGTCTTTGCAAAAATACCCTATTTTTTTTGGTGTATCAACAACTGAGCTATTAGCTCCAGGCTATCTATAGCCTGCCACCCTTTTATGATACCAACAGCACTTGGATTTGGACGGTCACCCATTCAGTTACTAGCCTTGCCCAATGTTCCTTAGCTTTGGTGATCAACAGGAAGTGGTGTATTCAATGTGGGGCTAATGGCAAACATTTTATTATTACATAATGTAATGCTTTAATGAGTTCTCAATTCGTGTGTTAAGAGCTGCCATTTCTAAACTATCGTTATTAGGATCGTTTCCCATATATGTCTAAAATACCACGGGAGGTGGGACAAATTTACTCTCAAAATAGTACTTCAGAAGTACCAATAAATATTCAGCAACATTAGATGGACAACAGTAAATGTTGTCAATGTTAAATTGCTTTTGGACAGTGAGCATTAAAGGGGCTTGTATGACCCTCTTGTGGTACTGCGGCCATCCATTAAAGGGGCTTGTATGACCCTCTTGTGGTACTGCGGCCATCCATTAAAGGGGCTTGTATGACCCTCTTGTGGTACTGCGGCCATCCATTAAAGGGGCTTGTATGACCCTCTTGTGGTACTGCGGCCATCCATTAAAGGGGCTTGTATGACCCTCTTGTGGTACTGCAGCCATCCATTTCAAACGCCACGATTCCTTTTTAACCTGGTTGAGTTTAGAATTTATACCTTCCTAATTGTTAATTAATACATTCAATGCGGCGAGCACCGTATGGTACTCATCAAGTCCTTACGACTGTAATGAGAGCACTGTTCGGTGCTCTCTCTACCCCATCCCAGAGGTGGCGAGCACCTTATGGAGCTCAGGCCCATTTAGCTTTTCATTGCCCTCCCGACTAGTAACTACCTGCTTGGAGTTCTCTCTCGCCCTTAAAGTGTACTGGAAAGGATTGAGAAGATAAAGCCGTTTGGATTTCAGAGCAGCCATTCATCCTGTTACAATGACTGCAAGCACCATATGGTGCTCATTAGTTTTTGTAAGAGTTATGAAGCAAATTCCTACAATGTTATAAACATTAAAGCAAATGATTAATTGTAAAAAAAAAAAAAAAAAAATCAGTCTGATGGGAAGTAAATTAAAAGATATCCCCCCTCTGACAAAGCAGCTTTCAAGGTTTCGCTTACTATTTAATGTACGCATTCGGAAATAATGGTTTATGTATGTTTCAGTTTAGTACAGACTCTGCTTGAAGAAATCCTTCAGAGTGCAAGACTGAGGTGTTTAAATCCTGTACCAATGGTGCCGAGTATAGTGGAAGTATTGTGTGAGAGACGCTAATAGTGTTCAAAAGCAGCCACAACTTGAATGGAAAGGAAAGCTCAAATCTGTTTGGGAAGTCATTGAGTGAGGTTTAAAGAGATACTCCATAAATGTTAATTATCTTTATAATACCGTATTGTTATTCAGTTGTAAATAAAAGAAAACCATTCTTATGTTTGGACTTCCTGCCTATTACTAGAGTGTATTTGAATGAAGATTTTTGTCATGTGAGCTTTTCAGGCGAATTACAACTTGTACAACCTTCTCAGCCCATTCACCCTGTCAAATTACTGTTAGTTTTCCCAACAGATTGTTTTAGCAAAATTAGTTCACTTTTAGCTTCTGAAGTTTTAACATTTTATATGTGACCGAGTGGCAAAAGTATCCCGTACAGGGGGCCCGAGACTGTGTGCTAGTATCCCGTTCTGGAGAACCCTTCACCGTGCACCTCTCTTGGTAGGGAAATGGTTAACAAAACTTGATTTCAACTATTTTAATAAATCCTCTTCATCTTTATCTTTCTATTAAATTTGCCTTTTCCTTCCAACAAGATTAAGTAATGTTTCCTTACAGGCTTTCAGATTTTGTAGTTACAAGAAAATAATTATTTGGTGTATTCTTATAGTCCGAAAGCCAGCAACGCACTTTTCATGAAGTGTTTTATGCATCTTGAAATTTTGCTATAATGTACATCTTGGATATATAAGAAGGTATATATGTGTATTCCTGGACATACCTTGGAACACCAGGTACTGCGCCTAGGGGAAAGGTACAAAAAAATATTTCCCAAAAATAGAGTTTTATTCAGAAGCCAACTATCTTTAATGTAAAATTAAGACAATTTTACAATGAATATTAAATATGGCACACTTTTAAGGGGTATAACAACTAAAAAAAAAAAAAAAAGGAATTAATTGTTTTTATTCTAATATTAAATGAGAGTTTTATTCGCGCTGCCATTAAAACCGGAACAGCTGTACAAGATCGTGTGAGCAAGAACCAATGAGAGCACAGGAAACAACCAACACTGTGCGGTTGTCTCATGCACTCATCATAAATGTTGCCTATGATAGACTGCAATACACTGCACGTAACCGTAACGGTTATGCGCAGTGTATTGCAGTCTATCATAGGCAACATTTATTTTCATGTTTCCTGATAATTAAACCCCATAAAAGTGTCTGCCCTTTTGCAATTATTTTCAAATATGTTTATTGAAGACGCTGTTTAAATCGCAGCATGAATAAAGCACTTCATTTAATATTAAAAATAAAAACTAGGTCCTTTTTTTTTTTTTTTTTTTTTTTTTTAAATTACATTTTAACCCACTTAAAAGTGCCTGCCTTATTTATTATTAATTTTAAAATTGCCTTAATTTGTAATTTTTTTCATTAATAATAGTTGGCTTCTGAATAAAACACTATTTTTGGGCAATATTGTTTACCTGGTGTTCAAAGGTATGTCCCTTCTTATCTTGTATACTTACCTTCTTATCAACTCAAGAGGTACACTATAGAAAAATTTCAGGGTGCATAAAAGACTTCATGAAAAGTGCGTTGCCAGCTCTCCAACTATTATCTCATTTATTTTTGTAATCCTTATTTTATGGAAAAAATAATTTTCCAGTGTATTAATTTATAACCTTAGATTTTCTTTTGAACCCGTGTATTCCCCCTATGCACAGAATGTGTAACGAGGTAAAAGGATTGATGAATGATTGTCTAAGTTGAAATTAGTTTATCAGTGGCAATTTAGCATCAGGAGGAACTGATCCTTATCCCTTACGCTCATACGGACTAATATATCAGTCCAGAGAGAGCAGTGCCCCGGGTGCTACGGACTGATATATCAGTTCGGCTTCTTTTGCGCTTGGATGCTACTAGCTATTTTATCAGTCCTTCTACTATTGCCATCTGTAGGCTGTTTATAGAAGCTGCAGTGTCCTTCAAAGCCGATAGTGGGCATAGGATTTCACTTTAGCTCCCAACTAATCAAGCCTACCAGTACCTATAACTGCTCCCTCCCTTTTTTTACTGCCGAAATCGTTGTTTCTCTTTACCTGGAATTTTCTCTGCTTATTTCTTGAGTATATTTTGAGCTTTTCTAGTGAACAATTGTGTGTGTAAATATTTCTATGAAAATTTATTCAAAAATTGTAAGAACTTTTGGTGGGTGTGCACAAAAGTGAAGCGGAGTTTTCTTCGGATGACAATAAGGGTTCTGATAATGTATCCCAAAATGTTTTTGTTGGAGAAACACCTGGAACAAGTGGAATGTAAAGTACAAGAGAATTATCTTCCGATGAAACATCGTGTGAGGAAAGTATTCAGCACACGAGGCACTCCAGGCGCTAGGCTATCCTGCTCCACCGTACCATCTAGTCCTACGAGTATTATGCAGCCTAAAGATTAAGGTTCTACATCACCTGATGAAGGTTGAATAATCAAACCGATACATTAATAAATAAAAAAACATTTAAAAATAAACAAAATGTTTTTATTGACCTGTTGAGAGTAAGGTAGGAATAATATTAAAAGAAAACCTGAGCATACGTTTTTATTTCAGTCTAAAATATGAAATTAAATAACCAATACTAAAGTTTATCTCTCTGTGGTTAGATTTAATTTTAATTACAAATTTGTAGCTCATAAAATTGAAAAGATTTATCTTTAGGCATTCTGAATATCAAAAGTATTTAGGTCCTGCAAAGCTCACTTTTTCTTCAAGAATTTAAAATGTTATTTATTGGGAAGATATATACGATCGTTGAGATATAGACGGTGTTGATCATCGGGGTTCAGTCTTGCGATTGAATAAAAACTACATTTTATAGCTAAAATGAGTTTTATTTTTGCCAACGTTTTGGCTTGATATATATATATAAGCCTTCTTCAGGGCTATGGAGGAGAGGGAGAACTGTCCTGTTTCATGGAGGCTACATTTCTGAGGTGAAGCCCGCACGAAACAGGACAGTTCTCCCTCTCCTTCGTCCACATGACCGAACCCCTGATGATCAACACCTTCAAAATGTTCTTTATTTTTTTAAAGATTTTAGAAACGCCAAAACCCTGTTCCCTGTAGGATCAACATCATCCGATCATGAGTTCTTTTTTTCATTTTGAAACTAGATAACATAAAAAAAAAATGAGTTTTTGCACACCTAACCTTCTTTTATAAAAAAAAATACATATTGCACACAATCGGCTTCCTCTTAACAAAGCAAGCTGATCTAATAGAAATTATACAGAGAGAGTGTTTTTCAGAAAAACTTTAATATATATTCAGATCTCATGATAAATTTGGTTGTACAAAACCACACATTCATCTTATAATATGTGAAAAATATAAATATATATATATATATATATATATACACATTTGAAGTATCGCTTACTTATATAATAAATGTAATATTTGATCCCTTTTCCACTTTAGTGCTCCACGAGTGCTGAAAGAAATTGGTTTACTAAGACAATGATGTCGTATAAAATATGGCCTTCCAAATTCTACATATAGTCATACATCTTTAAAGAGTTCACACAAAATAGATGAAGAATCTAGAAGATTACATATTAAAAAAATCAAAGAATTCATAGAAATTACAATTATAGTGCAGCTTTTAGATACAGTAAACAATTATTGTAGATATCCACAAATAGAAATATCTCTTAAAGTTTGTACACTAAATAGTTTTACTGTTGTTATTACTTGTGAGGAACAGAATTGAAAGCATTAAATGCTTCATGAAGGCACACAAGCTAATTAAATCTATACATACACTGGTCCTTAAGGCACCAGGGCAACATTTTCAACAATCCTGTGAAAAATTGTAACAAAAAAAATTCAAAGTAAAAATTAGTTTCTAACACACAAAATAAACGAATGATGATTTCAGAATTTTAAAGACTTTCAGCTTAATCTGTAAGTAGTGGATGGAAATGCAAAAGATATCATTACTCTTTAATGTCTATAAACAAAATAAATGTGAGACGTGTTTATTGGATTGTGAGACTTGATTTTACTGGATTGTGAGACATGTTTACTGGATTGTAAGACGTGCTTACAGGATTGTGAGACGTGTTTACCGGATTGTGAGACGTGTTTACTGGATTGTGAGACGTGTTTACTGGATTGTGGGATGTGTTTACAGGATTGTGAGACGTGTTTAATGGATTGTGGGACGTGTTTACTGGATTGTGAGACGTGTTTACTGGATTGTGAGACGTGTTTACCGGATTGTAAGACGTGTTTACTGGATTGTGAGACGTGTTTACCGGATTGTAAGGCGTGCTTACAGGATTGTGAGACATGTTTACCGGATTGTGAGACGTGTTTACTGGATTGTGAGACGTGTTTACTGGATTGTGGGACGTGTTTACAGGATTGTGAGACGTGTTTAATGGATTGTGGGACGTGTTTACTGGATTGTGAGACGTGTTTACCGGATTGTAAGACGTGTTTACTGGATTGTGAGACGTGTTTACCGGATTGTAAGGCGTGCTTACAGGATTGTGAGACATGTTTACTGGATTGTAAGGTGTGCTTACAGGATTGTGAGACGTGTTTACTGGATTGTGAGACGTGCTTACTGGATTGTGAGATGGGCTTACTGGATTGTAAAACGTGTTTACCGGATTGTAAGACATGTTTACAGGATTGTGAGACGTGCTTACTGGATTGTGAGACGGGCTTACTGGATGGTAAAACGTGTTTACTGGATAGTAAGACATGTTTACAGAGATCAGTAACTTAGATCAGTAAAATCTTAATGATTTTTTGATAGCCATTCAATAAAGGCTATATCCCACCCAAAAACTAGAGATATTCAAATTACGATTTCTTTAATATGTATTCGCTAAATTGCTTCTTGCCCTATAGTAAGCTGTAAATATTGATTTATTCTTCTTGTACAGCCTAAATCCCAAATAGAGGATCCTAATAGAAAGTATTTTTATTTTTTAAAGACTAAATTAATACTGGGCTTTGTATATACGAGAATAAACTTTTTGAACACTTGCATAAAGGCACAGTACTATACTTAAGAGAAATCGTCTCAGAATTTAAATACTAATCTATTAATTATAATATTATCCACTCTAGAAAGGATTTTCTATCATTTATCTTCTTAATCTAATAATAGAATGAAATATGAATTAAATCTATACATACACTGGTCCTTAAGGCACCAGGGCAACATTTTCAACAATCCTGTGAAAAATTGTAACAAAAAAAATTCAAAGTAAAAATTAGTTTCTAACACACAAAATAAACGAATGATGATTTCAGAATTTTAAAGACTTTCAGCTTAATCTGTAAGTAGTGGATGGAAATGCAAAAGATATCATTACTCTTTAATGTCTATAAACAAAATAAATGTGAGACGTGTTTATTGGATTGTGAGACTTGATTTTACTGGATTGTGAGACATGTTTACTGGATTGTAAGACGTGCTTACAGGATTGTGAGACGTGTTTACCGGATTGTGAGACGTGTTTACTGGATTGTGAGACGTGTTTAATGGATTGTGGGACGTGTTTACTGGATTGTGAGACGTGTTTACTGGATTGTGGGACGTGTTTACTGGATTGTAAGACGTGTTTACTGGATTGTGAGACGTGTTTACCGGATTGTAAGACGTGTTTACTGGATTGTGAGACGTGTTTACCGGATTGTAAGGCGTGCTTACAGGATTGTGAGACATGTTTACCGGATTGTGAGACGTGTTTACTGGATTGTGAGACGTGTTTACTGGATTGTGGGACGTGTTTACAGGATTGTGAGACGTGTTTAATGGATTGTGGGACGTGTTTACTGGATTGTGAGACGTGTTTACCGGATTGTAAGACGTGTTTACTGGATTGTGAGACGTGTTTACCGGATTGTAAGGCGTGCTTACAGGATTGTGAGACATGTTTACTGGATTGTAAGGTGTGCTTACAGGATTGTGAGACGTGTTTACTGGATTGTGAGACGTGCTTACTGGATTGTGAGATGGGCTTACTGGATTGTAAAACGTGTTTACCGGATTGTAAGACATGTTTACAGGATTGTGAGACGTGCTTACTGGATTGTGAGACGGGCTTACTGGATGGTAAAACGTGTTTACTGGATAGTAAGACATGTTTACAGAGATCAGTAACTTAGATCAGTAAAATCTTAATGATTTTTTGATAGCCATTCAATAAAGGCTATATCCCACCCAAAAACTAGAGATATTCAAATTACGATTTCTTTAATATGTATTCGCTAAATTGCTTCTTGCCCTATAGTAAGCTGTAAATATTGATTTATTCTTCTTGTACAGCCTAAATCCCAAATAGAGGATCCTAATAGAAAGTATTTTTATTTTTTAAAGACTAAATTAATACTGGGCTTTGTATATACGAGAATAAACTTTTTGAACACTTGCATAAAGGCACAGTACTATACTTAAGAGAAATCGTCTCAGAATTTAAATACTAATCTATTAATTATAATATTATCCACTCTAGAAAGGATTTTCTATCATTTATCTTCTTAATCTAATAATAGAATGAAATATGTAATAATTTAAATAAATATACAACGTGATTACTTCAAATCATTTAACTACTGTCATATACTATTGTATGATACGTACACCTCGTTTACGGGTCAAAATTCAAGTAAACCAATAATAACCTCTGTCTGCTGAAATTTCAGTTCATTAAGTTACTGGGTAAAGTTAGAGTTTCAGAGGAGTGGTGGAATAAAATGAGTTAATATATGATTAATGAGACAATGTTAGCAATCAACACGAACCTAAACAGGATGAGAAATCCACCCGAAAACCGAATGATTAAATAAAATGTCTAAATTTCTATTGACTTTTTATGAGAAAAGTCTATTTCCTTTATAATGGTACAAGCAAGTAAAGTGTGTAAGAAACGGGAACAAAAAATAATAAAAACAGACAACCTCTCTTTCTAAATCAAATGTCATGTTCGTAGTACAACTTTTTTTCTTTTTTTTTTTTGTCCTTCTCTTCCCCCGCTGTGCCTTAGGCTGCCCTATACCAGCGGGTTCATAGTACAACTGTGTAATGAATGCAGCCTTCAAAAATGGTGATGTTACAGCAACTGACGACCGTAAAATGGTGATGTTACAGCAACTGACGACCGTAAAATGAGGTCACTTTAGACAGTGTGGTGAAATTGGTACAAACCTACACAGCTAAGCTAGGATATTTTCATTTTTTTTTTTAAATATTTATTTATACAGTAGACTCCCTAATCCGGCATTGTCGGGGCCAGGAGACCAGTTAGATTAGAGAATTGAGTTAAAAGCGGTTACTTATGTATTTGAAAACCCTTATTATTTGGGGATATAATAATATTTACCATGTTTAATATTGTATATTTAAATGGTACATATTATTAAAATTAGTTCAATAACTTTCACTCCACTCGTGATGAATGTTTGAACTAGACTGGCTAAAATCAGGCATTCCAGCCACAGGTGACTTGTACAAATACAAGTTCCTGCCTCTAAAACAAAACATATATGCCTTCTTTGATTTCCATTCAATGAAATATCACCAAACGAATGTTTGGCAAGCTAGGAAGGGAAGGTTTTCTAGGAACCCTCGAGCCTGTCTAGTTTCAGCGAGTTCCGAGATCCGTCATTCATTCCTCTCGGAGACCGTCAGAGTAGAGAGAGAGAGAGGGAGGGAGAATATACTGTATATATTTGTCTGTTTGCACTCTTTGTCAATGTTTGAACCTTTGGTAACAGTAAAATGAAAATATCCTAGCAGTATAGTGTACCAATTTCTCCCCATTTTATGGTATGTTTGTATTAATATTTCTGTACTAATGAATGTATTCATGATATGGACACATTGTGCTAGATATTTGTGAGGAGTGACGGACAGCGTGGTGAGCTATGATTGATTAAAGTTCTCTAAAAAAAAACAGAGTAAGGAAATCATTTTGTGAGCTTGAAGAATAATAGGACGTTCACATTGTGATGGATAATCGTACTTTTCATGATCTTTCAAAGAAAATAACAAGTGTGCTAAGAATTCCCAAGGGGATTCATAACTCTAATAATTTCTTCTATTACATATTGGCAATTATTACAATTTGCAATAAACTATTCTAACAACATACCGCTTACAAAATAATAAAATATTCCAGCAATTTTGTTAGGTAGTTTGCTCCCAAGTATAGATATAAATTGAATTTTAATCTGCAGCTGATCCTGAGAAAATTGAAACACAATTGAATACTTTAAATACAATTTATGTTTACAGCCATTAGGAATATGACCTAAAGGCTGTAATATTTTGTCGGCTAACAGAAGAAACACATTTAGTACATTTTCTAGTTTTGAGTAGTTTGATTTTTCTGGGGCCAAATATTAAAGTTTACTCATTGTGGTATTTTTGGTTAATTGAAAGGTATTTTTACCTAATCAGTTAAAAACTTGAACACCCAGGGGAGAATCGAGAAAATGTTGACTTAATGTCTTTCACTTTTAGATCCATGATTGAATAAATAAAAATACGTATTAGGACCTTGGAAGAGAAAGGACGAATCTGAAAAATTGACTTTTTTTAAATTTTATTTTCTGAGTCTGAAAGACGTAGATAACTGGACGCTTAGCCTTTAGTTCTCTTACAGTTTCAAGTTAAAGTTAATAGCACCACCATCTATGAAAAATACAATGTCCGATTTCAAGGACAAATCCCGGGTCTGAAACTCCCCTCCTAGCATTTTGTTACCCATAAATCACTCATATAAATTATGATTAAAACGTTGAATGTCAATTGCATACTTTTTCAATCAGGTTTATGAACCAGCATTCTATAGAGTAAACATTCGCCCTTGCTATCCTGAAGCACTTTCAGAACTTTGACTTCGATTTCCCAAAATCCGGATTCCGTGATTCGCCCTTTCTCTTCCAACCTTCTCTGGCTCTGATTGCAAGAGGAATCATTTCCTCAATGAAAATAGTCTACAATCATAGATTCATAACACTTACAAGTTTCAAAATGGATTGTTTACAAATATATAAAAAAACAAGAAGTGAGTGTTGAAAACCAACCAACTTGGTACTGTAAAAACCATGAAAATTCATCCTAATTTTTAACATTAATACTCATGGAATTTGTGACATCATAAATGGCAGTTAAAGTTAAATTTATCTTTCATTGTTCTCATAAAAAGTTGTGTATGCTTTTCAGAGTAACATTTAAAAATATATCAACTAAATGAGTAGAGTAGTAAAGAAATAATTTTAATATAAGAGAGAAGAGGCCAGCAATAACTGGGAAAACTGATATTTATAATGGCGGCATAAATGGGACTAAATAACATATTAATTAAGTGCAATGAAAATGTACTTAAATAAAAAGAAATACATCACGAGGAATACATTAATACAATAATTACATTACTAGGCACTTGGGAAATACAGAACAGAAAAAAAATATGTACTTAACTTTTTTGTGGTGTAAATGTTTCTGTAGTCGATTGAGGTGAATTTGGATTATCTGTTACTGGACGGACAACTTGTTCTGGTAACTGTTTCATCTCGACTGTTTCCATGGGTTCACATCGAATATTCGTCTCTCCAGTTACTTTACTCCTTTCTCTGCGCAACAACTCCATTTGACGCTCGACCATTTTCCTGTAGGTTTCCTCATCAACGGCTAACTGCGAATGTTTCCGCAACTCTTCTTGAAATGCTTCACTTGATTCAGCAAATTTCCTTTTTTTAGCTTCGAATTTTTCTTCCGTTTGTTGAAGTTCTGCTTCTAGCTTTTTTTGGTGCATTGTCAAAGACTCGACTTGCCTGTTCAAAACTTGCATTCTGGCAGTCGTTACCACAGATCTTACATCAGGTACAATGGAATCGAAAAATATTTCGTTGAGCAGACGGTGGTTTCTTAAATAGCGGGCATAGGCAACATGTTTTACTGAAAGTCCATCATCCTGATCGTCTTCATCCTCAGCAGGCTGTATTTCGATTCTTCGATCTTTCACACTAGCATAGACTTCTTTTTCTTCTGCTGTCTGCTGGGCAGCTGTGCCTTTATTCTTAGCTGCAACATAAGACAGATAAGCAGGCGAATTGTGGTATGCTTTGAGAGACTTTTCGTATTCCAATTTTTCAGCTTCATAATCATTTATATAATCTGTTTTGTCACCATCGGGCAAATCTCTCCACATCTGTCCAATGATTTTACCAATCTCCCAAAGTTTTAATTCGGGATTCCTAGCTTTGACTTGATCCCATACCTTTCTCGAGTATCTCATGTAAGGCATCAAAGGTTTTTCTGGTGGTTTTGGAGGTTTGGGTGTCCCCGCTCCCTTTCCAACTTTCTGAGGATGAAATCCTGGCGGGTGTCCACTCGGAGAAGAGATAAAAGGAGATTGGTTAGAATCTTTCGAATTCGAGGAACCGGAGGTTTTTAAACGTTCCTTCAGTATGTTAAATGCCACAGGTGAGCCAGCAGTCATATATGGTGTCTGGCCATGCATGGGGCCCATGCTCACCTGTTTGTAATTAGCTGGTAGTGACATTTCAAATATTCTTCAAAACTTCAAAATATTTTGCAAAATCAAAACATAAAATACACATTAAATGTAAATACCATCTCTTACATTGGCTCGTTAACACAATCCTGCGACCGTTCAACAAAATAAGAAAGTTTGCAAAATTGATTCAAAGTTTACTGTAAACTTACTTCTAAAGTTCACTTTATAACCTTCAAGATGCTTGTAAGGAACGTTTACAAACTTCCGATAATCGATTCATACATAGCGTACATAGTAGTCTCTCAATGACTCAAAATACCGTTAAATAGATTCCTTACTAAATATGAAAATATAACTTGTAAGTCATTAGAATAAAACCATTTTATAAAATAAACAATTTAGCTCGTTTAGTGAAAAATACTTGTCGAGAAGGCGATGGACAAGTACAGCTGACCTAGGCTTTCAAATCATCTCTGTCAAAATTGCTCAAAATGGCGTCACCTTATCTGAAATAGATAGCTGTGTACTTGTTATAAACAAGTACTTTCTTCTCTCCGCAGAACTGTGCCTTCTGTCTTTTTATGCCCACCGGACTTGAATATAGGGTTTCCAATGTTTTCATTACAACATCATAACCAGGTGAGTGAAAAAAAAAAATGCTGTACTAAAGTGTCTACTTTTTTACCACTCGTCAAGGCTTGTAAGTCATTTCGCAAGGCATTCTTCCCTTTATTTAGCTTGCATATCTAGCAGAATATGTGACCAAATCATATTGTTTTCTTTAGAAGCCTTTTTTATATTTATCCAACACTATTTGATCAGCTTCATATGGTGAAGTATTCTCATTAGAATTGTTCACAGAGCACATGACTTCCAAAATACCTGGCTTGGTTGGTAGGAAATAACATATAAATCCTTTGCCCTGATTAAATCATACGTAAATCCCTAAATATATTTACCCCTTGCTTGGAAAAAGTTACCATCGCAAACCTTATTTCACTGTAGTTTTGAGTTTTTGAAATCAATTACAAAATGTTAATTTGACTTATGATTTGAAACTTTTTGAGTTAAACTGAATTGATTTGTAATATTTGCTTGTTTGTTTTCTTATTTTAATCCCAAGTTGTTTACTTGTTCATTGTATGCTCTTTAAATAGATTGCTTCTATCTCTTTCAAGAGGATTTTATTATCCTTTATTTTTTCTTATTAGAGTTTTTATCATATTAATTTTACTCAAATTAATATTCGTTTTTTATTATTATTGGTAAATGTGAAGACAAGGGTTCTAGGCACCGATTATTTTGAAATTTTGCACTATATCTTATTTTGATGCACTAAACACGAATCCGTTAAAAACAAAACTCGCTCTCAACACAAATCCGTTTTTTTTGGAAATTTATTTTAAATGCCTTACAAACATTCAATTGAACACAATTTTTTCTTTGCTGCTTATTTTGGTTAAAAGTGATTTATCTATATAGAGGATGGCTTAGTTTTATCAGGCATTGTGTTAACGAATGACATAAAAGATTTTTGGCCTGGGTATCATATATTTTAAAGATAATTTGTGGTATTATTGAAAGGATTTCTTTACTAGAAATTATATTGTAAAACAGTCATAATTTTAAACTTTTACATTCATTATATCTTCCTGTCATTTGGTTAGGGAATTTTATTTGCGAACAAGAAGAAATATGTATATTACTTCAAACATGTATATCATGTAAATATTACATGTACTAAGTGATGATGAGTTACATTGACAATTCACTATTACATTATATGATTTCTTTCTCTTATAACTCTCAACAAACTAATAAGTTAATTTGTATTATTTTTTTTATCTTCCAGCTTATCTTCATTCCATTTAACAATTTTGCTTTTTGTATAATCTCATTTCCCATCATTTATGCGTACAGTTTGCCCGATAACTCTTTTAGGATCTACCTGATAAGTCTTTTACAATCTGCCTGATAACTCTTTTAGTATCTACCTGATACCTATTTTAGGATCTACCTGATAACTCTTTTACAATCTGCCTGATAACTGTTTTAGGATCTACCTGATAACTCTTTTAGGATCTACCTGATAAGTCTTTTACAATCTGCCTGATAACTCTTTTAGTATCTACCTGATACCTATTTTAGGATCTACCTGATAACTCTTTTACAATCTGCCTGATAACTGTTTTAGGATCTACCTGATAACTCTTTTAGGATCTACCTGATAAGTCTTTTACAATCTGCCTGATAACTCTTTTAGTATCTACCTGATACCTATTTTAGGATCTACCTGATAACTCTTTTACAATCTGCCTGATAACTGTTTTAGGATCTACCTGATAACTCTTTTAGGATCTACCTGATAACTCTTTTACAATCTGCCTGATAACTCTTTTAGGATCTACCTGATAACTCTTTTAGGATCTACCTGATAACTCTTTTAGGATCTACCTGATAACTCTTTTAGGATCCACCTGATAACTCTTTTAGGATCTACCTGATAACTCTTTTAGGATCTACCTGATAACTCTTTTAGGATCTACCTGATAACTCTTTTACAATCTGCCTGATAACTCTTTTATGATCTACCTGATAACTCTTTTACAATCTGCCTGATAAATCTTTTAGGATCTACCTGATAACTCTTTTACGATCTACCTGATAACTCGTTATAATCTGCCTGGTAATTCTTTTATGACCTGCCTGATAACTCTTTAACAATCTACCTGAAAACTCGTTATAATCTGCCTGGTAATTTCTTTATGATCTGCCAGATACCTCTTTTATGATGACAAGTATCTAAAACCATTTCTACCAGCTGTATGTTATTTGAAACCATTTTAAGTATTATTACAGCTTAATTTTGATACCTATGCTTGAAAAAAAAACATCATGTAATTCTGCCATTGCTTGTCTGTCTCTAGGTCCTTTTTCATCTGTCTCAGCTGACATCTGCTCGGACCTCAAAGCAAAGTCATCTACCTAAGAAGAGTTTCAACAAACTAGAAGCAAACCTCAATCCTATATTCCAGGCAGATAGTTTTGAGAAGGTGAGAATCTAAAATATAATGTTCTATTTATAAATTATCTTCAACGTGCTTCGTCACGGCAAATAAGTAGTTATTTTATTGCGTTAAATAATGTTTCATTAAAATTACGTTACTATACAATTCTGTGCAGTTTATTACAGCACGGTTCCCGTCATACTATATTTTATTCAATGGGCGTTAAAATTTAAAAGTTTATGTTTCCCAAAAGTCATATGGTAACACCCAATATATTTACCAAGGTTATAGGCGAGGAGGCTGTGCAAGGGTTCCGGATATTATTACCTCGCCTGGAAAACCTAAGGATATACCATACATCACGGTTTGACCGGGACTGTCCCGGTATTTTGCAATTGTTTCGGTGTCCCGCCCGGTTTTATCAATGTCCCGGAAATGGGTGTAAGATGCAAAAAGTAATGAATTCATGTTTATAAGAATCTTTTATAAATCGGTTACCTTTCTACAATCAACATTGTTACTACTGCTAACAGTGTCAAAGAAATGAGAAGTAATCTAACTGTAAAACGCTGGAACTACCTGCACAGCGCTGCCAGCTGCCAGACACTACTATTTGGCTGAGAGATTTTTTTAAAAAAATCAAGTAGCAAAAAAAGTTTCGTTCTTATTTTTAAGGTTTGGGTAGGCAAACAGTTTAGGATTCCCCCTTCCCGTTAGTTGCTAGGCTTAAAACTCACCAACCATTTTGCTTATAATTTGTACTCTTTTTATCCCCCCCCTGGTATGCCCATCCCATATTAATGTGTCTCGGTTTAACTCTCCAAAAATATGGCAAGCCTATCTGACGGGGATAGGCAGAAAAGAAACGCAATTAAAACTCTATGAGGGACAGTTAATTTCTAGTAATTCAAGGTCTGCCATCAGAGTTGAAATTAACCTCAATTAGAAATAAAACTATGAGATAGATAATGTAAGGTAACAGCTGTTCGTTATCGTCCTAGCAACGCAGGTTGCCTAGGCTTGCCTTCTCTAACCAACTCAAACTTTAAACCCCCCTAAAAATGCTTAAAAATACGAATATCAAAAAATCCTTTCTTAGCGAGCGCCTACGTTATATAGGGAGTGTCCATGCAAAATTTCAACATTTTCTGTCGAGCGGTTTGGGCTGGGCGTTGATAGATGAGTGAGTGAGTGAGTGAGTGAGTGAGTGGTATTTGACAAATATATAGTAGATTTACATTTCACATCAATAACACTATTTATTAATGGAATGTTTTATTATTTCTTCAAATACAAGTCATTCTTGGATCGATAATGAAATCAAATTGATAGACACATTTTCTCATTTAACACATTCATTGCCCATTAGATGAGCGGTATAATTGCAAGTGGCCCAATAGCTATTTTTTGTTTGTTTTTTTACGGCAATCTTGAGAAAATGACTACAATAAATCGAAGTAATACTTACGATGTACGTAATTATTACCTATATACGTAACATTAACCTCATTTTTACGTTTAACCCACCAGGCGGGTGTGGTAATTCACAACTTGCCTGCGGGTTGTGAGCATGTCAGGATTTCTATCATGAATTAAATTTGTATGCATTGTATGATTTGTCTGCAAGATCAGGGTGTATACCTTCTACCGTGTGACTGCGGGAAAGTGTATATAGGACAGACAGGGAAGAAGGTAGCCACTGGGATTGCGCAACATGCTCCAGATTACAGGCTGGGAAGCACCAAAACATCTGTGGTGGCAACACACGGAGCAGAGTGCCCCAGACAAGTCCTGTTTGATCATGCCAAGACCCTGGCTAATGAAGACATGCTGAACAGGAGACTTATCAGAGAGGTGATTGGGATCCACACACATCCAGCCAATTTCAATAGAGAAGAAGGACTCATCCTCTCCAACACCTGGCGGGCGATCCTGAAGAAGACCGAACAGAATCCACTCACACAAGATCACCAGCGCCCCGAACGGACGACCGATGAAGTAGATATAGACTGACGGGACCCGATTGGTCCAGAGCCCCCCCCCCAGTTCATTGGCTCGCATAGTCTCTGACCAAGAAGGATAAGAAGGACCCAAACCGCTGACGAGCTCATTCCCCTACCAACCAGCAAGGATGAGTGACTGCCAGACAAAGCCGGAGAGGAATCCGATGAAATATTGCGAAAAAAGGAGGAGCAAGACCGCTGGAGAAAGAAGCCGCATTACAACAAACACATATTGACTATATCTAAAACCTAATTGTTTGTTTAATTTTATTACTAATATTATTATTACTTATATTTTATCTTCAAAATCGGCATATATTTACAAAATTTTCATTATACAAAAAATACATAAATTTTAATTTCCTACATACTAATTAAATAGTCTTGCACATCTAGTCCTCCGTTACAGAAGCAGACTCAAATATATAAAATAATATGTAATAATTGAGACATGAACCATACAATTTAAAAAAAAAAATAAGAAATTTCCTCCTCAAACTAAAGAATATCAAATTTACAAGCACATAATCTGAAGATTATAATGTATATATAAAATAATGCAAAATCATACAGAGAATTGGATTGAAAATGGCTTATAGCCGAAACGTTTCCACAACAAAAATGTAATATAAAATACAAAACTATTGAAGACTGAAGAAGCTGTTACCAACTACTTAGAACATCTTAGTTTTCAACTTAGGATCTACAACATATAACTAATTAAATACTTCTTACAGCTACAAACTAAATATATATTTACAATTCCTATGTACAAATATGTTTAAACAATAGAAACACCAATCCAGGGTAGAAACATTTTCTAAAATAAAATTTTTTTTTTTGTGGCCCCCATGTGACAGGGGAACATTGAATCTGCCTTCAGTGGGGGGTTTAAATTTCCTCGAGTCATTTGGTTGGCCCTAGCTATTTTTTTTTTGTTTTGATTAAACAATTTCTTTGCGCTCTAAAAATGAGTGACATCAATTTGGAGCAACGGTGTACAATCAGGTTTTTGGCCAGCAAAAAAATCCCTGTGGTTCCTCAGCCTCCTTTTTCGCCTGACTTGACTCATTGTGACTTTTGTCTCTTCCCAAAGTTGAAAAATTGCCTCAAGGGAACTCATTTTGGGATAGTGGAAAACATTTAAAAGGCTGTAACCGACCAGATGAAGGCTTTTCTAGTATCGGAGCTCCAGCACTGCTATGAGGAGTGGAAGAACCTTTTCCAGCGTTGTGTGGCTTCAGAAGGTTATTTGTTTTGAGAATAACAATATAAAATTGTAATTCTATTTGAATAAAAAAAAAATCAGTTACTTAGTACTGTAATTTGGAACTTACGTATTAGCTACACGAGAGGTTATAGATTTTGGTCTCGTTCAGAGATCTGGATCATCAGCGCCGGCACATAACTCAGCATTTTGGGAAATTCTATTGGCCGTTATGTTTGTAATAACCCTCTTGTTTACTTTCAGGTTTTAACGCAATTCATTTGTACATTTGTGTTTTTAACACAATTTCTTTCTCACGGTTCTCTAACCTGTGGTGTAGCTAATGCGTAAGTACCATTAATTTATAGACCATGTACATTATTAACCAATACCATTAATAGAAGTATGAAATAAATTCCTTCATTTAGTATCACAAATATCAGCAGAATTTATAGCTAATGAGCTCAAAAGGTATTTGTTAAATTATATGCTATGAAAAATCATAAATATATGGCTGATGAAGGATTTATAACTTTTTTCTACAATCAATTTACATTTTTTATTTTTGTAGGCATTGTTTGCTGTAAAAGAAAGCGGGTTATTTGACACACTTCCGAAGAATTTCCAGCCCAAAAAATGGGTGTTTGGAGAGAAAGTGACGATGATTACAAGAGGAGGTACAAGGGTTCGTGCAGAATTCCTTGGAGCGAGTCCCAGTCAGCTGTCTGTCCTACCTGGAGGGCCGCCTCATATCCTAGGTCAATAATACATCTACATTCCTACAAGTACCTTTTTTCTATCACAAAAACTAAAATAACATTTCCTAGAGGGGTCTCCTGTGGTCTAGTGGCTAGCGCCTTAGATTCATAAGCGGGAGATGGTGGGTTCGATCCCCACCGGCGGCAGGAATTTTCTCATCTCAGGGCTCGCTGAGAAAATTCTTGGCTGCACCCTGGATTTCAGCGCTAATGGCCAAGACTTGTTGATGCGCCGTTAACCCCCCCCCCCCAAAAAAAAACAACATTTCCTAGAAGTATATTTTGTGCTGAATTCAAATGTATCTTTAGTTTTTCTCTATCGGGCAGGAGTTTTGTGTAATATCCATTTGAATTTTTATAATATTCCAAAAAAATACATCTAACTCAAAATTATAACAGAATATCAGTCACTATGTCACAATAGTTTTCTGTTTTATCTATCTGCTACTGGAAAAAGTAAAGCCACCACCATGACTAGGAAATTGTGGTAACCTGTAGACAAGAAGTCTCTCAGATTTATAAATGGTCATAATCCCGAGCTGGGATCAGCCTAAACAAGTTGTATATATAGTCTTGTTGATTAAATAAAATAGTAACAGCCTCTTACAATTTTATGATTGGTTGTTAGATGTTCAAGTACGATACTTCAAGACAGAACGAGCCATGAGAGCTGAACTAGTAAGAAGTCCAGGACTATTCCAACGTCTACGCCAAGCTGTAGGATTAGAGAGACCTCCTAGCAACAAGCCCTTCGATCAACAAAACCCTCACATCAATGAGACTGATCCAGCATTCATCAAGAGTAAGTATGGTATTCCTTGCAAGAAACCCTTTTATCAACAAAACCTCTTCATTCTTGAGACTGATAAGCCTCCTATGTAGCAAGTGCTATAGATAAGCCTCCTGTGGAGCAAGTGCTATAGATATATGTTTTTGTTTTTTTTAAGCTTGTGTTATAAAAATAAGCTGGAAGTGTATGAATATATTTTTCAGATATCGTTAAATCTGAATCATCAACGGTTGAAGAAAAAGTGAAACTAGCATTTGCAGAGGGATACATGGCTGGACAATCGCAAGGGAAAGGAGGTGGGAAGAAGTGGCTCAAGGTCGCTCAGCAATTACTCACGATAGTACTTGCTATTTCAATATTTATATCTCTCATGGGTTGGTATTTTTTTATTTTATTTATTTTTGATTAGCTTTTTTATTGGTTCTATTTTACAAGTGAGAATGAATGAAATTGCCTTTTATTTTGTCAACAAATATTTACAATTAGTCAAGAGGTACAATTCTTTTCAGATTATTAAAATGAAATAAATAAAACATTTAAATAATAAGCATCAACAAATGTCGACAAAGGCCTTCCTTTTCAGGTGTAGTAGTCTACACTTCCAGCATATGGGCTAGTGGAAGTCACAATGATCTCTGCTCCTGTAGTTTTCTAGGCCTGGTGATCCGTCGCCAATCTACACCATAGCTGTGTAGCCTTTTCATAGAAATAGACCCTTCACCTTTTGGCTTGTTCGAGATTATATTGAATCCACCTTGTCATTTCTTGACACCATCTTCCGTCTTGCCTTCTCACCAGATGTCAAACCCAATTCCACTTTAGTGAGGTAGAGATATCCTCGGGTCAAGTTTTCTTCTTTATACTTGTATTCCGGATCCTATCTTTCTTCTTCACATTAACCATACTTCTTTTGATAGATCGCTGCCAGGAAATTAATCTATCGGTGTTGGCTTTGGTTATCGACCACGTCTGGCTCCCTAATGTTACAACTGATAGGATGCAGGTTTTAAATAACCTCTTCTTCATCTCCATTGGAAAATCTCCCTTCATTATTAGTTTTAGAGACCGTCAAAGGCCGTCTTTCAATTTATTTTCTTGAAAGAGACAAATTTCCTTGGCCCAGATATATGTATTCATCCAAGTACTCTATATCTGTATCATTGTTTTCCAAACGAATTGCATTCAATTTACATGTAAGCCTTTCTAATTATCATTAATTGTTGAATCATATTATCTAGTGTGAGGAAAACATTGACCCTTTTCTGTAGCCGAAAAAAATAAATTTGCCGCTGGATCACCTGAATTTTGGGGTGAAATAAATCTTTCAATACCACATTTTTAATCGCCTTTAATTTCGTTAAAGCCAGATCCCTAACCAAGTCGTTAAGGTTGACCTGAGAAAACAATTTAGGCTCTACATTTTCTATAATACATTGGAATTATTCATCATCTTGTTCACCTTACTCAAATAATTGTAGGGTAGCTCGTTCTCTCTTCTTTTTTTTTTAAGTTTTGAACAGTAATATGTACGCCGCACAAGTAGCAATATCGGAAAGATTTCTTGCCTCTTTTTGTATCATACGGATAGCTAATGTAAAGGTTTTTGTTCTCCTTTTTTGATCATTTTCTTGGATCTTCGATACTTAAATAACTCATGCGCACCCTTAAGGGGGCGCCCAAGATTTATCCTGATGACCTAATTCTGTTCCAAAATATGATAGATAAACCTTTCTTACGAAATCTGTAATGTTTCTTTGGTGTTTTTTTTTTTTATCACAAAATTGCTACAAATATTGCAAAACTTGTCCACAGAGTTTTTACACCCTTGAGTCGACATTGCACTGAGCACATGTATAGAAAATTTGAAAGTGAGGTTAAATTGACAGAATTTTCAACAAGCCTTAAAATGAAAAAAAAAAAAGCAAGCCTGCTTCAGGCAGGACTCGAACCCCCAGGTCCAGTTACTTGTGAAGTATCTGTAGTGATTATAACATTGATTCAGCGCATGCGCATAACTCATTAGCTTTTCTATTGGCTATTGCTATGGGCAATTCTATTGGTTGTCACTGGTAGTAAAGTAACCTTTAACATCTGTGATGTATGCAGCGTTATTTGTGGAGTTCTCGATTTCGTAGAAGGTAGAAAAATAATGTCTCTCCACTGTTTTTCAAAGTATTTATTAGCAAAAGCTTTTCGAGAACATGGTTCTCATCGTCAGTGCATCTATTATTCCACCGGTAGTACTGCTAACAGCCTTACCTCACACCTGTTCGGAGAGGCTGTTAGCAGTACTACCGGTGGAATAATAGATGCACTGACGATGAGAACCATGTTCTCGAAAAGCTTTTGCTAATAAATACTTTGAAAAACAGTGGAGAGACATTATTTTTCTACCTTCTACGTAACCTTTAACACTCAAGTCAGTCCAACTCGCAAAAGTCAATAGAATTCCATTATTTTTAGCGATTTGGTTTGACTAGAGTTTTGATATCTTCTTGAGCGAGCGGAAATGCATAGCACATATGGCCATAATGCGAAATAAATATAAAATATAAATATGTTATAGAACCACCGGACAAAAAAATCGGTGAGGAGGCCCCTAAACTTCACAATTACCATTGATTTTTATAATATTAACCTTTTTATTGATAAATATTGCTTGCTAAAATATATTCTGCTTATTTTCATTTATGGTTTACAAGCATAAAAGTATTACTTACCAATACAAGTTATCTAATGGTTAGTTTGAAACCATATTTTATAAATATAGTAGTCAAAAGTTACTTTTAGTAGTGATTGCAGTGATTTTAAATACTTTTCATTACTATACTAACTTTTGATCACTATATTTATATAATATGGTTTCTAACCTTAGATAACATGTAAAAAAGGAATAGTTAACCTGCTAAAAACCTGTAAGCTAATCAGTAAGTACCAAAATCACTGTTTAAATTCTTGACAGATACTTTAAAGTAACTGGATGTGGTCTTCACAAACAGACACGACCCCCCCCCATCTCTTGCATGAATATCTACTGTGTTAGATAGGAGGGGGATCTCTGAAAGTAATTGTTAGGATTTTGACTTAATTACTCATTGATGATATTTTAATGATTCTAGCTAGTGCGAATGGTTCTATGTTCCGTATCCAGCTCGGAAACCAGGTCGAAGTAGACCCTGAAGAAATACACGTTACCTTCAATGATGTGAAAGGGGTAAGTAAAACTAACTTCTCTTCAGATAGAAATTCTATTTTTTTTTATTTATTTTTTTTTTTTTAATTTATTTTCTTTTTTACAAGCTTGTATCAATTCCTCAAATAAGATTATTCTAAGTATTGATTCATTCCTGCTTTAAAGATTTATTAATTTGCAGGCTGATGAGGCTAAACAAGAATTAAAGGATGTAGTTGAATTTTTGAAAAATCCTGAAAAGTTTTCCGCCCTCGGTGGTAAACTACCTAAAGGTATGTAAGTAAAGAGTTATATTTTTTTTTACTTTGTTATATCATCACTTGGGGCGAGGTTAGCTCAGTGATA
Source organism: Gonocerus acuteangulatus (assembly GCA_946811695.1). Taxonomy (NCBI): domain Eukaryota; kingdom Metazoa; phylum Arthropoda; class Insecta; order Hemiptera; family Coreidae; genus Gonocerus; species Gonocerus acuteangulatus. Next base: position 108,127,203 of record OX328125.1, on the reverse strand, counting down.
GAGCACTGGACTAATAAGCTGGAGGCCTGAGTTCAAATCCCGAGCAAGCACTAAAGATTTTTTCTTCTAGTGTCTTCGTTCATGGGTTGAATTCGGCCTCCCTGACCGTCCCTAGGGCACCCAGCCTTTAATTAATTTAATAATGGGTACCGGGGTCTCCCGTGGTCTAATGGCTAGCGCCTTGGATTCATAAGCGGGAGATGGTAGGTTCGATTCCCAACCTCCGGCAGGAATTTTATCATCCCACGGCTCGCTGGTAAAATTCCTCGCTACACCCTGGATGTCGGCGCTAATGACCTAGATGTAGATTCGCCGTAAAAAAAAAAAAAATAAAAAAAATAAAATAAAATAATGGGTACCTTGGTTGGTGCTAATGACTCTAGCAGTCGAAGCAGCCAAGGGGAAAATCAGGCGGCCGGAGCATAGTACTGACCACACTATCTCCCTAATGTGCCGTATGGTCATGAATCAGATACCTCTATAGTATCTGCCCCTCAGGGCCCTCGTGGCCTGTTACGGGACTGATTATTTTTTTTATTTTTTTTTTTTTATATCATCACTTAAATTTGTATTTATTATTATAGTAATAGTTTTGCTATTTATTTATTTTATTAAAGAGGTTTCCCTCTATGGTGATTTAAAATCTTTAAAAGACTACTTAATTTAAATAATTATCAGAATTGTTAACATTGTGTAGCAATTGCATTTAACAGAAATAAATAAATTAAATCACAAGCCAGTTCACTTAAATAAATAAATGAAAATTTTGAAAATAAATAAATACAATAAGATTGGAAACGTATGCTATAGAAATAAACAATTAAAATTAAAAGCACAAATGGAGAAAGGAATAGTATGATATATAGATTGATTATATTTTTGTGTATGTGTTAGTGTTCTTAAACACGTTCGGGCCTGGTGTCGTGGCATATGCGTCAGAGAGATGTGTTCTGCAGGCTTGGCTTCGTGGCATATGCGTCAGCAGATAGCTTGGCTTTCTTTCTATCCCCACTACTTCGGGCCTTGTCCTATACCCTTCGTATTTGGTTTGGGGCCTCATTACGTTATTCCCGGTTAGGTTTGCAGGTCTGGTATCGTATGATACTGAATCTGCCAGAATAATGCCTTCAGTGGGCCCACTGTTGTGGCGTATTTGTCACTTAACTAAACTGTATACAATCCACTAAAAGTACATAATTTCTAAAGTTTCTTCACTTATTTATTTTTTTTATATTTTTTCCAAAATAAATATATAAAAGGAAGACGTGGGCCCAATTTAAATTGTTTTCGAAACCATCGGTCCTAAAAGTGTTAAATAATTTAATAGTGTAGATGTGAGAAGGGCTACCTTTTACAAGTAATATATTTAAGTCAAGTAGTTACCCCATTTGTAATGCTTTTTCTCCTCCAAAACAGAGCGTATCTTAATAAAACGGGCACGAAAGTGTTCAGATGTTACCTGAGCTCCAGTAAAATCCAAATTTCACTTCATCAACATTGTCAGTCTCCCTTAAGCCTCCCACGATAATGTCTATCTTTTTTGTTCCCCCCCCCCCCTTGTGGGGTTATGAAATGAAATTTCTATTTGTGTTAGTATAAATGCTAGATGATTTAATGTGAGTTTGTAGGAGTTCTACTCGTCGGACCTCCAGGAACTGGGAAAACACTCCTCGCTCGAGCTGTAGCGGGTGAGGCTGGCGTACCGTTCTTCCATGCCGCTGGTCCCGAATTCGATGAAATACTCGTAGGTCAAGGAGCTCGACGAGTACGAGACTTATTCAGTAAGTTATTCTTCCGAAAACTAAACCTTATCGAATATTCTCTATTGATAGAAATTCTCTACTGCTCAGTGGAAAATGTTTCTTAGATTATTGTTCTGCAAAAGTAATTGTGATATTAGATAGACAGATTTTCCAATGAGAACAAGTCAAAAAAATTGAATCATTTCATTTTATTAATAATGTTTTTCATTTTATTTAAATGTTTTTTTATCATTTCTTTACTATAACTATATTGATTATTCTTTACTATATTTTGTTGAAATTTTGAGCATGTACTGTTTACAAGATGTAAATAGTGTTAAATAAAGGCACTAATGGGCCAGATGTCGATGCGCCGTAATAGTAAAAATAAAAAAAAAGTACTAAATAAAGAGGCTACCCTGGATACAAAGACGGGAAAAGACAGGCATAGTACCACTCCCTAGTTTTCAAAATTAATTTCTCTCATTTTCACTCAGTTAAAAGTTTTCAAATGCTTTTTTACATATTTACACTTTATCGCTGTTTACACTATATAAAGACTTATGACAATTTAAATAATTCATATAATTTGCCAGGGTGTCAAAGATTTAAATCAATTCAGTTGAATCTACTAAAATATTTTTGTAATGAGAAAATGAGAATCAATGAGTTTCCTAGAGCAAATGTTCTGACAGAGGATGGACTAATTTCTGCTTATGATGCTGTCACATTCCTGTTGTGCCGTAGTAAACTTCCTCCTCTTTGAGATTTCATTTTATATTTTTAACGAGTGATCAAACCCTACCAATATCTGCTTCTATTCCTTTACTGATGGCACTGCACGGAACCAACCTCCTGGTCCTGCCTGGATATAAACGGAACTCCACTAAGATGATGTAGTTCCTGGGAGTCGGACTTTCATATAAATTAAATTAAACATTCCCTAGAGAAAAATTGTTTGTTTCTTCAGATTAATTGAAAAAGTGTATGTTTAATATTGTTTTATGAATATTTTGTTTGTCTTTGCAGAAGCAGCTAAAGATCGTGCGCCTTGTGTTATATTCATTGATGAAATAGACTCAGTAGGAGCGAAACGAACCAATTCTGTTCTACACCCTTATGCGAATCAGACTATCAATCAACTTCTTTCCGAAATGGATGGGTAAGTCTGTTTATCTAATCGTATTAACAATTCACCACTTTTATTTAGAGTATGATATGGTTATTTATTTATTAAAAGACAAATTAGGTAGGAAGTCTGTATATAGTAAAAGAAATAATAGTTGAAAATGAAAAATAAATTCACTCATAGTCTATGATTCTAGGGGAAAGAAAAGGCATCGCCCCTATCCTGGCTAGAAAAGGGTGGTAACCTATAGATAACCCGTCCTAAAATTCTTAGTTAATAATAAATGGACGTTAAAATTAAAATCATAGTCTATGAATCTTATCTGTACAAAATATACATTTATTTCATTATTTATTATGAACCCACTTATCAACACAAGAATAGAACTTGATGAAGAGAGCTGAGGAATTAGCTAGACGAGTACGAGAGCATACGCCCATTTCTCAACTCAATCGAGTTTATGAGGGAAGAACTCATTAGACAACTACGACTTTTGAAAAATTAAAACAATTTTTGGAAAAGCGCTTTATTATACAGTGTGTATAGTTAGCACTCGTGGTGGCTCATATAAGCACTAGAAATTACCTCTGTATTATTACAATATTTTTTTTTTAATTATATATATTCTTATTCTGAATTTACAACAATTTATAATACATTATTAGTAAAATTTTCATTGTAAATGAGTCTAGAAGCTTGTGAGATGACAAAGTGGTCCAAGAAGGCAGTGCGATTATAATCTGAATAAACTACCCCTGGAGACAGGAATTTTCTCAATTCCTGTCTTCCCATTGGATGTCATCGCTAATAGCCCAGATGTCGATGCGCCGTAAAAAAAAAAAAATAAATAAAAATAAAAAAAAAACTCCTGGAGCTGGTCTCTAGGCCAGTTACGCTGCAGACAGCGAACTGGGTTATTTGGGATTAGGTGTGGTCATAGGGGGTATATTAAAGAATTAGGATGGGAGTGGAATTTGGAATGAAATTTTTGATAGAATGTTTTTGTAAGGGTTGGACAAATGGAATATTGAGCTCGTTAAGGAGAGTCAAATTGGAGACAAAGAATGGAGCGTCGTTTTTTTATGGAGGATTTTAGGCTGTAATGATTGAATTTGTAGGAGTTGGAGGGCTTTGTGGATCCCCAGAGTTCTATGCCACAAGTCCATATTGGTCTGAGTATTCTCATGTAAATGAGTCTTTTTGTTATTAAGTGTAAGGTCTACTTGTCGGTCGAGAAAGGTAGTAAAAGTCTGCACGGTTGGTTGAGTTCTTGTCTCTTCTGAGTAATGTGTAGAATAACTTGGAAAAAGGTAATGATAATTGAAGAGTGTGGAGAAAGATAAGTTATTTAATGTTGTAAATTTAAATTAAAGGTAGGTTTATCATTAGTAATTTTATATGTTAACCTTGATTACAGATTTCATCAGAATGATGGGGTTATTGTCCTTGGAGCAACAAACAGGAGAGATGATCTAGATAAAGCATTGCTAAGGCCTGGCAGATTCGACGTTGAAGTTAATGTAAGCTTAGAATTTTTAATAAATTTCAGGATAGTATTTTTCTCCAGGAGCTGGATGCTTTATTAAATTCCTCTAGAAGGATAATTATTCTCTTAGAGGTCTTGGAGCTCTCCTTGTTATGAGTTAATCTGATATTGTTTTTAATTCGTGCAATGAATCCAAAAATACATAACTTTTTGAAATTATGAAGCTAATAATGAATTCAAGGAGTAATACTACCTTGTGTAATCGAAATCAAACCAATTTTCTCAAATTTATGAATAACAAATAAATAAGAGGTCTCCCTGGATCTAATGGCTTACGACTTAGAATCTCATGCGGGAGATGGTAAGTTTGAGTCACACGGGCAGCAGGAATTTTCTCATCTCATGGCTCATTGAGAAAATTCCTCGCTGCACCAGGGATGTTGGCGCTAATGGCCATGATGTCAGTGCACTGTAAAATATAAATAAATATTTGTCAATTCTTTATGTCATAAATTTTATATGGGATGTTATAGTGTCCAAAAAAATATAATTATTATTCAGCTGACCCTTTACTTAATCTTCGAATTTTTGTGCCTGGTGGAAGGTCGAATCATGAAGTTATGATTTGACCTTCTGCCTGGTACGAAAATTTAAACAAAATATATATATATTTCAATTCTTCGAAAACAAAATGGTGGCACTGTCTCCTCTGATGAACAAAAACCCTTTTTTTTTCACGGGTGATAGTCTAAAGGTGGCAATTTTTAATGTAGAACATAAAACTAAAATTACTTTGAAAGATGAAGGTAAAATCTAGTTAGTAAAGTACGTAGGATTTTTAAGGAATATTATTATTTTTTTTTTTAAATGATAAACAATTCTTCATTTTCTATTAAAACATCCGTCGATAATCGTTCATAAAATTGTTATAATTCAATGAATCGAAAAAAAGAATCCTATGTACTTTAATAGCAAATATCATTAGGAAGCTGCAGTCAAAATTCAAAGTTGATCAGGTGAAAATTGAAGGTGCTAGCTTATCGCCCGATTTGATAAACATAGTTTTGAGGAAATCGATAATAAATATTTGTCAATTCTTTCAAAGTTTAATGTACTGAAATGTTATTTTATTTTTTTATCATTTCTTGTAGTGAAGAAAAATTATGTTTTTTTATTTTGAAATGTATCGGGACTTTAGTTGCAAAATTGAGTTTTTGGCACATCTAAAAACTTTTCGGCCACATAAACACTCTTGAATATAATTTTTGATTAGTTAAGGAAGCATCTAAGCGGGGAAAAAAAAACGAACATTTTAAAAAAAGTTAAAAGGTAGTAATACTCCTTATGAAATAAAAACATGACAATAATATGCTAAAAACAAAAAGAAAAATTATTTTTTAAGGAATATATTTTATGTTCCATGTTAAAATTGATATTTTTTGAAAAGGCTCTACTGAAGTTACCATTTTATTGAGGAGGGGTAAATTGGAGGATCCTAGAGAGAAGAAGGAATTTTAATTTACTTTTGATCCATTGCTCCATATTGTTGCAGGTGCCTACGCCTGACTTGACCGGAAGGAAGGAAATCCTGTCTCTTTATCTGAGTAGAATCCTGACAAAGAGTATAGATGTCGAACTTCTAGCTAGAGGAACTACGGGATTCACTGGTGCAGATCTAGAGAATATGGTTAATCAAGCTGCTCTCAAAGCTGCAATAGATGGAGCAGATTCGGTCACGATGAAATATCTAGAGTCTGCAAGGGACAAAGTTCTCATGGGTTAGTATTCTAAGATAGTTCTCTAAGGCTTTGTATACCCTTGGGCTAAGTATGAACTAATAATCGAGAGAACGCTATATTTCCAACATTACAGACTGTAGATACGTATCAGATCATTATGTAGAGATGCAAAATCCCAGTTCATTGATAAATATTTTTTTAAAATTTTAACGTCCATTATTATTAACTGAGAATTTTAGGACGGGCTATCTTTAGGTTACCACCCTTTTCTAGCCAGGACAGGGCTGATGCCTTTTCTTTTTTCTAAAAAAAACCACCACCCCTAGTGGGAATCGAACCCACGACCCTTTGGCACGGAGTGTCATTGATAAATATGCCGCATTATTACTGGTGTCTCTTTACATACTTTTTTTTATAGATAGAGACACTTAACATATGTGGATTAGCGTTTTCTTACAATTATTCAAATATACCACAAGGTAGAGCTAGGAAGAGGAGCTGGAGCAGAGAAAGGATAAGGGCTCAGGCACACAGGACGCAATCTGTACCGTGGCGGGCAGCGATATCTGACCGAGGATGGCAGTCGATCTACTTGTATTAGATAGTATTGCATTAGCCCCGTCGCACAAAGGACGATCTGTCGCTGTGAGCTTTGCCAGGTGATACAATTGTAAAAAATTACAGAGTTTTCACGCGCGTGAAGAGACTTAATTATTCATTAAAAACCATCTGTTTTGAGGTTGTGTTGTTTTAATAAAAAAATACATTAATTCTATCTAGTTCATTGTATTTATAGTTGATAGTATTCTAGCTAGTTGAATGTATATGCTTTATTTAAATTAACAGCAGTATTGCTCACAAAGATATCACGTCCCATGTAATGTCCCCTTATCACAGACCACCGTGACAATTGTTGGAGCGCTGCCCGCCGTGATACAGATCACTTCCTGTTTGCCCGAGCCTTTAATATAGCCAAGAAAAATAAAAAGGAAGTAGTTCCGCAAGATTTCCAATGTGGCTTGTCTCCAAGATGTTAGAGATACATTGGTCAGCTTCCTCTTCCATTAATTGGCAGTTGCTTCACCTAGCTCTCTCTATTGTATGATAATCTATCATTCTAGTGAAGTTTAATCTCATACAATATTTTAGTGTTGATAACAAAATTAAAAGGGATTCTATAACTCTGTATCCTCCTTATCAGTTATGTTCCTCCACATATTTCTCAGGTGTTTCCCTTCATTTATATACCAGTAGGTTCTTTATAGTTGTATAATTCTTCTAAGGCCTCAGGTACAATACGAGCGATAAGCAAAAAGCTTTAGAGTTATGTCGCTCTCATTAATGTTAAGCTGGAGTGCAGTAGGAATGTGGGAGGACTGGCTACGATAGGCATGAGCGACCGGGCGACGTGGTTTCCATGTTCCAGCTTGTTGCTCATCGCTTAGCCCAGACATTACAATTTTTCTCGTTGCTCACCCCAGACATTATATTTTGCGTGCTACAAAAAAGGCTACAGCCTCTAAATCTTAACCGATTTTAATGCATTTTTTGTTTTTATTGAAAGCTAATAAAATTTCGAACAACTTTGTTAATTCACATTTATGGTTTTTGCTTCCTTTCTTTATTAAATTAAATTTAATGACAAAAAAAATGTTTGCTTCCCTTCTTTAAATTAAATTTAAAAAAAAAAAAAAATATATATATTTTTTTTTATTAAATTTCGTGGAAAGATGTTTATAACCTTCTAGCTACCTTTCTTATAAATAATTTTAAAATATGAATACTAATAAAAGAGTAAATTGGATGATAGTGAATGTGAGCTTTTAATTTTGGAAGTATGAAGTTTGGAATGACAGACACAGTGATTTTAAAAATACAATCACAGCCAAGTAACTATGAGAAGAGGTTGGAAACGAATTAAACATGCAAGGTAAGATATTTGTATTAACTAAACATTTAAAATATTAATATTTTTAATTAATATTTTAATTAAAAAACGTATATTGGAGTATGTGATGACGGAAGGAAATTACCACCCAGCTGTTCTGTATCGTAGCCAGTGCCGCTCATCTGCTAAATGCTCTGTCGTTCTGTCACTCATCGCTCTTATCATACCCGAGGCCTAACTGTGGCCATATAACTGTTCAAGGCTATGTAAATGTTGTATAAATTGTAAAACTTCTTTAAAACGCGTTTCTCACTTATCTTGTTTTCATTCACAAATTAATTTCTTGAGAGTGAGATAAATTGTTTATTCCTTGGGATATGCAACCTCACCTTCAAAATCAATGGTGGATTCCATTTTGATGAAATGGTGAAGGGTATTATCTAATAACAGGGTGCATAGCAGAACAAAAGTTGTTTGATGAGCAAATAAAGCTGAAAACCTTTTAAAACTATTTCAGGTCCTGAAAGGAAATCACGAATCCCTGATGAAGAAACTAATGAAATCACAGCTTATCATGAAGGCGGCCATACACTAGTAGCGTTTTACACTAAAGGCAGTCCTCCATTACATAAAGTTACAATAATACCTCGTGGTCCAACACTTGGTCATGTGAGTATTTATTTCTATCTCTAATATATTCCTTACATAATATCGTCCCTACCATGTCAAACTATTGAATATGAAAAATCTTGTTCTTCAGATTTGATATTTTACTCCTGTATTGCGGACGATAAGACTTGTGGCAAATTGTCGAAACTCTAGTCTCTTTAGAATTGCCGGAAATGCCTTAAATGAAGGATCAAATATGACCATTTTTCAATATATTACTTTGTCAATGTATCTAATATCTGTGATGTATGCAGCGTTATTTGTGGAGTTCTCGATTTCGTAGAAGGTAGAAAAATAATGTCTCTCCACTGTTTTTCAAAGTATTTATTAGCAAAAGCTTTTCGAGAACATGGTTCTCATCGTCAGTGCATCTACAATTTTCACAAAAACACGCATATATTAATTACAGAATTATTTATAAGTATTCTTATTACTAAAGCTATGACAAAGTGATTTTTTTGGATTATATTTAAGTCCTTTGTCTAATAGTGCTTGTTCTATAGGGCTGAAGGCAATATTTGAAAGGTTTACAGTTCTAGCAAAGAATTCATGTTCGTGTGGGTTTGTAATAGGTGTAGAATGTGTATTATCATTGGTTTGAGAGTTACTCTTATTAATTAACTGTGAGATGCTGGGGTTGTGTTTATTAGAGGGTGTGGGTAAACTGGGTTTACGAATTTTGCACGCGCTGTTTGTAATTTCATTTGTGTAAGTAGGGGATTTATTTGTTATCAGTTTTTTTATCTTTTTATCTATACGAGACTTTTTATCATCAATAAAAATTTGGATTCTTTCGTGAATACTATCTAAGAGGCTGTTGAATTCCCACGGGTGGAGTAATTTACAAAGATGGAAATGTAAAGTATATAAGTATATATTAGTAGTATCTCTAGAAGAATACCATCGTTTCAATTCCGATTTTATCCAAGTTTTTTGGGCTAAATTTAGTGCTCTAATAGCTGATGGTGTTGTTATTGAAGTCTTAATTTGGACATACCTGGGAGTTAAGTTGTTCTTGATGCAGGAGTTGTTGAAAAAAATGTTGAGGTTTGCCTTGGCTTGTTTCCGTTTGAGAACGTAGAGGAGGTTGGATGCTTCGGCACGGTTAGTGTTTCTAATTTCAGTAATGTAGGCATTATTGAATGTGTTGAATTCTGACATACTTGATGGATCTTGTAGAGGTATTCCGTAACTCAAGTTTTGATGTTGAAGAGGTGGAAGAGGTGTGGTCCGTGGTGTCGTAAAGTTCAAATTGTAGAGATGGTTCGCTGTATCTGCTCGACTGGCGATCTATATCTGTGATGTATGCAGCGTTATTTGTGGAGTTCTCGATTTCGTAGAAGGTAGAAAAATAATGTCTCTCCACTGTTTTTCAAAGTATTTATTAGCAAAAGCTTTTCGAGAACATGGTTCTCATCGTCAGTGCATCTACAATTTTCACAAAAACACGCATATATTAATTACAGAATTATTTATAAGTATTCTTATTACTAAAGCTATGACAAATAATGTTACCTATTACTCCACCGGTAGTACTGCTAACAGCCTCTCCGAACAGGTGTGAGGTAATGAGACTATTCCGGGTGAGCAGAGTATATATATTGACGTTGGGTATTGGAGATCACAAGAATCAAGGTTGTTGAACCAGAGACCACTGAACTTTCTGTTGGAGACAGTGTATGGGGAAGGATTATGTCGGGTTATTTGATGTCATGTGTGTGAAGGGGTAGTCAGTCTGAAGGTGTCAGAGTAAGGGATGACGGGTCTGTCAGGTGGTGGGTCCGAGGGATGGCGTCTTTTGTTGGGATATGAAAATTTTCCTAAGGTCTGATGATAAAAAGTCTCGTATAGATAAAAAGATAAAAAAACTGATAACAAATAAATCCCCTACCAACACAAATGAAATTACAAACAGCGCGTGCAAAATTCGTAAACCCAGTTTACCCACACCCTCTAATAAACACAACCCCAGCATCTCACAGTTAATTAATAAGAGTAACTCTCAAACCAATGATAATACACATTCTACACCTATTACAAACCCACACGAACATGAATTCTTCGCTAGAACTGTAAACCTTTCAAATATTGCCTTCAGCCCTATAGAACAAGCACTATTAGACAAAGGACTTAAATATAATCCAAAAAAATCACCCAATATACATGACCTTGAAGATCTTGCGTTAGACATAGACTGCACCCTTGATAATCTTGAAACCGAAAATCGCAACTCCCTCAAAACTATATGTTCTGTTACCATTAAGAAAGAATTAAATAAAGCTAAAACATACATACCCACTGAACTTAATACCTTAAAATCAATATCCAGGAAAATTAAAGATCACCAACTTACTCTTACCAAAGCCGATAAAGGCAACTCTACAGTAATCCTTTACACAACTGACTACAAAAATAGTATGTACGACTTTATTAACGATAATAATCTTGAACCTATGAACAGAGACCCCACCAATAGTTATAATCTTATAGTTAGACAATTCGTTAACAATCAATGCACACTTTTTTCTAACAAAGACACATTTCACATCAAACATCCAAACCCACAACCGCCCAGACTCTATGGACTTTTGAAAATACACAAACCACCACCCTTTCCTATTAGACCAGTTGTTTCCTACACAAACACATCTGTGAGTAAACTATCCCGCTCTTTGAACAATCTGTTCCAACAGAAAATTCAGTGGTCTTCTAATTACTCCATAAAAAACACCGGCGAACTCATTAATAATATAAGAGATATCAGACCTCCCAAAAATGCAATATTAGTATCATTTGATGTAAAAAACTTATTCTCTAATGTGCCAACCACAGAAGTTAAGATAATTTTAGAAAACCTTATCAACAATTCAAAAAACGGTAACCTCTTTAAATACGAACTTATAGAAGCGTTTAACATATGTATCAACCACAATTTCTTTAAATTTGATAACAAATATTTTAAACAACATGAAGGACTCCCAATGGGCTCGAATCTCTCTCCCTTGCTAGCCGATATCTTTATGAATAACTTAGAAAATAAATATTTAAACCCAAGTTTTAACATAAATAAACATATTAAATTTTACTATAGATACGTGGACGACATAATTTGTTTATGGAAAGGTACTCGGAGACAGTTAGATATGTTTTTGAAACACATAAACTCATTTCACCCAAAAATCCAATTCACGATGGAAATTGACAATAACCGTTCTATAAATTTCCTCGACATAAACATAACCATTACCGACAGTAATAAATTCGACTTTAAAATTTACAGGAAACCCACTCACACTGATGCAATAATACACTCACTTTCTAACCACCATATCTCTCACAAATTAGCGGCATTCCACTCCATGATAGATAGATTGTTCAAAATTCCAATGTCCCTAGAAAATTATCAAAGTGAAATAAATACAATTAAACAAATTGCGTCTAACAACGGCTACTCACACAAAATTATAGACAAACTTATACGTAATAAGGAAAAATCTCTGACTCTTAAAGTTGTTTTCCCGACACTAACGCCAATAATTTCCAATACAAGGTACATTTCGATACCATATTTAGGACCAATTTCCGAAAAATTAAAAAACATTTTGAAAGACACAGCCAAAGTTTCCTTTAAGAATACATTTAATACCAAAAAGTCATTATCACACACTAAAGATGAAATAAAAGAATTTGATAAAAGTGGAATTTACCAATTAGAATGCTCGTGCAAAAAAATTTACATTGGGAGAACATATCGCAAGTTCTCACAAAGAATAGACAAACACGTTAAAGCTATACACAACCACAACATTCACTCAAATTTTGCAGAACACATCAAAAATACAGCACACCAATTTAACACACAAACGGGAATCAAAATTTTAAAAAACATAAATTATTCTAAGAAATCCAATTATCATGAAATGTTAGAAATAGAAAAGGCCATTCACCGTAATAAAGATTTATTACTAAACGAACAAATAAACTTCCCAACATCAGACCTTAGGAAAATTTTCATATCCCAACAAAAGACACCATCCCTCGGACCCACCACCTGACAGACCCGTCATCCCTTACTCTGACACCTTCAGACTGACTACCCCTTCACACACATGACATCAAATAACCCGACATAATCCTTCCCCATACACTGTCTCCAACAGAAAGTTCAGTGGTCTCTGGTTCAACAACCTTGATTCTTGTGATCTCCAATACCCAACGTCAATATATATACTCTGCTCACCCGGAATAGTCTCATTACCTCACACCTGTTCGGAGAGGCTGTTAGCAGTACTACCGGTGGAGTAATAGGTAACATTATTTGTCATAGCTTTAGTAATAAGAATACTTATAAATAATTCTGTAATTAATATATGCGTGTTTTTGTGAAAATTGTAGATGCACTGACGATGAGAACCATGTTCTCGAAAAGCTTTTGCTAATAAATACTTTGAAAAACAGTGGAGAGACATTATTTTTCTACCTTCTACGGTATCTAATATGTTCGTCTAGTTTGCCACTAATCCCCATATTTTTGAGACCAAAAACTGACTTGGCAAACTAGCAAAAATGTTATATTCGTTACTTTGGTTTGTAGATATCACTAATACTATAGAATTAGTACAATGCATCACATTCGTTAGTTTCAAAGTGTAAATATTTGCACAGTTAGTCAATCGGAATCAGCAAACTATCGAAAATACAACATTCGACAATTTTAAACGGCATTCCAAGAAAAATCACTTTTTTTTTTTTTTTTTTTTTTTTTTTTTTTTTTTTACAGTTCTTGACATCTAGGCCATTAGTGCCGACATCCAGGGTGCAGCAAGGAATTTTCCCAACGAGCTGTGAGATGAGAAAATTTGAACCCACCATCTCCCGCTTATGAAACTATGGCGTTAGCCTGTAGATCACGGGGAGACCCAAAATCTCTTATTAGAACAAAAATGCAAACTCACGAATATGATATTTTGATAATTAAAAATCAGTAAACAGTTTGCTCATAATTTTACCTTAAAATGATTAACAAGATACATAGAAAAAATAAGTAAAATTGTTCTTTTGTAAAAGCGCTGATTTTGGAATCACTATTAAAGCTTTATCTTGCTCTCTTGAAAAGTACTGTTTTTCATATTCAATAATTTGACATGGCAGGATATGTTCGTCTCTTTTTATTTCTTATTCTCCTTTTAGAAGGCTCTAATAGAAATAACTCAGTAATATTAAATGTGAATAACAAAGCAATGATTGAATGCACTGGTTTGTGTAGATCACCGAAGTTAAGCAATGTCGAGCGTGGCCAGTACCTGAAAGGGTGACCGACCACATACTATTGGCATTACAAAAAGGTTGGCAACCTGTAGATAGCCCGGAGTAAATAGCCCAATGGTAGATTCACCGTTAAACACGAAGAAAAAACAAAACAAGGCAATAACAGAAGATATTCACCATCAATATAAAAGACAGTTTTCGGATGATTTAATCCGAAAAAGCTATAAAACATTAACAAAGGCTATAAAAAAAATCAATAAATAATTTTTTGATTTTCTCGGACAAAATTATTTTGGTACGCCTCACGTACTTAACCCTTACCTTATGGCAGGTAGTGTGGGCTGGCCAACCCTGTAGTACAACAATCTCTCTACCTGGCCGGGCCCTAGTTACGAAGCTATTCTCGCCCTCATCTCTAAATGTGTGAAAACGTTCATATAATTTCAGCCCTTAAAATTTCTAATTGAAAGAAAACTTTACTTTATTATTTACTAGCTGACTACCCGTGCTTCACCACGGCCGATAAGTAGTTATTATATTGCATTGAATAAGGTATGATCAAAATTAATGCTACTACATAAATTTGTAAATTATTGCACGAACTTTAAAGTTACCCAGGAAAAACCATATGGAGGTAACCGTGCTTGTTTCCGATGGGGAGTAAAAAAAGAAAAATACAACAACCACTTAAAAAGTTAGGTAAACAGAGACAAATACACCTTGAAAAGAATAAAACTAACAACTTTGAAGTTTTAACCACTTATCTCTTCGATTGACATCGCCCCACCGAACATTACAACATAATGTTTTTTGTAGAGAATTTAGTAACCTTTCGAATAGCCGCCTTCCAATTACTACGATTTCCCAACCGTTTTCGAGATATTTTAGAAAATATACTGAGATCCGAAAACTTTGTATCACCATTAATACAATTTTTTCCCATATACTTCTTACCTTAAAAATGGTTTCATTCGTTTTCCTACATTAAGGAACCTATATAACGAGAACCTGCAAGCATACGGACTCGAAAATGTATGCGTTCCGATTTTTTCGCGCACATTTTTCTCCAAAAACCAAGTTCCAGTAAACGGATTCAGCTGGTTAATGAACTTTACCTTTCAAATGAGAGGAAAGATTTTTGTACCAAATGTCATCAAAATCGGACCATTTTTGAGCCAATGAGGAACTTCTTAATAATTGAAACCCCTCTAAAAGTACTTGAACATTTGAATATCAAAAAAATCTTTCTTAGCGAGTGATTACATTCTAAACGGATTGTCCGTGCAAAATTTCACATTTTTGTGTCAAGTGGTTCAGGATATTATTACTTCGGATAAACCATCACCAGGGCGTAAACTCTATGTGGGACAAAATTCGGTTTCAATAATAAATGGACGTAAAAATTTATGTTTCCAAGATGTCATTTGAAAACACCCATTATATTTGCGAGCATTACCCAGAAGTGTTCTGACTGGCGATGCTGATGTGTGAGGAGGCTGTGCAAGGGTTCGGGATATTATTACCTCGGATAGACCATCACCAGGTATAGTGTAAAGTCTATGAGGGGTAAAATCACAGTTTATTTCTAGTAATTCAAGGTCTGCCATCATAGTTGAAATTAACCTCAATTAAAAATAATACTATGAAATAGATACAGTACGGTAACAGCTGTTCTGTTATCATCCTAGCAACACATGCTGCCTAGGCATGCATGCTCTAACCAGCTAAAACTTTAAACCCCTCAAAAAATACTTAAAAATTTGAATATCAAAAAATCCTTTCTTATAAGGAGTGTCCATGCAATCCATGCTGGTCACCTCTCTGTTTAAATTCGAGCCTCCTTTGCTTGGCTTGGAAATGGTTAATGTTCTACGGATAGTGAGCAGATGTGTATAGGTCAAGAAGCCAAGTGTAAATTTCATTTGTCGTGGATTTTTGAGTTTGAAAAGTTTTAATTTTAAATGAACTGATTGGTATAAAAATATATTTCCTTACAGACAGCTTACATGCCCGAGAAAGAAAGCTATCACGTTACAAAGAAGCAGCTATTAGCGATGATGGATACGATGATGGGTGGGCGAGCTGCAGAAGAATTAATCTTTGGGGCAGAAAAAATTACTTCAGGAGCTGCCAATGATCTCAAGGTAAAGGCAAAAGTTTCCTTTCGTTTTTGATATTCATTTACTTCTTTACCTTTTCATATAGTTTCATTTTAAAAATATGTCAACCAAGATTTAATGTAATTTAAAACAAAATAAACAGGATGGAGATGAGTAATGTACATGACTCATAACCAGGATGGATTTGAGTAATGTACATTATTCATAACCAGGACAGAGATGAGTAATGTACATTACTAAGTGATGTAGGAACTTGCTGGTGGATCAGTTCTTACTCTCCTCATAGGTGTAGGCTTCAAAATCAAGCAGAAACATTGACACAAATATAAATTTATATTTTAATTTAAGGAATGTAGTTTTATTCTACTGTATAGTCCGAAGCAGGACTACCTCCGTGATAAATAAAACATCTTATCTTAACAATAAAACATAATAAAGTGAAAAACAGCTGAAACCCACCTGAGCTCAAGTTTGATCCAATTACTTCATTCTCTGGTTCCTAAATTAGATATTCAAACAGTTAGAATTATTTTATATTTCCTATAACATACTTTAATTAATAATTTATTTATTCTATTAATTTTCCAGCAAGCAACTAATATTGCTACAGCTATGGTTCGGGAATGGGGAATGTCAGAATCTTTGGGACTGCGGACGTACGACACTAATAGTAAATCTCTTGTTAATATAAACGAACTTTCACCTCATACCACCGACCAAATAGATTCAGAAATAAAGAAAATTTTATTGGTAAGGCAGTTATCTCTATATATATGTATAATTATATTTATACTGTGCACAATCTATAAGTGTGTGTAATGCCAAATGATGTGAGTCCTTTAATTAATGAAAGACTTTTATTAAATTGTTAACTTATTTTTTAATAGTGTCTTTTTTGAAGACATTGTGTTTTAATGACAAATTCATTTGTTTTATTATTGGCATATTGATGGTCCCAAAGATTACTTGGAACAATCACATAGAAAGTGAAAACTTAAATTATGTGATTTAATTCTGTATTGGTGTAAATGATAGTTACAGTAAAACCTCGTTAACCCGGATGTCCGGATAACACGGACCAGTTTTGATAACAAAATTATGTTCTGTTGTTCAGTGTAGTAAATGAATACTTGTTTTACAGATGATAAATTGCTATTCTTAGTTGGTAAATTATGCGAGTTTTCCTTGATTAATGTACGCGAGTGGAACAGTATCAACTGTTCCATGGTGGATATCATGGAACAGTAGATGGTCGAGCTACAGTATCGGTTTTCTGATTTGTTTGCCCGTTTTCCGCGATCATCGCTGTGACTATGGAAAAAAGTCCGTCACGCAGGAGCTGCATAACTAAGCACTTTCCTCAGAATTTGGGTAGTGTAGATTGCTTTCCAGAACAATTTGCTTAAAATATCCTACATAAATAAAATAAAAACATGAATAGTTCTCTTTTAAATTTGTAATGAGTAAATGATCAATTAATAATTTGCTTCCAGAGTTATGTTTACACATGGTACCTATTACACTTCGTAATAAATACAAAAAACCTCATATTATCGTATTTTGATCTAACGCAGGAACAGGATACAATCACTCTAGTGGTAGAAAGCGCTCCTTGCGGCGGCTTTGTGAACCTACGTCTGACGGGCTTTTCTATTGAAATATATTACAAATTAAACCCCCGCTTTCCGATTGACCGATTCAGCTCATTTCTACAACACTTCTTTCTCATGAGTTACCCACGACGTATACCGCGTTTCGTTACAATACAGCAGAAATTACGACCGGTATGAGTATATTAAGAATTTGGGTCAGGAGTAAACCCCCCCTTCTAATGAACCGATTTAGTTTATTTTTACAACACATATTTACCTGTAGATTACCACTACGAATGCCGAGTTTCGTCGAAATATACCAAAAATCACTGCTGGTAGTGGCGAATTGGTATTGTGGGTCCGGAGTAAACCCCCCCTCCTAATGAACCGATTTACTTTATTTTTACAACAGTTATTTACCTGTGGATTACCACTACGAATACCGAGTTCCGTTGAAATATACCAAAAATCACGGCTGGTAGTGGCGAATTGGTATTGTGGGTCCGGAGTGAACCCCCCCTTCTAATGAACCGATTTAGTTCATTTTTATATCTCACTTTTCTCTCTATATTACCACTACGAATACCAAGTTTCGTTGAAATATAACAAATATTACGGCTGACATAGTCAAATTAGTGTTTTGGGTTCGGGGTAAACCCCCCCTTCCGGTGGACCGACTTTGGTGGTTAACGAACTCGTTCAATCGTTTGCTATTTGAATGCTATATACCAAGTTTCGTGACGAAAAAACAAAAACTCTGGCCGCTATCGTGTTAACAGACACATATATATGTATATATATATGCATATATATATATATATAGATATATATAAATTTTAACGGGGGTCATTTTCGGTGTCTACTAGGTAGGATCGATAAAGATTTGAAGAAATTTTTCAAAAATTCCGTCATGAGTCCAACCTCAATAGCTACTTTCCTTCGGAGGAAAGTGCTAAAAGGATGGAAGCATTGACAAGAATTGATAAGGGATAATTGTTAAAGAACATAGTTGGTGAGTTTGGAGTAGGAACATCGACCGTATCTGATTCGAAAAATAACAGAAAACACATTGAAGGCTTTTGTTTCAAGATGATTTCTTTGGACCGAGTATAGTATTTATGACACACACAGAAGCAGTAGCAATCATTGAGAAATTGATGGTATATTTCGAGAGTCAAGCTGAAACATTACAAAATTAACTTCTAATGTTAAAGCAGGTGTGAGATCGCGCTGCTCGTAAGCGATACACTAAACTGAGACACCAGAAACTCACTGACTTTTTTACTATAGACTATAGTTAGTAGCTATATTGAATTCATAGGCTATTACAGTGTATGAGTATTTAGTTAAGCGTATGTTGATAATAATTTCAAGTTAATAATAATTTAACTCCATTAAATATATTTCGGTGATATATATGGTTTTTTTGGGGGCGTTTTCCGACATTCTCTGGATAACCCGGATTTTCGCTAACTCCCAATTGATGCGGGCAAACGAGGTATTACTGTATATTAGAGGAAGCGAAAATAGTTTTGATGCTGTAGTAGTAAAAACTACAAGTCCCTGAATCGTTACCCTAAGAGCCTGAATCTTTAAATGTATATTATCCTCTTTAAATATTTTACGAAATAGGAGAGAATTTATTTTCGTTTTACTCTGAAAATTACTTGAGATTGTCCTATTTTTATTTATTTTACTCATTCAGATTTTTTCCTTTCATTCCAGGATTCTTACGAGAGAGCAAAATCAATCTTGAAAACACACCAGAAAGAGCATAAGCTTTTAGCTGAAGCTTTGCTAAAATACGAAACATTGGATGCTGATGATATCAAATCTATTTTAAACGGGAATGGTGGTGATGGCAGGTCTAAACAATAATTTATTTAGGAAATTACTCTTTTCATTGTACATTCATAAAGTGTTTTATGCTTTTTTTAAAAAAATAATTCAACTTTTTCCTTTAAAAAACTACATTTGTATTTAGTACCTTCTCCAATAATTAATTTGAATGTATTTTTTCCATTGAATAAAAACTCCTCTATCATTAAGAATTTGGAGAAACAGAAAATTAAAAATGAAAAAAAAAGTGCTTTTGTAAGCCGTTTTTGGCATTCTTAATCAACATTTTATCATTGCCTCAGGATTTTTGAAATAATTTTGAAGCTATTAGGATTTTGTTTTTGTTATTCTGAGCCTGTTGTAACGTTTTTATGACTTCAACTTAAAATTGTTAGTTTTAAATATCAATTAATATGTCAGTTTAATTTGTTGGCGCTTGAGGGCTGAGAGGAAGTGGAAATAATAGAACTGATACAAGCCTTTGACTTTGGGCTTTTTGTCCTCAAATTAAATGCCTTTTGGATTTGCCCTTTTCTTGTTTATAATAAACATTTTTGTAGAGCTGAAATAAGGTAAATGATATTTGTATAATGTTGGTATAATGGATGAAGTTTTTTTTATTGATTTTTTCTTTTTTATTTTATTTTTTTCAAAGAGTTAATCCATTTTTTACTGTTTTTGTTTACCTTCACATATTTTATATAGTTTTCCTCTTCTTCGAATATATTTTTCTATTTTTTTTATCTTTTTGATCTATTTCTTCTTTCTTTCCTGAGAATTTGAAAAGAAATGTTTCTGTTAAATTGTTGAGAGATATTGTATAAATACTTGTACATAGTAAGTGTTCCATGCTGTTGATAACTATTATCAGTGCTTTTTAACTGCCTATGTGGTGATTTTTGTCCATAATTGTGTTGTAAAGAAGAAACTTATGTTTGACAATAAGTGTAATTATATTGTTAATTAATAATATTAAATAGTTATTATTCTCAGACTTGCTCATTATCCTTTCTTCCTATTATCATTATCCTTTTTTCCTGAAAATTAATGATGATTTCCTTGAAAATCACATGTGAGCATATTATTCAATTACGCCCCTTAGATTTATATGAACACTTTGCATAGCTAATAGAGGGTGCATAAACGGTTTTTTATCTCTAAATCTAATATCTAGTTAATTCCTCCACCACTGAACCAAACTTTTTGCCCTATTTGTTTTTATGATTATTAAAAATTTTTAAACATTTATTATTGATCCCAAGACCCTACAATGGAAACTCACCCTTGGGAAGAGACGCAATTACACAATTTGGAAGAGTAGACTAGAAAATTTCATGTTTCAGAACTCAATGATCATATTTTTTTTTTTTTGGTGCATCTACTGGTAAGGTCATTAGCACGAGATGCAAATAATTCAATGATCATGCAAATAATTTTGGTATGAATTATGTATGTATGTTTGTGTGTGTGTGTGTGTGTATATATATGTGGTTTGTCCAGAAAATACGCATAAAAGTGGAATAATAACTTTATTTTACAAATATTCAGATATTTCAATATGGTCGCCTTCAAAGAACTCCCCCTGAGACAAGATGCACTTCTGCCAACGCTGTTTCCACTGCTGATACGATCGCTGAAAGTCTTCAGTTGTGAGGCTCTTCATAAGCCGTGTCGTTTCAGCCTTGATGGCTTCTACATCCCCCAAGTGCCGCTTCCACCATTGCTCGGAGCACCATTTTGCACTTCGGGAACAGGAAGAAGTCGCAAGGTGCTAAATCGGGTGAATAAGGCAGGTGTTCTGTTACGGTGATTGAGCTTTGGGCCAAAAACTCACACACAATGAGAGACATGTGAGCAGGCGCGTTGTCGTGATGAAGGATCCACCTGCCCCCTTGTGCCAAATCCGGTCGAACTCGGGCCACAGGAGCTCTGAGACAACGCAAAACATCAACATAAAAATGCCCATTCACTGTCTGGCCTGGAGGAACAAATTCCTGGTGAACAATGCCCTGAGAATCAAAGAAAACAATCAACATTGTTTTCACATCTTCTCGGCCTTCCCGAAACCTTTTCAACCTCTTGTTGGTGGCTGGTTCCTTCAGAGAATTGTCTCCGTAAACTTCTTGGAAACACTCAAAAATCTCACGACCATTCTTACCTAGCTTTGCAAGAAACTTGATGTTGATGCGCTGTTCCTCAATCAGAGAGAGCTCCATGCCGACGGGAGGTGAAAAATGGGTTACTTTCAACAAGCACACGTAAATCCTACTTAACTCGCAGAGCGCTCCGGCTCGAACTGAGCATTGAGTGGATTGCATAGAGAGGGGGAACCACCAGGCGCCCCTCCACAACGCCTTGACAGGACGCCCCGAATTTGTTATATGTATTTTCCGGACAAACCACGTACATACCAAAATTATTTGCATGATCTATGAGTTCTGAAACATGAAATTTTCTAGTATCACCCTCGTGGTGGAATTGGCCTAAAAAAATACAAGAAAAAAAAACAGAAACATATATTTTTTACCAATCTAACAAATTCTACAATGTTCTACTTTAGCCTGTTCACATAAACCCAGGAGTTCAATTGTGCATGCGCAAACATCGGCAGGTATTTCTTCCTGCCCTCTCCCTTCTGTTCTACCATTTGCAAAGCTTTTAATGAACAAACACTTAACGTGAATCACTATAAAAACTGATTATGTCTCGTTTAAGACTAGGGAACGCTTTGAGAGGTTAGATAAGGGAGATAGTGTTTAATATTTATCAATACTTAGTCAAAGCTAAGGCTGAAAAGGTTTCAACCTTAGTTTAAGGTAGAAAATTTCATAGTGATAAATTATGACTGTGAGAATGTTTACCGCCAATTTTCTACCGGCCACGCACTTTTCCCTCCATCTAACCATCTATTTGAACAGGCAACGTTATAGTCTAAATTGTTTTCAGCCTTAGCTTTGGCTAAGTATTGATAAATATTAAACACCATCTCCATTGCCTGACCTCTCAAAGCCTTCCGTAGTCTTAAAAGAGACATAATGTGTTTTTATTGACTTTCACGTAGCGTGTTGTCATTGAAATAGTAATGCAAATGGCAGACCCTTCGGGAATAATTTTCGCGCATGCAGGATTTGAACAGGCTATAACTCTTGTTACTGGCATTACTAACCTTGAAGGTTGACAAAAACAGTCGAGTTACTTCCAAACCATTTCTCTTTGTATTTTTTATTTTTTCAAATTAAAATAAAATTTTATATAAACTCTCTAAGAATATGTTTAAAAGACTTTTCAATCAAGTATTACAATTAAAATTAAGCCATTTTGTAAATAATGAAAATAACAATGAATATTAAAAAACTTGTGGTTTCCAGTTTGTTCGTAGGCCATAGAGTTGCTGAAATAGAGTAAATACAAAGGAATACGGATGCTAGAATTGATGGAGAGCAATTAAGATAAACGCTGATGATGGAAGTGAGATGAATCCCCCAAAAAAACTAATGTTGAAAAAAAAGAGGCAAAGTTCCAGGCCCCTCCTAAAAACAGTTTGCCTATGAAAATTATGATAGTATTGGGCCAAGTTTAAGGCTTGTCAAGAACCTAATAATACTCTCTCACTTATTTGTGCAATTCCAACTTGGCCAGTTTTCATTAAATTATGGCCACTATTACGATTGGATTTATTATAAAATGTCTGGCATTTAAAGATTCGGGCTCTTAGTTTGTATGAAGTCTACGTAACTTAAAGTAATCACAGCCGTTTGTAAGTTAACGATAATTGGCCAAGTTGGAATTGCACAAATAGGTGACAGGATATCTTGATAAGGTATTAAGAGCCTAAAACTTGGCCCAATTCTATGATATCATAACTTTCATAGAGAAAGTGTTTTGGGGAGAGGCGTGGAACTTGGTCTCTTCTTTTCACTGTTTTTTTGAGATATCAATCTTTTTTGTAAGTTCTCCTTAATAGAATGATTCAATTGATACCCCACATGATGGGTTTTAGAAGGAATAATGGGTTTCCGAACGAACAAGTACAAAACGGGCACTCCCCCTGAGAATGGAGACAAACACAACTTATCAGGATTTTCCCATTTGTGCCTTTAATAATACCCTAATGTCTATCATCCTGCAAAATTTCAAGTCTCTAGCTTTTCTGGAAGTGCCTAATAATTTTGATGATTGATTGAGTCCTATAAATTCTGATTTCCCATCGCCTATATCACAGAAACTATTCAATATAGAATAATGAAACTTTCACTCACATCTATTAGTATAATAATAATTTTACTCGCATCTATTAGTATAATACCTGTGTAAAATTGCATAAGTTTATCTTTAACTGGTTCAAAGTTATGAGAGGGTGAACATTGGGTCTAATACTTCGTGTAATATACTCACTTGGCCTGGCATTCTACTGTATGCATAGATTTATCTAATGAGTTTAGTATTTGTACTTGACTAAATATCTCTCCTTGTTGCAGGCATCCGACTTCTAGGTTCATACTCTTCGAAGAAGCTCTGCAATATTCCTTCATAAGATAAGACTGATCACATTTCATTGCAGATTTTATTCACAAATTTATTTGGAACATTTTATTAAAATAAATTCATTATTTAAAACCTATTTTTTTTTTTTTTTTTTTTTTTTTTTTTTTAATTTGCTCTAATTTTAAGGAATGGGCATATTTACAAAGGGCGGTTAACCTTATATAGGTGGTTAGACTTAAGCTAGGTTTACAGGGGCGAGAAAACTTGCGATAGTACTTGCGCAAGTTCTGTCCCGTCGTGTAAACACGTAGATGCAATTTTACCCGACACATGAACGCAAGTTGTCCCGCGAGCTCTCGTGCGAGTCACTGTCGCAAGTTGTTGGCTGAGAGCTCAAAATCCGTTTACATTGTGACTCCGTTTGATGCAATTTCAACTCGCACAAACAGCTCTTTCTAAGTCAATTTTCAGTTTCTTTGCCGCCGAGAAGACGTCAATGTCCGACTCGCCAGGGCCGCCACATCTCAGAGCCGGGCCCAGGACCAGATCACAGGCCCCCACTTCTCAGAGCCAGACTGACAATTCTAGTACTTTGCTATAGGACTTTGGGCATATTAAAATTATTTTCATCTTGAGTTTTGAGCGAAATGAGAATAAAAGCCGACAATCGGTGCAGCAAAGGTCACTTTCGGTACTTGTAGTTTTATTGCGACTCCTCATAAAATATAATATTCTGGGACTGCACTTGTTTTGTCGTTTA
The DNA here is from genome assembly GCA_946811695.1 of Gonocerus acuteangulatus. NCBI lineage: Eukaryota > Metazoa > Arthropoda > Insecta > Hemiptera > Coreidae > Gonocerus > Gonocerus acuteangulatus. The sequence goes on along the minus strand of OX328125.1, from coordinate 108,102,486 downwards.
TTTACATTGAAAAAAAATATATAGATCTCATTTCAATAAATATAGGCTACGCCCGTCTATATTTCTAAACCCCATTCTTTTTACAAGCTCATAAACTATACATTTTTTTCCAAATAGCGAGGCCCGGCCCGGGCCTCCACGGCGCCCGGGCCTGGGACAACTGTACCCGGCAGTCCCCCCCCATGTGGCGGCCCTGCGACTCGCAGGAACTGCGTCATCTTAGCGCGGTCCCTAGTGTCATTTGGAAAGCTCCAAATAGAAACAGTTATTATTTTGGTTAGACCTTTCCTGAAATACTTTTATGACCCCAGGTATGTGAGCGATGGCAAGGGTACCTTTACCTGGAAAAATGTCCCCGGCGTTCTCAATGTTCGCTCAAGGAAAACAAAATTTTACAGATAAATGTAATTCAAAGAATTCGACTACAACCAATTAAAAAGTGAGTTAAACAAGGACAATAACTAATTTTAACTTGAGGTTGTTCAAGTAAACGATTATCCCCAACCTCCATTGTTTTTTCAGTTGCATCAGAGGGTGGAAAGGTTAGATCATACCCTTAACTGCTGTCTGAAGAATACCTGCCCTTAATATGCAACGAGTAATAGAGTAAAAACGGTTTTGTACCACGGTGCGATTGAATCCGTTTGTCATAGCTAAGGATATCTTCTCAGGACCTCTCAATGAAAGTTGTGGATTCCGGTAAAGAAAGATGTACAACCATTTCTTTCGGGCCACCTTGCTTTCTTTGTTGAATGTATGAGGAATACTATTTTTTTCACTAACTGAAATGCAAGTTCTCTTAAATCTGTCAGTCTCCGTAGAAATAGTCTTTCTTCCAGTACGAGGATATGCCCTACAAGTTCCTTTCCTTGATCTACTTAAAAAAGAGGCTTATATCTTCCCAAACGTTTCTTTGCAGCGACCTCCGCAGACAAACCATTCTGCCTGGCATTTCTTACTCTTCCCTCTTTGAGGTACATTGAATGAATCCAATGCTTTCTTATAAAATTTTTATAATTGGTCAAATACAATGTAGGAGTCTTCGATATAGTAACAACACAGTTTTGTCCGGTATTAATTTATAATCGTATACAGTAAACTTCCTTTAATCCGACACGTTCGGGACTTGAACCATACCGGATTATCAAATATAAGTAATGCAAATGACTACAATAGAAGTGCACACTGTTATTTGTCCCGTAGATGAAGATTGTGAAGATGAAAGCTATAAACTGAAATGACAACAAGTTCGCATTAATCATAGAGAGAGAGAGGGTTTCCGGGAGTTTTTCTACAATCCTATCGGGCACCAGGATAGAGTTATCGAGCAGGAGAGTTTCCAAGACATCTCACAAATTTTTGATACGTACTTAAGATAAATATAAAGGATTCAGTGAATAATAATAGATTTCAGATGGATTGTAATTCACGAGAGTTATCAAAAAGTCTGGAATTTCCAGATAAACAGCAGGTATAAGGTATGGGCGTATATAGAAAATAATTTCGGAGGGGGCTGGGAAAAGTTCGGGGGGGGGGGGGCTGAGACCATTTCCGGTGTATGGAATACTAACAATTTAGATCTTGGAAGAGTTTTAGCCAACTTAAACGCTATTACACCCTAAATAGAATATGTTTTATGAACTAAATGATCTTATTTAATTTATTTTTAAGGGTTTTATGAATTTTTTACCGATCAAATCAAAATTTCGGGGGGCTGCAGCCTCCTCAGCTCCCCCTTATATACGCCCATGGTATAAGGGTTGTTGGGGTGGGGGATTTTCGGAATCAAAGTAATGCACTCCAATTTATGAATAACAAATAAAACAATATTTTTCAATGTTTTATAACATAAGTTTTAAAGTATCCTTAGGGTGTTTGAGTATCCACAAAAAAAAAAAGTGTTAATACCTCGAAAACAAAATGGCAGCACGTCGAACAGAAACTCTCTTATTTCACGGGCGATTGGCTGCAGGCGGCAATTTTTAGGCGAGAAGAAAAAAGTCCGTCACGCAGGAGCTGCATAACTAAGCACTTTCCTCAGAATTTGGGTAGTGTAGACTGCTTTCCAGAACAATTTGCTTAAAATATCCTACATAAATAAAATAAAAACATGAATAGTTCTCTTTTAATTTTGTAATGAGTAACTGATAAATTATTAATTTGCTTCCAGAGTTATGTTTACACATGGTACCTACTACACTACGTAATAAATACAAAATCCTCATATTATTGTATTTTGATCTAGCGCAGGAACCGGATACAGTCCCTCTAGCGCTCCTTGCGGCGCCTTTGTGAACCTATGTCTGGCTGGCTTTTCTATTGAAATATATTACAAAGTAAATCCCCCCCTTCCGATAGACCGATTTAGTTCGTTTTTACAACACTTCTTCCTTATTAGGTACCCAGGACGTATACAACGTTTCGTTACAATACAGCAGAAATTACGACCAGTATGAGTATATTAGTAATTTAGGTCCGGAGTAAACCCCCCCCCCTCCTAATGAACCGAATTAGTTTATTTTTACAGCACATATTTACCTGTAGATTACCACTACGAATACCGAGTTTCGTCGAAATATACCAAAAATCACGGTTGGAAGTGGCGAATTGGTATTGTGGGTCTGGAGTAAACCCTCCCCCCCTCCAAATGAACCGAATTAGTTTATTTTTACAACACATATTTACCTGTAGATTACCACTATGAATACCGAGTTTCGTCGAAATATACCTAAAATCACGGCTGGTAGTGGCGAATTGGTATTGTCGGTCCGGAGTAAACCCCCCCTCCTTATGAACCGATTTAGTTTATTTTTATAGCTCACTTTTCTCTCTATATTACCAGTACGAATACCAAGTTTCGTTGAAATATAACAAATATTACGGCTGAAATGGTCATATTAGTGTTTTGGGTTCGGGGTAAACCCCCCCTTCCGGTGGACCGATTTTGGTGGTTAACGAACTCGTTCAATCGTTTGCTAATTGAATGCTATATACCAAGTTTCGTGACGAAAAAACAAAACCTCTGGCCGCTATCGTGTTAACAGACACATATATATATATGCATATATATATATATATATATATATAGATATATATAAATTTTAACGGGGGTCATTTTCGGTGTCTACTAGGTAGGATCGATAAAGATTTGAAGAAATTTTTCAAAAATTCCGTCATGAGTCCAACCTCAATAGCTACTTTCCTTCGGAGGAAAGTGCTAAAACCAAAATTATTTTGAAAGAAGAAGGCAAAATCTAGTAAAGTACATAGAATTTTTAAGAAATATTTATTTTTTCGAGAAATATTTATTTATTTTATTTTTTAGTGGGTCTCCTGTGGTCTAGTGGCTAACGCCTTAGCTTCTCATGCGGGAGATGGTGGGTTCGATTCCCACCGGTGGCAGGAATTTTTTATTCTCATGGCTCGTTGAGGAGAAATTCCTCGCTCCACCAGGGATGTCGGCAATGATGCCCCAGATTTCGGTGCGCCGCAAAAAAAAAAAAAAAAAATAATAATAATAAAAACGAAGACAAGGTATGGTTGGGATTCAACTAGGAGAAAAAAAGTCAGACCTTCAGGGAGAAATCTGTATTAGACGTTTCGGCTGCACATTGGCAGCCTTCTTCAGCACTAAAGAGTGCCTAGGGGGGAAGGAGGAAGACCTCGAAGACGCTTACAGAAACGTCCAATACAGATTTCTTCCTGAAGGTCTGACGTTTTTTTCTCCTAGCCGAATCCCAACCATACCTTGTCTTCGTATCACTACAACGGCTAACTATCTCCATCTCCACTAATAATAAAAACATTTAAAAATAATAAAAAAATAGTTTCTATTAAAAAATCCGTCAAAAATCGGCCATAAATTCGATTTAATTCAATGTATCGAAAAAATGTTTAAGTACTTTACTTAGAAATATCAGTAAGAAGCTGCGGTTAAAATACGAAGTTGATCGGGTGAAAATTGAACGTACTAGCGTATCGAAAAATATAGTTTAGAGAAAATTAACTTTAAAGATTAAAATACTGAAACTTTAAGTTTTTCCTTTTTAATTTTGTTTCATAATTTTTAGTAATAAAGATAAAAAAGATGGTGGTCTATTTTGAAATGTATCGGGACTTTAGTTTAGTTATAGAATTTTTGGTACATTTAAAAACTATTTAGCCACATAAACTCTCTTGGATATCATTTTTGATTAGTTAAGATTGCATTTAAGCCAATAAAAAAGAAAATGGTAACATAAAAGTTACAAGGTTGTATTACCTCTTAAAACACTCTGGTTTAATAACAGTTCTCCCCTGAAGATGCATTGCAAAGACATGAAACATGTAGGGAAAACAGCAAATAAATATAGTTAATGTGTTTAGTGAAGTTTTATTTACAATCCGTCTTTGTCGATAATTTATAAATTTAAGTAAAGAGTAATTTAATTTCTAAGAATCGTTTATAGTTTGGACAATTAATGAATGTTGAAATATTACACATAAAGGATGAAAATTCCCATGAGTTGAACTGTTGGAGCAATGACTCCTTTGGAGTTGCGGTGAAAATCAAAGCATACAAGAAGAATGAAGCTAGCCAGCCAAGGTTCTGTACCTGAAGGCCAGGAGTAGAAATGTGACATATGCTGAGACATGTCAAGACTACCTACTCAGTATTTACAAAGGAGACCGCCGCTGTAAGGTCATTTACACGTAACGGGTAACCATGTAGGTTATTTCTTATGGATATTATTATTCTTGGAGGGCGGGCGGGTTCCAAAACTTAATAATTATCGACAATTAGGAATTAGGGTTTAAAAATTTCCCATTTATTTATTTTAGTGTTATAAAAGATCTGGATGAAAGCGAGTTTCTGCATAATCCTCACTTCACTGTTATTGTAAAACTTCTGAATAGAAAATATTACTATTTCCCTCTCATATTCTTGCAGGAAATTTTACATTATATTTTTAAATTAACTTTAATATTTTAAGGACAACAAAATTGAAATAGGTCCTGTTACGAGAGCTCCAATAAAATATAAATACTAAAGATCTTGTTATGGGAAAGCGCCAATGTCCATTGGTTAGGGATATATCTTCTGCTAGTACTTAAACCATTAACATAAACACAAAAATTATTTCTGTATTTTTAACGGTTAACTTTTTTTTTTCACTGTATAGCGAAAGTTGCAGTGCACAAGTAAAATAAATACTAAATTATTATGCAATTATCAATGTTTTACATGTCACACTTAGATTATTTTTTTTTTGTATAATACTTTTCTTTAGTATAATTCTATTTCTAGTTTATAATTACATGTATTCGTAATATAATATAAATGTTTAATTGTATATAACTATGTATGTATAGATGTATAACTATTCGTAAAAGTGGATGTATATGTAAAATTCCAACGGCATATTTCATGGGCGTATTTAAGGGGGGACTGAAGGGGTTGCAGCCCCCCCGAAATTTCGATTTGATCGGTAAAAATGTGTCATAAACCCTTAAAAATAAATTAAATAAGATCACTTAGTTCATAAAAAGTATTTTATTTTGGGTGTAATAGCGTTTTAGTTGGTTAAAACTATTCTAAATTCTAAAAGTTCTAAATTGTTAGTATTCCATACCCCAGAAATGGTCTGAGCCCCCCTCCCCTCGAAATTTTCCCAGCCCGCCCCCGAAATTATTTTCTATATACGCCCATGGGATATTTGTGTTTATGATCGTATCTATATGTAAAAGTCCGCCACGCAGAAGCTGCACAACTAAGCACTTTCCTCAGAACATAGGTAGTGTACACTGTATTCCTGAATAATTTGCTTAAAATTACTTATATCCGCAATGAACAGCTGACTCAATGTAGTGGCGAAGCCCGATACAGCGTCCATGGCGTCCCTAGTGCAGGAAGTTACAACCAATCTGGTGGGGCGGCAATTGAATTTGAACTACAATGTAATATTTCCTGCAAAATTAGCAAGAATATGAGAAGGATGGATGAATGGATTGGGTGTTTAAGGGTAGAAAACGTCTAGGTCCTCACCGCCCTCAAGTGTAATGTTAAGAGAGTCGTGTATATGTCGTGAAAGGGGTTGTAATTTGTGTTTAGGACGGTGCATGACAATCAACTGTAATTTTTATAACCTGAGAAGAAAATGGTATTAGTTTCTGTTCAGAAGTTTTCTAATCCTAGCGGGAATGAGGATTATGAAGAAACAAGCCAACATCCTGCAGTTTATAACACTAAAAAAATAGGTACTTACGTATTAGCGTCAAAGCAGGTTAAAGAGCCGGGTCTCAGAGAACTGGATCTACACCGTGTCAGATCTGGATCAAGGAGTCAAATCAGATTTCGCCAATATGGCGACGGGATTATCAACGATTTAGGTTAACTATAGTTTTGATATAACCTTTAGCTAGCGAAAACGCGTAGCACTTATATTAATAGCATAATTGCTGTGCGTTTCGGCTCGCTCAAGATTATATCTAAACTCTAGTCAATCCAACTCGTTGATAATATAGATCAAGGATGGTTTTTCGCTAGATAATGGACTAATAAACAATTTGGCATCGCTTCGTAAAAGTAGCTTTCATCCTAGCTATTCTGATGTCGCTATCTCAAACAGAAACTGAAATCGCGAAACAAAAAAAAAAAATAACAACAACAATTGCGTGGGTAAATAAAGCACAAATGAATTGCGTTAAAATGACAAAGGGAACAAGATGGCTACTATAAACACAATAGATGATATCTCTGATAGTGATTGACCAATAGAAATGCGTTATCCATGATCCAGATCTCTGGTCGAGACCCGCCTCTTTAACCTGCTTTGACGCTAATACGTAAGTACCAAAAAGGTATAAATAGAAAATTGTCAACACTAATTCCTTTTAGCTGATAATTATAAACTAGAAATAAAAGAGCACTAAAGAAAAGAAGTATATAAAGAAAATAAAAAAATCTGGGTGTGACATGTAAAACATTGGAAACTCTGATAATTGCATAATAATTTAGTATTTATTTTACTTGTGCACTGCCACTTTCGCTATATCAGTGAATTAAAAGCGTTAACCCTTAAAAATACAGAAATAATTTTTGTATATATGTTCAAGTACTTGCCTTCTGCTATATCTCCTGCCAATGGACATTGGCACTTTCTGATAAAAGGAGCTTCAGTATTAATCTTTTATTGGAGCTCTCGTTGCACCAGCCACTTCAATTTTGTTGTCCTCAAAATGTTAAAGTGAATTTATAAATATAATGTAATATTTCCAGCAAAAATAGCTAGAATGTGAGAGGGAAATAGTAATATTTTCTATTCAGAAGTTTTACAATCCCAGTGAAATGAGGATTATGCAGAAACTCGCTTTCGTCTAGAACTTTTATAACACTAAAATAAATAAATGGAAAATTTTCAAACCCTTATTCCTAAATGTTGATAATTATTAAGTGTTGGACCCCCCCCCCCTCCATAAGAAATAACCTACATGGTTACCCATTACATGTAAATGACCTTACAGCGGCGGTCTCCTTTGTAAATACTGAGTAGGTAGTCTTGACATGTGTCAGCATATGTCACATTTCTACTCCTGGACTTCAGGTACAGAACCTTGGCTGGCTAGCTTCATTCTTCTTGTATGCTTTGATTTTCACCGCAACTCCAAAGGAGTCATTGCTCCAACAGTTCAACTCATGGGAATTTTCTTCCTTTATGTGTAATATTTCCACATTCATTAATTGTCCAAACTATAAATGATTCTTAGAAATTAAATTACTCTTTACTTAAATGTATAAATTATCGACAAACGGGGGTCTCCCGTGGTCTAGTGGCTAGCGCCTTGGATTCATAAGCGGGAGATGGTGGGTTCGATTCCCACCGGCGGCAGGGATTTTCTCATCCCACGGCTCGTTGGGAAAATTCCTCGCTGCATCCTGGATGTCGGCGCTAATGGCCTAGATGTAGAAAAAAATAAATAAATAAAAAAATTATCGACAAACACGGAATGTAAATAAAACTTCACTAAACACATTAACTATATTTATTTTCTGTTTTCCCTACATGTTTCATGTCTTTGCAATGCATCTTCAGGGGAGAAATGTTATTAATCCAGAGGGGTTTAAGGGGTAATACAACCTTGTAAATTTTATTTTACCATTTTCTTTTTTATTGGCTTAAATGCTTCCTTAACTGATCAAAAATGATATCCAAGAGAGTTTTTTTTTCTGTTTTTGGTGAAATCAACCACCTGGATCATGGCCACCGTTAAACGATAAGAGGGATTTAGACACCTTAATGGTTGGATTCCATTTGAATAGTACGGATTGAATTTACTGAAATATGCATTTATTATGGAAAGGATTAAGAAAACCAAGAGAGTTTATGTGGCTTAACAGTTTTTAAATGTGCCAAAAATTCGATTTTTAAATTTAAGTCCAAAAACTTTTCAAAATTGGAAGCCATCTTTTTTTATCTTTATTACTAAAAAAAAAAAAAAATAATAAAAATGGGGAAAAATGAACATTTAAGTATATTAAAAATAAAAGTTGATTTTCTCAAAACTATATTTTTCAAATCCGACGATACGGTAGCACCTTCAAGTTTCACCCGATCAACTTCACATTTTAACTGGAGCTTCCTAATGATATTTGCTAGTAAAGTAGGTATGATTTTTTGGATTCATTGAATCATATCAATTTTATAGCCGATATTTAACTGATTTGTTAATGTTCGACATTCATCTAATCTACTATATACATATTTGTCAAATACCACTCACTCACTCACTGACCTATCATCGCCCAGCCCAAACCACTTGACGGAAAATTTTGAAATTTTGCATGGACACTCCCTATAGAACGTAGGCGCTCGCTAAGAAAGGATTTTTTGAAATTCGTATTTTTAAGCATTTTTGGGGGGTTTAAAGTTTGAGTTGGTTAGAGAAGGCAAGCCTAGGCAGCCTGCGTTGCTAGGACGATAAAGAACAGCTGTTACCTTACATTATCTATCTCATAGTTTTATTTCTAATTGAGGTTAATTTCAACTATGATGGCAGACCTTGAATTACTAGAAATTAACTGTCCCTCATAGAGTTTTAATTGCGTTTCTTTTCTGCCTGTCCCCGTCAGATAGGCTTGCCATATTTTTGGAGAGTTAAACCGGGACACATTAATATGGGATGGGCATATCAGGGAGTAGATGTAAAGTAGGGTTTCTGGCGCAGTCTTCAAAATTCCCTATTTCCCCGAAAAAACCTGATCGTCGATTTTTGTAGGATTTTTCATTTTTATCTCAAACATCTAATTTTTTTAAAAAATATACATTTTCTAACATATTTCTTTAAAACCTAACAAATAAAAAAAAATACATATTTTTAACATATTTCTTTAAAACGATACAAAATTGGGATCACCCCCAAAAAGTAAAAATATTATATAATTAATTTAATTATTATTTCCATTTGTTATACACGTTTAATCATCAATATCACTTTCAGATTTCTTAGATTTAGATCTATTTTCATTTTTATTTTCTCGGAAGTCAATAATATGAATTTTCTTCCCATCATTTAATTCTTTTAAACCGTCATAAACGAATAATAGTTTTTGTGAATTTAATTGTTGAATATCTTTTTTATTTAATTTGTCATTAAATCTATCTGGTAGATAAACTTGAAATTTATCTTCCTTATCTTTTAACGTAACAACTATACGTTTTCCAAATTTTGTAATAGTTTCTTTAAATTCTTTAATTGAATAAGATTGACCACATTCCAATTCTGTTAGTTTCTTTATTGGAGTATTTTGACATTGACCAACTCGTTGGATCTTTTTTAATACTTCCATTTATTAGAAATAAAATTTATCAAATAAAATTAATCAATTTTATAAAAACCTTTATTACAATTATATTTTCGTACACTGAGAATGCTCTATATAAATCCACCATTGTTATCGAAGTGGGGCGGGGTATCTGAATGATATCACATATGGGCGGAGGTTCCGGTGGGTGTACTCGCTTGATTGCTGCTGCAGTCTGGTATTGATTTTTTGAACTACCAACAACTAACAACCTTTCTATTTGTTAATTTTCGACTGATTTCGAGAATTTCTTAAATATTAATTAATGAAAATAGATTAATCTGATAATTTAAAACTATTAACTAAATAACAAACAAATACTTGGATGGAATAAACAATCTAATAACAAGTAATAGACTATTAAAGTCGTAAGTTCTCGGTTTCATCATTCATACAGGATTCTAGTATATATACAACAGTCAATAGTATTTCAGACGTGGAAAAGTGAGAGAACCAAATGTATCTCATCACCGATGTACCGAGATGGCCATAGGTACACCGGAAACGATGTGACGCATGCGGTGATCTCATAGAGCATGCCATTTTCCTCAAAAATACCTCACGCTCACCTTACTTTGTAAAATCTAAAAAAAGTTACCAAGCCTGAAAAGTTGACAGACGGCTATAAACGCCTGATGGTCCGTGATGGGCTCAAGCAACTCAAAAATAACGAGTTGAACACTTCCAAAGGAAGTACAAAGGTAACTAAAGAACAAAGTAAGGTTGAAGCCAAAAGGAGAGAGGAAGGAGAATACGGGGTATTTTTGCACATTTTTAGAAAAAATTAAAAATAAAAAAATTAACCATTACTTTCAAAGTCTTGAGAGACATAAATAAATCTTAAATATTTGTCATTCTAAATTTCTATTAAATCATTCTTTATAAAATCATATTTCAACTTTTTCTCAGAAACAATAATCACATATATATTTGTACCACCAGGAACTACATTCTGAAAATCAACATTCAGAATAATATTATTTTTACTATTTGAAATATTAATTGGTCCTTTTCTAACATCTATTACATATAAAGGTCTATTTTTTATGAAATCATCAGGATCATAAAGCATATTCATATTTCCGATATAAGACCTTTTATAATCTTTATACATATCATATAATAATGAATAATTGTTCTCTTTAATATCTAAATTTAACATTTCTTCCGGATAATATGTTTCATTAATTTTAACTCTAATATTTCTAACATCAACATGGTCAAATTTAGAAGGATCTTTCTTTTGATCATTTCTTCTCGATGTTTGGAATCCTACAATTATGAATTTCGGTTTATCAATGTTCCTATAAATATTAGTTATATCAAAACTTAAATTTGATCCCATAATACCAGTTTTTTCAATACACTCCCAAGTTTTAAATACAAATTCTTGTGTTCCACCAAACTTGTCCATCTCATTAATTAATTCAATTTTTGAAGGTGTTGAATACTCTATGATAGGAACACGTAAATAAAAATCAGTTATTGTAATTTTACCTGTAGGTGCATAAGACTTTCCATCTGCTTGAAGTGATAGAAAAATCCCGTCATCATCAGTGTTTCTAAGAAATGTTATTAAAAATCCTCCTTTGTATATTGGTATGTTTATACCTCCAAAATATCCTAATCCTAAATCGTTTAAGGTTCCACAATAATTAAATTTTCCATATTTATGATCACATTTCACTGCACCATTCATTTTAGACAAAGTTTCATCTTGAGACAGTGATATCGTATGTTTTACAGTACTTATAATACCTGGATCTTCAATTCTATCAATTAATTTGTTATGTTTTTTCACTTCTATACTTCGAAATAAGAAAGGAATAAAATTATCTATTAATTTAGTTCCCGAATTCATACCATAGTGTTCACCATCTTTGGCATTGAACGAACCTGAAATAACAAACTGAAAATGGGAACTTAAAAAATTATCACCAACATCGATTAAGAATTCTATTCTCTGATTTTCTTTATTAAAATTCAATTCGGTATTATTCGATGGGAAAAAATGTTTAAATTGTTGTTTTTCTATATTAGGATTATATTTTGAATACATCTCCATTTATTAAGATAAAAAATCGTTATAATTTAAAAAGTAGTTTATAATTATTAGACCCCGTCTCAGTGACGAGGTTTGAAAATTTAAAAAACATAATTTATTAATGAAGGTACAGTATCAACATTAAATCTATTTTTATAATATTTCGAAAATTCTTCATAATGTTCTTGTTTAAATTCATTTGATATATCAGTTCTTTCGAAAATTATTATCCAATTAACCAAATGTTTATATTTTATTAAAGTATCTGGAGAAAACTTTTGATAAAAAGACATAATGTTCCAATCAAATAATGAGTAATAAAACTCGATCTTTTGTTCATCGATTTTCTGATATCGCGAAATGATTTTCCAATCTATTTTATTTGAAAACATTCCTAATTCTTCTAATTTAAACGGATGGTATTGTGAAACAAGTTTCCAATTTAATTTATTCTGAAATACAATTAAAAATTCTGTTGTTAAACCAGGAAATGAAGATATTTCATCCCAATCATTATTTTGTGTTGTCTCCATTTATTAAGAAAAAAATCTTTTTAATTTTCAAAATTGTTACCACTTTAGGAAATAATACTATTCGGAAGGTAAAGCAATATAATGAAGTTCTCTTCGCAGTTCTGATACTTTTGTGTTTAATTCTTTTCTTATTATTTCTATTTCTTTAAGAATACTTTCATTTAGTGATTTTTTATATTCTTCTTTCGCTATGTCTTTTTCCAGTTCTTCTATTTTATTGTTTAAATCTTTCATAAATTGTTCTACTTGTGGGTAATAACTATTATATAAAGTGTCAGAAAATATTTGAAGATGTATTTGTAACTCTTCTTCTTTCAAATATTCTTCCATTTTGTTCTTTATATCACTATCAACTTGTACTGGTATAACATCACTAATTAAATCCTGAGTGAGTTTTTTCATCTTTTCATCTAAATCTTCTTTAGTTGTATATTCAAATAATTTCTCATCGATGATCTCTTCAAATTCTTTTGTATCAGTTGTTCTTTTATCTCTTTTATTTTCATTAATTGCCCTCTCTATCATCGTTTTCACTTGTTTCATAATAACTACATCATTATTATCTCTTCCTTCTGAAACACTGACAAGTCTTTTTTTATTAAAACCAATATAACTTTTAGTAAATGTAAACAATGAACCGATAATTTCATCAACTTTTACTTTTAATTCATTCTTTAATTTATTATTAAAATCATTTTTTAAATCATTCTTTAATTTATTTTCATCATCTTTTAATTTTGTTTGGAATGTTGAGAATTCTGTTCTAAAAGAATTTGAAAGTTCATTTACAATATCACTTTTTAATTTCGTTTCATCAATATCGCCAGATTCCGGAAAAACAATTTGATTTCCTAAAACATCAAATTTTAAAATAACTCTTGAATAAGATTCCATTTCTTTCTATTTATTATATTTAAAATTTCATTAAAATCCATATCTTTAGAAAAGAATTTAAGAACTAACAAACATAAATGTCCACAAATAGGTGGATCATTAATTTCTTGAAGTCTGTCTTCATTATATATTAAATTATCTTTTCCCAAATATATAACTAATTCCTTTGATGGATGTAAGTTTCCATATGAATTAAAATAATATTTTTTATTTCCATTTTTATAATAAGAAACCCAGTGAGTACCATTTCCGAAAGAATTATCAATGTTTACAATTCCACACTCAATATTTCTAGAATGTTTCGGAAGTTCATCTTTCATAAAAACTCCTCTAAAATGTTTTATGTTTAACTTCTTAACGATATTCTCGATATCAAAATTAGATAAAGGAGTTATTTTTTTTTTTAACTGTTACAAGTTTTCCTCCCTGTTTCTTTTCCATTTCTTTATTATGTCTTGTTTGTTCTTCTATTAGTTTATCTTTATATCTTTTATCGATAACCGAGTTTGCAATAGAACTTGCTCCACTCGCTAAAGCAGCTAAAGCTCCTAATCCTGCAAAAATTAAAGGAAGTATTCCACCATCTTTTTCATTTTCTCTTAATTGTTTATATGTTAATTTAATTCTAGTTCCCTTTCTGTCTTTAGCATTTCTGTTAATCTTATCGATCTGTCTTTGAGTTAACAAAATTGAATTATTTCCTTTTTTTGTATCGATTGTAACATCAGTTTTCTTTTTTACAGCACCAATAATTTTAGATTTTTGACCTTCCGTTAGTGAAATTTTAAAAGGTTTATACTCACTCATTTTCTTTAATTTATAATGAATAAAAAAGAATATAAATTCTTTCTACTGGAAATTTTTGCAGGATTTAAAAATGTTCGTTTCTAATAAATGGAGGGGATTCTAAATATTCTGAACAACAAACTTAACTATAATAATAAAGAAATATTTATGATTTTAGATGAAAATAACGATCCTTGGTTTAAAGCTAGAGATATTGCTGAATTATTAGAGTATAAAAAAATAACCAAAGCATATAATCTTGTTGATGAAGAACATAAAACAAATCTAAATCTTATTTTAGAAGGGTGCTCCTTAGAAGAGCACCCTTCAAATATGCAAGCACATACTATTTTTATTAACGAATTAGGTTTATATTCTTTGATTATGAAATCGAAATTACCTCAAGCAAAAGAATTTCAAAAATGGGTTTACAATGTTATCAAAACAATTAGAAAAACAGGGGAGTATAAATTGAAGGAAGAATTATACAGTAAAGACAAAATTATAAAAAAGAAAGATGAAAAAATTGAAAATTTAAATAATAAAATAACAAATATCAAATCTGATGTTGTACCTAAAACTAAAGATGAAAAATTAAGACATTTTTTCCTATTATTTAAGTTAAACGACTATGAATGTGAATATAGTTATTATGTTATAAGATGTCAAAAAGTATATTTAAAAAGAGCTGTTGATAAAATAGTTTTAGAACATCAAGATTGTGAGGAGATAATAAAATTCTATGATCCAAATAGTGTTAATTTATATTCTAGAATAAAAGAAAAATTAAAAAATGATTTAGAATTTCATGGTAATTATTTTAGAATAAATAATGAAGAATTTAGTGAGGAATATCTAATTATAAAAATAGAGGAATTACACAGTGAAAAAGAAATTTAATTCACAACATTTTTTTTATTTATCCAAGTATTATGTGAATTATCAAAACCTAACCATTTGACATAAACTTTATCCCCTTTTCTTTTTAAAACCTTTTCAACAAGATAATCATGTGGATATTTGGTTTTCATTAATTCTTCTTTATAAAATCTACCTTCGATTTCTTCTTCCTTCAAATCTTTTAATTTATAAGTAATAGGAATGGAATTTATTATTTTATTTATTTTGAAAACTTCAGTAGACCAGTTAGGTGTATATCCTTTTTCAAATATTCCTTTATATTTACTTATCCTTACATAATCGTTTAATTTAAATTTCGGTTTTTCATTTTTAACATTGTTATCATTATAAATATTCATTAATACTTCTTCTTCATTTTTCTTATTAACTTCTATAGGTTTCATTTTTATAGTTCTATGATAGGAATTATTATATGTTTTAATCAAATCATCTAAAATATCTATCCATTTATAATTTCCTCTCTTAGAAAATTCTTTCCACATTTTTTCTTTTAATGTTCTATTAAATCTTTCTACTATAGCAGATTTTATTTCACTATAACTAGAATAATGATTGATATTATATTCTTTCATTAAATTCTGAAATTCTTTATTATAAAATTCTTTTCCGTTATCCGTTTGTAAATTTTTTGGTTTATTTTTATCGTTCAATATACTTTTTAATGCTTCAGTCACTAATTTACCAGTTTTATCTTTAACAGGAATTGCCCAAGAAACTTTAGAAAATGTATCTATTACAGTTAAAATATATTTAAATCCTTTATTAATTTTTGATATTCCTTTTAAACTTCCAGTATTCATCTCAACTAAATCAGATTGCCACAGGTCATTTATTCCTCGAGTTATAATTTTTGTTCTTTCAAAATTTCTTCTAACCGGTTTATGAATTTCTTCAATTATTCCTTCTTTTACACTCATTTCTTTTTCATTTTTTGACCTAAAAAAGTATTCTTTTTACTTCCACAAATTTTACAAATTCCTTTACCCATGAGTTTTCCATTTTTAGAAGTTTCTTCATGATAATTCTTACTTTCTGTTTGTTTTTTACACTTTACACAATATATAAGTACCATTTATTATAGGATAAAATCTAGTCTTTAAAATAGATAAATTTCTCTAGTTTATGGATATACTTTCCATTGTTTAATTTATTATATGTATTTATCGATAGAAAACCATAATCATCCCCCCAACAATCATTACAAATTTTTTAAAAAATATCAAAGGATGAAAAATCACTTCCAGCAAAATCTTTATATATCATTTCAGTGTAATGAAGAGATTGTTTAAAAGAACAAATAAAATTAACATTATTTCTAATAAACTTTCTATCAACTTTACTATAACATTGACTTAAATAAATACAAGAAATATTTTTATGTCTACCTCTAACAAAATATTCATTAATTTTTTCATGATTTTCAAATATAATATCATCAAAGATAACTAAACTATTCGGTTCACAAGTATCTACATTTTCCATTTCTTCAATATCATTATAAAAACACCCTACATCCTCTCCTATTTTATTTCCAATATCACTAAACAACTCAATCATTTCTTGATAAATATCTTGATCTAAAGATTTACTACATACATATAATTTAGAATAATCTAACCAATCTCCATAAATAAAATTTGTTAATAAAGTTGTTTTTCCAGAACCACTACTACCGATAATTATACATCTTAATGGTAATGGAAAAGGTTTATTGTTAGTCTTATTTTTATCTTCGTGGTAAATTTTTATACGATACTTTTTTTCCATTATAAATAGAGTAATTTATATAAGATGAAATTGTTAAAAATAACTGGTAAAACTTCTGAGTTGACTTTGAAATTAGCACATCCAATATTTCTAGACGAAAATATAAATTATAAAATAGGTCTTGTTGGTTTTTATTCGGATAATAACATTCCTAACATACAAAAAGATTCATTCATTTCATTCGATATTAATAAATCAAGAAAACATATTAAAATTGAAAAAGGATTTTGGAGTTTAAAAGAAATCGATAATCTAATAAAGAAAGAACTTGTAAACGAAAAGTTCTATATAAAAAGTAATAATGATGGAAAGGTAAAAATGTTTTCACCGTATCCATTTGATCTGGACGTAAATCTTAAAAACATTTTTGGTTTCGAAATACCAACTAAAAATGAAATTTCAACAGATTATGCAAGTAACACAGTACATGTTGGAAAATTCAGACCTAAATTAAGACCTTTTGATGTTATCGAAATTCATTGTAATTTAGTTGAATCTAGTTTAGTGAGTCATTCTTCTAATGAACACATACATGAAGAAACTGATTTAGTATATAGTTTTTTCCCGAATGTTCCTTTTGAATCAAAGATTTCAGAAAAACCCTTAGAAATTGTTTATGTTCCAATTAGAAACGATATTCATAAAATTCAAAAAATAAATGTAACTATTAGGAATGAAAGACATGAATTATTAAATAATGAAAATGTTAATAATATTATATATTTAAGTCTGATTCATGACAAATAAACTTAACGAAATGTTTAACTTAGTTAAATCTAGTTAAACCGTTCTGAACTTTTTAATATAATAAATGGATCCAAAACAAACTATTAAGATAAGAGATAGATTAATTAAAAAATTTGAACATGCCAGAAAACAAAGAATACTTGAAGAAGATTTAAAAGGTAAAGAATATTTACCGATAACGAGTGCAATCAATAAACTTGATAATACTTTTAATGAAAAGATTTCTCAAGTCGACAAGAGTATAAAAAATGTGTTAGAACAAAATAAAACATTAATTACAGATCTTGTACCGTTTACAAGAAACATAGCAGATATGGAAATTCCACCTTCGGGAGAAGAAACATCTTTTGAAGGAGAATTATACGATAAAGATACACCACTTGCAAAAAGTACACCTTTTTCAAAAGACAAAAAGAGAGTTACATTTGTTCCAATGGAAAAAGTTTCAGAAGACGAGTCAGATTTAAGTGAAGACAGTTTAAATGAATCAGATACTCCATTGAATATTTCATCATCTGTTATCGGTCAAATAATTGGTCCTCTTGGAGCAACATATTTACCAAAACTAACTGATAAACATTATGGAATTACTTACGATGAAAAAAAATTATTTTTTAAAATCGGAAAGAATAAAGTTAATATAGATGGAAATGATTTAATTATTGATGGAAAAAAATATATTGGAACAAAAGGATTATGGGTTCTCTTAACACAAAATTATGAAAACTTATTTGATAATAAAGGTGAAAAATTATATTCACCAGAAGAATTTAATACCTATAAAGAAATTTTAATTAATAGTGAGGTTTTATATAACAAAAATAACTCATCAACAAATAGACCAAAAGCTCCACAATCAAAAAAATATAAAAATTTATTAAAACCTATATACGAAGAATTAAAGACAATTCCGGTTACCGGAAGAGGAATAGTTAATTATAATGAACATTCTGTTATGTATATACAAAATTTGAATGAATTGATTTCAAGATTGAATTTAATATATGCTTCAGAATTGGCTGGAGATAATAATTTTCATAATGAAAAAGTCGGTATTATCAGATTTTTAACAAATCTTTTAGAAAAACATATTGATGATCGAAAAGGAACTGAATATTTAATAAGATTAGTGAATGCTCTTCCACATAAAATAATTAAGGATGAAACTATAGGATCTGGATTGTTTAATAAAATATTAAGTGGATTACCATTTGAATTACATTATCCGGGTTATAACTATTTAGGTCCAGGTACTAAATTAAATGAAAGATTGGAAAGAGGTGATAAACCAATTAATAAATTAGATGAAGCTGCAAAAGAACATGATATATCTTATAGAGATCATAAAGAAGTATCAGATAGACATATCGCAGACAAAATTTTAGAAAATAAAGCATGGGAAAGAGTTATTTCGAGTGATGCTGATATAGGAGAAAGAACTGCGGCATATTTGACAACGAATGCAATGAAAATTAAAAGACATTTAGGAATGGGTTTGATACATTCAGAATTTGATATATTTCAGTAGATTTCTCATTACCTCTTAACGTGACCGATTCTGTCACCTTTAACTTTTTTAAAACTATAAAATGAAGAAGGTAAGATTTAATGATCTTGTAACTATTTATGAAATACCTTATGAATGTAGAATTAATTTTAATTTAATCAATAATCAGAGGTTTAAAATGAGAATATTTGAGTTTGAAAAGATATTTAACAAAATATTTCGATGATAAATTTTATATTGATAACAATTATTTCTAAATAAATGGAAGACCTGAAAAATAAGACAGTTGAAGATTTAAAAAAAATCTGTAAAGAAAATAAATATCAGGGTTATTCTAAACTGAGAAAACAAGCATTAATCGATTTAATATTAGAAAAATCTAAAAGTAAGGAAAAATTAAGTGATAAAAAAATAGTTGAATTAAGACGTTTGGGAAGTCAGTATAAAATAAAAAAATATTACAATATGAAGAAATCTCTTTTAATTAAGTTATTAGAAGAAAAAGAATCTATGGAAGAATTTAAATTACCTCCACATTACGAAGACGAATTTGAATTAACTTCAGTTTATGGAGACGATTTAAAAAATTCGGATACAGAAGGAAACTTTATAGATGAAAATTTGGATCATGGAGAAATGGAAATGTGTAGTATATGCGGAAGGTATAGTGTATTAAATAATAATTGTTATAATTGTGTAACAGACATTAAAATAGGTAAATATAATCGTAAATCGTATAGAATAAATAGATTTCGTAAAAAATTGAATAATTTAATAGAAAATGTTAATGATAAGGTTGAAATTGAAAAAATATTTGAAACTTTTATTAATAATTATAGAGGTAAATATATACCTTATAAATATTTAGTAAAAAAGATTGCAGATTATTTAAAAGTAGGAAATAATATTGAAATTAAGGAAACTAAGAGAATGGTGAAAATATGGAATAACTTTGAATATAAATTAATCTATTAGAGAGTATATTTTAAAACAAATGATGATGTAAAATTTTGTAAGATCTAAAAAAGTTCGTTCCTAATAAATGGAGGAATTAGAACCTTTCGAATTTTGTCAGATCTGTTGTAAACAATCGGTATTAGATAATCGTTGTTATAGTTGTTATCCACCAACAAGAAATCCTCATAATAATTTTAAATATAGACAGAGATATTTTCATGAACATTTATTACAATTAATAGATGAACCCGAAGATAGAATTAAAATTGAAGAAGTGTTTGAAGTTTTTAATGAAAATTATAAACGAAAAGCCCTACCATATAAATTTTTTATCGCAAAAATTGCAGATCTATTAGAAATTAAACATAATGTTCGAATAAGAAAATTTAAGAGAAATGAAGAATTGTGGAATGAATTTTTAGAGATGAAACCATTTGAGATAATTGAAAAGAAAAACCAATTTAGAGGATATATTTTGAATCAGTTTAAAAAAATGTATTAATTTCTAGGATGGAAAAATTTGCAGGATTTAAAAAGTTCATTTCTAATAAATGGAGAACCAACTGAGAAGTCAAACTCTCAAAAACCTTCGAGATTACTGTAAATCTCACAATATTAAAGGATATTTTAAATATAATAAGAAAGATGATCTTATAAATCATATTATTGATGAAATAGAGAAAAAGAAATTTATAAATGAATTCAATTTTGATTCTAGTTTGTTTTCTAGACCAAAACCTGATAAAAACTTTGAATTATGGACGATGAAACAATTACAAGATTATTGTAGATCACGTAATATTAAAGGATTTTCAAAATTAAAGAATAAATCTGATCTTATTAAGTTGATCACTAATGATGAAAAAAGAAAGAAAAACCGAAAGAGATTAATAAATGAATCCATTAAAAAATCGATAAATCAATCCAAAAAAACATCAATAAATGAATTCAATTTCCATCCAAGTTTATTTTCAAAACCTAAACCTCCTAGGGAAAAACAAATCAAATGTGATGATTGTAATAAATATTATAAAAAATCATATAAAGAGAAACATATTGAATCTTTAGCACACAAGAAAGTAAACATTAATGATGAACAAGAAATTCAGGAAATTGAAACAGCTTATGAATCAAGATTAAAAACCTATATAGTTAGGAATATGGAAGGAATTTTTCATCCAAGAGAATTCTTGGAAGATAAAAGAAATATAATAATCGATAAGATAACTGAAAATGTAAAAAATATGGATTTGAAAGTTAATCTTAAATTTTTCCTTACCTTTAAAAAAAGGGGGGAAGTAAAATGGTTTGGTGGAGCACACTATTTTCTGGAAGAATTTTCATTTAAAACTAAAAATGAAATCATATTACAATCTTCAGATCTAAATACATTTTATGATAGTGCTATTGAGAAATTGATAAAAGAAATGGATGATTTTGAAAAAAATGGTTCAGGATGGGAGTTAGTAAGTATTGATTATTTAGAACTTCGAATCAATAAATATAATCCATTGAGAGGTTCTTCATATATCGATTTACCAGAAAAAATAAAATCTAAAAAAGCAATTATTAATGTAAAAAATAATGATAATAAATGTTTTATGTGGTCAGTTCTATCAGCATTACATCCAGTAGACAAGGATCCTCAAAGAGTTACAAAATATGAAATGTATAAAGATGAATTAAATTTTGATGGAATCAACTTCCCAGTTTCCTTTAAAGATATTAGTAAATTTGAAAAACAAAACGATATATCTATAAATGTATATGGGTATGAAGAATCTGTTCATCCTTTAAGAATTACAAAACATAAATTAGATAAACATGTAAATTTATTTTATATTAAAGATAATGAAAATGATCATTACTGTTGGATTAAAGATCTTTCTCGATTGATCAAAACACAACTAACAAATATGAAAGTAAAAATTTATCCATGTGAAAGATGTTTAAGATATTATTATTCAGCTGAAAAATTAGAAAATCATGAACTTGATTGTAAAACTAAAACGGCGGTAAAAATTGAAATGCCGAAAAAAGGTGAATATTTAAGTTTCAAAAATTATAACAGATCGTTAAGAGTTCCTTTCGTAATATATGCAGATTTTGAATGTTTAACTAAAAAAATTGATAATTGTCAACCTGATTCATCAGGTTCTTATACTATGAAATATCAAAAACATGAACCAAATAGTTTTTGTTATTATATAAAATATCAAAATTATGATTACAAACAACCTGTAGTATATAGAGGATCTGATTGTACTGATAAATTTGTAGAAATGATTCATGAGGAAGTTAAAAATATTCAAAAGATTTATGAAGAAATTAAACCGTTGGAAATGACTTTTGAAGAAGAAAAACAGTTTCAGAAAACTGATATTTGTCATATATGTGAAAAGGATATTATAACATGGAATAATTATAAG
Organism: Gonocerus acuteangulatus; assembly: GCA_946811695.1. Classification (NCBI taxonomy): domain Eukaryota; kingdom Metazoa; phylum Arthropoda; class Insecta; order Hemiptera; family Coreidae; genus Gonocerus; species Gonocerus acuteangulatus. The sequence goes on along the minus strand of OX328125.1, from coordinate 108,080,060 downwards.
AAATATGGGGAAAAACCTATTGGGTTATTAGGAAAAAAGGTAAGAGATCATGATCATTTAACTGGAAAATATCGAGGTCCGGCTCATGAAATTTGTAATTTGAATTATAAAAATCCTTCCTTTGTTCCAGTATTCATTCATAATTTATCTGGATATGATGCACATCTATTTGTTAAAGCGATGGGGAAATTTAAAGAAAATATTGAGGTAATTCCAAATACTGAAGAAAAATATATTTCATTCACACAGAAAGTTGATAAATTAGAAATTAGATTTGTTGATTCATTCAGATTTATGGCTTCGAGTTTAGATTCATTATCTACGAACTTAAGAAAAATTCCTGAAGAAATGAAAGGTAAAAAGTTAGAAGAATATAAATTCTTGAAATCTATGTTTAGAGAAACCAGTAAATATTATAAAGATGAAAAATTAGATTTGATTACGAGAAAAGGTGTGTATCCTTATGATTACATGGATTCAGAAGAAAAATTTGAAGAGTCAAAATTACCTTCAATCGAAGAATTTTATAGTAAATTGAATGATTGTGATATTTCTGAAAACGATTATAAACATGCGAAAAAAGTATGGAAAACATTTGAAATTAGAAATTTAGGAGAGTATTCAGATTTATATGTTAAATCAGATGTTTTAATATTGTCTGATATATTTGAAAATTTTAGAGATGTCTGTTTAAAAACTTATAAACTTGATCCAGCTTGGTATTTTACAGCTCCAGGATTATCTTGGGATGCAATGTTAAAAACTACAGAAATCGAGTTGGAATTATTAAATGATTATGATATGATTTTGATGTTGGAAAAAGGAACTCGTGGTGGAATATCTCAATGTTGTAATAGATATTCTAAAGCAAATAATAAATATATGAAAAAATATGATAAAAATCTTCCATCTAGTTATTTAATGTATTTAGATGCAAATAATTTATATGGTTGGGCGATGAGTCAATATTTACCTTATGGAGGATTTAAATGGATAAAACCAGAAGAAATGGAAAATTTAGATGATGATTCAGAGAAAGGTTATATACTAGAAGTTGATCTTGAATATCCAAAAGAGTTACATGATGATCATTCTGATTTACCTCTAGCTCCAGAAAATGGAATACCAGGTAATTCAAAACATGTAAAATTATTAACGACATTATTTGATAAAGAAAAATATGTGATTCATTACAGAAATTTAAAACAATGTTTGGATATGGGATTAAAGCTAAAAAAAGTTCATAGGGTATTAGAATTTAAACAATCGAATTGGTTACAAAAATATATTGATCTCAATACGAAAATGAGAACTAGAGCTGTAAATGATTTTGAAAAAGATTTCTATAAACTAATGAATAATTCAGTGTTTGGAAAAACTATGGAAAATATAAGAAAACGAATTGATGTGAAATTGTGTAATAATTATGGGAAAGTTGAGAAATTAATATCAAAACCAAATTTTAAAGGAAGAACAATATTTGATGAAAATCTATCAGCAATTCATATGAACAAAACAAAAGTTAAATTTAATAAACCGATTTATGTAGGAATGAGTATTCTAGATTTATCGAAACATTTAATGTACGATTTTCATTACAATACTATGAAACGGAAATATGGAAATGATCTTAAATTAATGTACATGGACACAGACAGTCTTATATATAATATTAAAACAGACGATTTTTATGAAGACATGAAAAAAATGATTGATCTGTTCGATACTTCAGATTTTCCTGTTGATAACAGATTCAATATACCTAGAGTAAATAAGAAAGTATTAGGTAAAATGAAAGATGAAAATAATGGAGTTATTATGACAGAATTTATTGGATTAAGATCTAAAATGTATTCTCATAAAAATGAGATATCTATTTGTAAGAAATCAAAAGGTATTAAGAAATGTGTTGTAAATAAGAAAATATCATTTGAAGATTATAAAGATTGTTTATTCAATAAAAGAGTTCATTATAGAACAATGAATCAAATCAGGAGTTATAAACATGAGATATATTCAATTCAAGTTAATAAAAAAGCTTTATCACCAGATGATGATAAACGTTATATTTTAGAAGATGGAATCCATACTAGAGCATTAGGACATTATAAAAATGTTTAAATAAAATTCTAAATAAGATTCTTATAAATTAATATCTTTAAATGTTAAAGAAGTAAGAATATATCTTACTTCTTAACATGTAAAGAGTATAGAATTGAATTGAAATATTTTGCAGGATTTAAAAATTTCATTTCTAATAAATGGAAGTATTAAAAAAGATCCAACGAGTTGGTCAATGTCAAAATACTCCAATAAAGAAACTAACAGAATTGGAATGTGGTCAATCTTATTCAATTAAAGAATTTAAAGAAACTATTACAAAATTTGGAAAACGTATAGTTGTTACGTTAAAAGATAAGGAAGATAAATTTCAAGTTTATCTACCAGATAGATTTAATGACAAATTAAATAAAAAAGATATTCAACAATTAAATTCACAAAAACTATTATTCGTTTATGACGGTTTAAAAGAATTAAATGATGGGAAGAAAATTCATATTATTGACTTCCGAGAAAATAAAAATGAAAATAGATCTAAATCTAAGAAATCTGAAAGTGATATTGATGATTAAACGTGTATAACAAATGGAAATAATAATTAAATTAATTATATAATATTTTTACTTTTTGGGGGTGATCCCAATTTTGTATCGTTTTAAAGAAATATGTTAAAAATATGTATTTTTTTTTATTTGTTAGGTTTTAAAGAAATATGTTAGAAAATGTATATTTTTTAAAAAAATTAGATGTTTGAGATAAAAATGAAAAATCCTACAAAAATCGACGATCAGGTTTTTTCGGGGAAATAGGGAATTTTGAAGACTGCGCCAGAAACCCTACTTTACATCTACTTCAGGGGGTGGGGGATAAAAAGAGTACAAATTATAAGCAACGTGGTTGGTGAGTTTTAAGCCTAGCAACTAACGGGAAGGGGGAATCCTAAACTGTTAGTCTACCCAAATCTTAAAAATAAGAACGAAACTTTTTTTGCTACTTGATTTTCTTAAAAAAATCTCTCAGCCAAATAGTAGTGTCTGGCAGCTGGCAGCGCTGTGCAGGTAGTTCCAGCGTTTTACAGTTAGATTACTTCTCATTTCTTTGACACTGTTAGCAGTAGTAACAATGTTGATTGTAGAAAAGTAACCGATTTATAAAAGATTCTTATAAACATGAATTCATTACTTTTTGCATCTTACAGCCTTTTCCGGGACATTGATAAAACCGGGCGGGACACCGAAACAATTGGAAAATACCGGGACAAACCGTGATGTATGGCATATCCTTAGGTTTTCCAGGCGAGGTAATAATATATATATAACCTTGGTAATACTCGTAAATATATTGGGTGTTACCATATGACTTCTTGGAAACATAAACTTTTAAATTTTAACGCCCATTGAATAAAATATAGTATGACGGGAACCGTGCTGTAATAAACTGCACAGAATTGTATAGTAACGTAATTTTAATGAAACATTATTTAACGCAATAAAATAACTACTTATATGCCGTGACGAAGCACGGGTATTCAGCTAGTCTACTATATACATATTTGTCAAATACCACTCACTCACTGACTGACCTATCATCGCCCAGCCCAAACCACTTGACGGAAAATTTTGAAATTTTGCATGGACACTCCCTATAGAACGTAAACGCTCGCTAAGAAAGGATTTTTTGATATTTGAATTTTTAAGTATTTTTAGAGGGGATGAAAGTTTTAGTTGGTTAGAGCAGGCAAGCCTAGGCAGCAAGCGTTGCTAGGAAGATAAAGAACAGCTGTTACCGTTCATTATCTATTTCATAGTATAATTTTTAATTGAGGTTAATTTCAACTATGATGGCAGTCCTTGAATTACTAGAAATAAACTGTGATTTTGTCCCTCATAGAGTTTACGCCCTGGTCCATCCGAGGCAATAACATAATATCCGAGCAACCCAATTAAGTGGGGCAACCAAACTTTTCTTTAATAAAGTTTTTCTCTCTCGCCGAACCACTTGACACAAAACTTTGAAATTTGGTCGGACAATCCATTTAGAATATATACACTCGCTAAGAAAGGTTTTTCAAATGTTTAAGTATTATTAGGGGGGTTTGAATTATTAAGAAGTTCCTAATCAGCTCAAAAATAGTCTGATTTTGATGAAATTTGGTACAAAAATCTTTCTTCTCATTTTAAAGGTCAAGTTCATTAACCAGCTGAATCCGTTTACTGGAACATGGTTTTTGGAACGCTTAAATTTTCGAGTCCATATGCTTTTTTATCAGAAGTATTACATGGTCTAATTACTAAAATGCTTAGTCACAAAATCTAATAATATAATGTATATTACAATGCTAACTACAATGTTTTACGTTAAAAATAGTTCCCTAGAAGAACTAGAAAACTTAAAAACAGCTCGTGCCCCTGGAACGAAGGACTTGTACAGCAGTCCGACCCTATTTTCTCGTTTACCGGCTCCTTACTGCTGACTTTTCCAGGAGTTCGATCTTGGGGCTATTAAGCAAGGACAGAGGTTTTAGCTATTTCTTTCATTACCAGTTGTCAGGGGAATTAACTATTTTTTGCAAGGGAGCTAGAGATTATGAATACCTGGGTCAGGCTTAACCCTAGAACGACACACTGGGGTGTCACACACTGGGGTGTCACACACCCCAGGAATGTTTAAATATTGATTAATTCCTACTTGTGTAGCTCTATAGCCAAATCCCGCCATGTAAATAACCTTCATGTATAACATAATCGATTCTAATCATTATCTGCCATGTGACAGTCTTTTTTTGCTACTTGTAGTAATCTGAAGTAGTCTTGGGGTATCTCACACCCCAGTGTGTCGTTTGAGTAAGTGTTCTGTGTCTCTCACACCCCAGTGTGTCGTTTGAGTAAGTGTTCTGGGTATCTCACACCCCAGTGTGTCGTTTGAGTAAGTGTTCTGGGTATCTCACACCCCAGTGTGTCGTTTGAGTAAGTGTTCTGTGTCTCTCACACCCCAGTGTGTCGTTTGAGTAAGTGTTCTGGGTATCTCACACCCCAGTGTGTCGTTTGAGTAAGTGTTCTGGGTATCTCACACCCCAGTGTGTCGTTTGAGTAAGTGTTCTGGGTATCTCACACCCCAGTGTGTCGTTTGAGTAAGTGTTCTGTGTCTCTCACACCCCAGTGTGTCGTTAGTGTAACTGTTCGATAGCCTACGAGAAGTGGCAGAAAAAAACAAAATAATATAGTAAGACATTTACTAATGCTTAAGGGTCCTGCTAAGGATATTTCCAACCATTCGGAGACAAGGAACCTCTTATTGTCACCAGATATTATCAGTGAAATAACTAAGTGTACAAACGTAGAAATTCTTAGAAGGCGGGACGCGATCAATTCTGTTCAGACATATGAAGATACTAATCAGGTAGTGATCCGGGCATTTATTGGATTGTAATATATTTCAGGAGAGAATAAATCCCGTAAAGTCTCATTAGAAGAGCTTTCCTATATAAACATAGACCATCCTTTATTTCGACACGTCATACCCATGAGTAGGTTCAGCTTCCTGTCATACTTCTGGAGATATGACGATAAACTGCAAAGACAAGAGAGGAAGGCTAATGACAAAATGGCACCTATTAGAGACATATGGGAAATTTTTATGAAACATTTTGAAAAATATTATACCCCTCTTGAAATGGTTCTTGTGATAAGCTATTACTGGCCTTTAGAGACAAGAAAAACATGAAAGGAGTTGGTTTTGTGAAAGAGTAAAGAATAGAAAGACGAAATTTACCTGCATGCAATGAAAGAGTGCTATTTGCAACGAGTACAGGTCAGCAATATGTGACTGTAGGGGGGGGGGCTGGAACTATTTCCGGGGTATGGAAAATTTGGGTGTTGTTCTCTCTTTCCTAGTTGCACTCAACTAGGAAAGAAGTTATTAAGCACTAAAGTTCACTGTTATGGAGGTTAAGTTGGCGTAAACAGCGTATTAATAAACATCTATATTAAGAAGAATGACTAGGACGACATTTGGGCAGACGTGCTATGCGTTTCCGCTCGCTACGCTCGCTCAAGAACATATAAAAACTCTAGTGAATCCAACTCTCTGTTATGGATAGAATTCCGATGTTATGGAGGTTATAAATGGTTTATCAACATTTCAAACGAGAGTTCTTTGTTTCCTAATGTTAGATGTCTGCGCATGCGCACGTTTACAAATACGTTGTTTAACAATGACCTTTATTGCTTAATAACTTCTTTCCTAGTTGAGAGCAAATTTTTTTTTAACGGATCCGTATGCATCAAAATACGTTATAGTGCCAAATTTGAAAAAAAAACAGTGCTGAGGACGCTCTCTTTCAGTTTAACCAAAAATGAAGTTAAATTTTGTAGACCAGTGTAGTTGCTTCTAATCCTTTACATATCCCTAAAGGCACTAGGGGTATGAACGGAACCACGCTAAGATGACGCAGTTCCTGCTCGTCGGACTTTTATGATTATTTGAAAAAGTTAAAACATGTACATATTTTTTTCAATATCTATTCGACTCATAAGTGTAAATTTTTCCTTTACTATTATTATTATTATTTTATTTTATTTTCTATTGTTTTTTTGTTGACTAAGTATTTGATGTTTTTCTTTTATTATTTGTTTGTATTCACTGTTCACACAACATTGTTGTATTCAAATAACAGAACCAGACCCCCTGGAAATATAATTGCAATTTACAAAATACAGTAAATATCCATTACAATAATTGGTTAGTAATCTTAGATGTGATTGTCTTTAAATTTTCCTCCCTGAAATGTTAGAGCTGGCAATGACCCTTTAACAACGACCTGACAATAGCACGGCTTAGTGGTGTGCTTTGAAGACTGAGATATCCGTTGGTAACCCGCGGTGATGGTCAGGTACTTGGACATCAGAAGAAGCCGTCATACCAATATGGAGGCGTAACTTCCTATATAAGCTCAGCAGTTTCGGAAATAAGTCTATTTTCAGATCTGTACTTGTGGGAGTTGTATCTTGAGGAAGATGGAGCACGCTAATTGTTGGACAGTAGTTTCCCTAATCAGCTGTGTTGTCTGGTTGACCATGTGAGTACTCGCATTTATCAATCTTATCATCAAAAAAATGGTATCACTACTTTCTGTTAAACTTACTTTTTCACAATAATCTCTATAGCGAAAACTATTAAAGATGAATCGCTGTGTCCTATACGGAGCCTTGATAATATTACTTCATCGCGTCGAAGAAATTGTTTATTTTTCCAGGCTTAGATCGTGTTTGTAATTTATACACATAATAAAATTTTAACGGATCGCTATCTGAACATGGGAAATATATGGTAAAAAATACTACTAGGGTCCTTTATCAACGCATTAGTGCCCAAAATAATGATTTTTAGAATTGTTGTCTGTTTGTCTGTGCGCGCATATCTCAGAAACGGCTTATCCGATTTAGTTGCGGTTTCCCCTAATATATTGTGGTAAGCTTCACTTAACATTTAGTGTTTGTTTCATCTCAATTGGTGCATTAATAATAAAGTTGTGCCACTGTAAAGAATCAGGTCGAACATTTCATGAATTATCGTTAACACGATTCACATCAGTGTATTATGTTTTTTCGTCACTAAACTTTGTATATAGAATTCCCCTAGCAAATGATTGAACGAATTCGTTAACCAGCAAAATTGGCTCATCTGGAGGGGGGGGGGTACTCCGGACCCAAAGTAGTTATTCGCCCATACCGGCCGCAATTACTGTTGTTTTGCAACGAAACTCGGTATTCATTGTGGAAATACTAATAGAAAAATATGTTTTAAAAATAAGCTAAATCGGTTCACTAGGTGGGGGGTTTACTCTGGACGCAAATTACCAATTTTCCACTACCGGCCGTAATTTTTGTTATATTTTAACGAAACTGAACTACCCAAAACAATGATTTTTAGGATTTTTGTCTGTTTGTCTGTCAGACCCTCTATACACACTAGGGTTTAACAATCCCTAAGGGGTCAGATTAGTCACGTGTTAAAAATCCTTGCAGCCTGTATGCTTGATCCCCGATGGCTATACGCCTAATATCCTGAATAGAGAAGCATTTCTGTAAAGTGGAGTTTTTAAAAATACCCATACGACGGTGTTAATTATCCAAAATAAACCGAAAGATGTATCCAAAAATTCTGCCCTAAGTCACTACCCACGCGGACGAAGTCGCGGGCACAGCTATTTAAAATATTTGAAAATATAACAACTCAGCAACACGTTCATAATTTTCGTGCAATGAAAATCAGTGAAAAACGTTGTAGCCTTCATTTCCAGAAAATGTCTATTTTTTTTTTTATATTCTGTGAGTACACTGTATTGGCCTAGAAATTCCTTCATATTGGGAACTGTAATTCTCAATGCCCATTGTGGGGGGGGGGGGCTGCAGCCCCCTCATTATATACTCACTCCCATGATTTAGTGTTTAAATATTATTTACACTAGTGTTTTGCTCTAATATTCAAAATGATTAAATGATAATGCAAGAATAAGATTAGAACTAGTAATATTAACAAGTTTTGATTTTCATACCGATTCAGTTAATGTTGTTTTAGCGCGGTTCCTCCCTCCCCCATAGGGAGGAACCCCGCTTATAAGGTTGATACAATGAAACAATCCGGAAGTGCCGACTAGAAAATTTCGCGTTTCAGAACCCCTAGAGACCGAAAATAACGGTGGTTAAAATTTGTATTTATATATATATATATATATATATATGTATATATTTATTTATATATATATATATTTGTCTGTTCGCGGTTTTCTGGCTTCCCTGATGGTCCATTGAACTTCAAGCCTTCATCAGGGCTGTAAATACAAGTAGGACATATTTAACACTAATATATGCACATATCTATGTAAATATACCTAACATATATATATATATATACATATATATATATATATATACATATACATATATAATATATATATATTTATATATATACATATATAATATATATATATATTTATATATATGCATATACACATACACATATACACGCACACATATGTACATATATATGCCCACATACATACACATATGGGGTATGTATTATTAAGTAGCAGTGACCTAACCCGGACAATCCCTACCTTGCATCATCAACGGTCAACGATCTCCTCTCAACAAAATAATAACTGCTTCTATTTTAATCTTTCGAAATTAGACTAGGGATAAGAACGGAACCGCGCTAAGATGAGGCAGTTCCTGCGAGTCGGACTTTTTTCTCATTCAAGTGGGACCACAACACAATCACTTAGTTTTTTTTTTCAATTGCTCAAGCCTAATGTATATTTGCTTGTGATTGTAGGGGTTCCAGAGCCAACACCCTCGCACACGCAACAAGCATCAAGCCCAGATCCATGAATGAAAACGTAAGTATATGTAATCTATTTATATAAAAATCACGTGTCTGTCTGTTTGTTTGTTCCTTATAAAAATCCACACCGTTTGACCGTTTTTGACCAAACTTGGAATAATGGTAGGTCTTGATACGAGAAATCTCCTAGGCTAGGTCAAAAAAATCTACCACCTGTCTGTCTGTATGTTTGTCCCTTATAAAAATCCATACCGTTCATCCGATTTTGACTAAACTCGGTACACATGTAGATCTTAATCTGGGGAGTGTCGTAGGCTAAGTCAAAAACGTCTACCAGCTGTCTGTCTGTATGTTTGTCCCTTATACAAATCCATACCGTTCATCCGATTTTGACTAAACTCGGTACACATGTAGATCTTAATCTGGGGAGAGTCGTAGGCTAAGTCAAAAACGTGTACCAGCTGTCTGTCTGTATGTTTGTCCCTTATACAAATCCACACCGTTCGTCCGATTTTGACTAAACTCGGTACACATGTAGATCTTAATCTGGGGAGTGTCGTAGGCTAAGTCAAAAACGTCTACCAGCTGTCTGTCTGTATGTTTGTCCCTTATACAAATCCATACCGTTCATCCGATTTTGACCAAACTCGGTACACATGTAGATCTTAATCTGGGGAGTGTCGTAGGCTAAGTCAAAAACGTCTTATAGCTGTCTGTCTGTATGTTTGTCCCTTATACAAATCCACACCGTTCGTCCGATTTTGACTAAACTCGGTACACATGTAGATCTTAATCTGGGGAGAGTCGTAGGCTAAGTCAAAAACGTCTACCAGCTGTCTGTCTGTATGTTTGTTCTTTATACAAACCCACACCGTTTGACGGATTTTGATCAAACTGGGCACACAGGTTGGTCTTGATCAGGGGATTGTCATAGGCCAGGTCAAAAACGTCTACCAGCTGCTGTCTGTCTGAATATTGTTGTTTCTTTTTATAAAAATCCACACCGTTAGACCGATTATAACCAAACTTGGCATACATGTATGTCTTGATACGGGGGTGTTATAGGTTATGTCAAAGTCGTCTAGGACTCAAGAGTTGGGAGGTCACGGGTTCGAAACAGTTACAGATTCGTGTTATTAGATTTTAATAATACTTATTTGGTTTCTAATTTATTTAGGCTTTTCTATATGCAGAAAGTAGGTAGCATGGCACGCCGGGTAACAGCTAGTCTCTTATATAAAACAGCAATATTTAAAGCAATAGTTCTACTCCTTAAATTTTATAGAAGTTGCAATGGGCTAGTTTCCGTCTGCATTGTGCAGTTTCCATGGAATTGGAGAGTTGAACCATTGACACTTCCCGCCCTGATAACGTTATCAGAGAAAGCTGCATTTTATAAAACTAATGTCATTTCAATAATGCCTGTATGTTTTGTATTCCAGTATCTGGAGGACCTGCGGAGAGAGGTTGTGAAGAGCGTAGCTTCAGGATGTCAGATAGCTCTCGACCAATGTCGACAAGACTTCAAGTGGGAAAGATGGAATTGTCCGGAAAATGAATTCGCAAGGTAACCATTTTACAATGAGCTTAATTAAAGTTTCGGAAGCTTGGTGGCCGTGACCGTTAAGACGTGAACACAACACTCCGTGCCAAAAGTCGTGGGTTCGTTTCCCACTAAGGGGTGGTAGCTTTTCTTTAGAAAAAAGAAAAGGCATCAGCCCTATCCTGGCTAGAGAAGGGTGGTAACCTATAAATAACCCTGGTTAAAATTCTTAGTCAATATTAAAGGACGTTAAAATTTAAATAAATAATTAACGTTTCAATTATTGATCTAACCAATATTTGTGTCTATTGTTGCAATTGGTGAGCAGAATACTTAATTTTAAGCCCGATATTCTGAATTATATTTTATTAGAATAAAAATTTAAGGCACTACCTATAAGGGTGGGTTTACACTTGGTAGTTATTGCAGGATATTTATATCAGAGAGAAATTGCGACTATTGAATCCCCATGTAAAATGTATGTCGGCAAGAAATTGCTCATGGTAGAATTTATTGCTGACATACATTTTACATGGGGTTTCAATAGTCGCAATTTTTCTCTGATATAAATATCCTGCAATAACTAGCAAGTATAAACCTACCCTTAAATATGCAACGAGTAAAAACGGTTTTGTACCACGGTGCGATTGAATCCGTTTGTCATAGCTAAGGATATCTTCTCAGGACCTCTCAATGAAAGATGTGGATTCCGGTAAAGAAAGATGTACAACCATTTCTTTCGGGCCACATTACTTTCTTTGTTGAATGTATGAGGATTACTAAGAGGGCAGAGTAAGAAATGCCAGGCAGAATGGTTTGTCTGCGGAGGTCGCTGCAAAGAAACGTTTGGGAAGATATAAGCCTCTTTTTTAAGTAGATCAAGGAAAGGAACTTGTAGGGCATATCCTCACACTGGAAGAAAGATTATTTCTACAGAGACTGACAGATTTAAGAGAACTTGCATTTCAGTTAGTGAAAAAAATAGTATTCCTCATACATTCAACAAAGAAAGCAAGGTGGCCCGAAAGAAATGGTTGTACATCGTTCTTTACCGGAATCCACAACTTTCATTGAGAGGTCCTGAGAAGATATCCTTAGCTATGACAAACGGATTCAATCGCACCGTGGTACAAAACCGTTTTTACTCTATTACTCGTTGCATATTTAAGGGTGGGTTTACACTTGCTAGTTATTGCAGGATATTTCTATCAGAGAGAAATTGAAAACCCATGTAAAATGTATGTCGGCAATAAATTGCTCATGGTAGAATTTATTGCAGACATACATTATACATGGGGTTTCAATAGTCGCAATTTCTCTCTGATATAAATATCCTGCAATAACTAGCAAGTGTAAACCCACCCTAAGCCACATTTGTGTCAGCGTGCTCCTTGGATATCCACCTTTACCCCAGCGGGCCCGCATGTCCCGTGGACACAAACCGCATCCGAATTTTAACCGCCGTTATTTTAATGGCGAGATAACCCGCGCAAATCCGTAATGTAAGTGGTACATACGAGACTGTAAGGGTGTGATTCTGTCAGTATGTAAACTTACATCTGACACTTCTCGCAGGTAATGTTGTCGGATAGATAATTATCATAATTATTATATTCGACACCTGAGATATATTTCCTGAGAGAAGGGTTAGGTGTAAACCCACCCTTATTGCTCGTGATAGAAATATATACCTCAGACATAAATTGTTATCAGTTTACATTAGTCACAATTTCTGTCTTAGTGTGCGTTTACATCTGATAGTTATTGCAGGATATTTATGTCAGACAGAAATTGCGGCTAATGTAAACTGCGAGCAATTTATATCTGAGATACATATATATTTCTATCACGAGCTATAAGTGTCGACACTTCTATACCGTCAGGTGTAAACACTGATTATTTGCAACATGACCCATGAAGGCCAGTAAATTTATCGCAAATTTGAGCAAATCCAGAATTGTCGTATACATATCGCCGATACAAATGCAAAGTATCGAATGTGAAAAAATGAATTTCTCATTTTCAATATTTACTGATTGGTGTTGGACTGGTGGACGTCAAACTGTCGAATCTAAGTTCACTCAGTGTAAGGGGAGAGTAACCATGGGCGTATATAAGGGGAGGGGGCTGCACCCCCCCCCCCTGAAATTTTGATTTGATCGGTAAAGATTTCATAAAACCCAAAAAAATAAATTAAATCAGATCATTTAGTTCATAAAACATATTCTATTTTGGGTTTAATAGCGTTTAAGTTGGCTAAATCTCTTTTCCAAGATCTAAATTGTTAGCATTCCATACACCGGAAATGGTCTCAGCCCCCCCCAAAATTTTCCCAGCCCCCTCCGAAATTATTTTCTATTTACGCCCATGAGAGTAACCACTGTCAAATGGTCGAATCTGCCGACTATTTGATTCTACCAAACCAAAATAATGAATTTTTTCACTTTGGAAATTGGTGATTTTTCACATTCGATACTTTGCATTTGTATCGACCATATCCATGACATAAATATCTAGCTATTTCTGTCAGTATGTAAACTTGCAGGATGTATCCTGCACCTGACATATATTTCCCGCGAGAAGTGTCAGATGTAAACGCACCCTAACCCGCAACACCATTAGGTATGGATCGGCAACACTAACCACGGGGAGGCCTTGTTAAGTGAATAAAACAATGCCGTTCCACTGTTACAGGAGATTCAGCCAGCCCGCGACCCGAGAGATGGCCTACGTTGCATCAGTGACTGCAGCCGGGATCACATACGCCGTGGCGAGGTCCTGCGCCAGGGGACAGATGCACTTGGACTGCAAGTGCCTCAAGGAGAGGCATCGAGACGAGCAGGCTTCCTGGGATTGGGAGAACTGCAGTTCCGATCTGAAGGCTGGTCAGGAAGTTGCGGGGATGTTCTTGAAGGCACTTGAAGAAGGAGCACAAGACATCAAGGCACAAGCTAACAACCACAACTACAGGCTAGGCAGGAAGGCAAGTATACATCTTTTCTTCTGATATAGTCGGAGAGCTGGTAACGCACTTTTCATGAAGTGTTTTATGCACCTTGAAATTTTGCTATAATGTACCTCTTGGGTAGATAAGAAGGTATATATGTGTTTCCTGAACATAACTTGGAACACCAGGTACTGCGCATAGGGGAAAGGTGCCAAACAATATTGTCCAAAAACAGTGTTTTATTTAGAAATCAACTATCATTAATGTAAAATAATTGCAAATTAAGCCAAATTTACAATGAATAATAAATAAGGCAGACACTGTTAAGGGGGTTAAAACGAAAATAAAAGGAAAAAACAATGTACCTAGTTTGTATTTTTAATATTAAATGACGTGATTTATTCACGCTGCGATTTAAACAGCGTCTTCAATAAACATATTTGAAAATAATTGCAAAAGGGCAGACACTTTAGTGGGGTTTAAGTATCAGAAAACATAAAAATAAATGTTGCCTATGATAGACTAGATAGATGCAGTGCGTGTAACCGAAAGAGTGAATAGAGCACCGCGCAGTTGTGGTTGCTCCCTGTGCTCTCATTGGTTCTTGCTTACATGATCTTGTACAGCTGTTCCGGTTTAAATGCGTGAATAAAACTCTCATGTAATATTAGAATAAAAACAATTAAGTTTTTTTTTTACATGTTATACCCCTTAAAAGTGTCTGCCTTATTCATTATTCGTTGTAAAATTGTCTTAATTTTACATTAAGGATAGTTGGCTTGTGAATAAAACTCAATTTTTGGGAAATATTTTTTTGCACCTTCCCCCAATGCGCAGTACCTGGTGTTCCACGGTAAGGCTAGCCAACACATATATATCTTCTTATCAAACCAAGAGGTACATTATAGCAAAATTTCAAGGTGCATAAAACACTTCATGAAACGTGCGGTTACTGGCTCTCGGGCTAATATAGAAATTATCTTGCTAGGACTTTACATTGTTCTGACCATTGAGTTAGTAGATGATGGAGGGAGTGTTATCTATCTTCCAATGCTAAAAAAGTGTTGGTTTATAATCGGCCATGTTAGTGTGACTAGTGACGCGCGAAAATTTGAATCTGAATATGATTTAAACGAATATATATATATATATATATATATATATATATATATATATATATATATATATATATATCATATACTTATTGATTTATATTTATAGATATACAAGCTGAATACCCGTGCTTCACCACGGCCGATAAGTTTTTTTTATATTGAGTATTTTTTATATATAAGATATAATCAAAATTAACGCTACTACATAATTTTGTACAGCTTATTATTGCACGGACTTTTTTTTTATTTTTGTGTTAACGCTTTATAGCGATGTACAGAACTTTGCACGGACTTTAAAGTTACCCAGGAAACACTATGTGGAGGTAACCCCGAACCGGTGGAGAGTAAAAAAAAAAAAAAAAAAAAAAAAAAAAAAAAAACGCTTAAAAAGTTAGGTAAACAGAGACAAACGTCAGTACTCCAGCACACACAATATGGACAACAATAAACAGAATACTGCACCGAAGATACAAACAACCCATTACTGCACTACAGTACAACAACTCACTGACAACTGATGTTCCTCTGATGTGTAATTTGCTGGGCTCACATTTCAGTAAAGTTTCTAGTTCCCAAAATTACACTGATGAGTTTCAACAATACAAAGACTCAAGAGAAACTATACCTTTACTCATCCATACCGATTACAACCACCCTCTAAACGACTTTTTTACATACCATGAACTAAAACTTGCACTGACTAACTTACCCAATACTGCTCCAGGAAAAGACCTAATATGTTACCAAATGCTAAAGAACTTACCAGACTGTGCTCTTAGCGCTCTTCTAACTATTTTCAATACAATTTATAAATCCGGAACCTACCCTGATTCTTGGAGGAAATCTATTGTGATACCTATTTTAAAACAAGGGAAAGATGCAACCCCCCCCCCCCCCCCAAGTTTTCGCCCTGTTTCTTTGACCAACTGTGTCTGTAAACTATTTGAGAAAATGCTTACTAGAAGGTTACAGTGGTTTTTGGATAAATTTGAGCTACTATCGCCTTTTTCAATGTGGTTTCAGGAAACAGCATTCTACCACACACCACTTAACCAGACTAGAGAATGACATTCTCAATGCATTTTTAAATAAGAATTTCCTTGTTGCTGTAGCCTTAGATGTGGAAAAGGCATATGACACAGTTTGGAGGCGATTAATTCTAACCAAATTAACTGAATGGGGAATACAGGGAAACATGCTGAGGTTTATAAATAATTACCTGCACAATAGATCCTTCCAGGTCAGGATTGGATTGGAATTATCTGAGGAGTTCTTACAAGAAAATGGTGTTCCACAAGGGGGAGTTCTCAGTACCACGCTCTTCAATATAGCAATGAACTCTGTCTGTGAGTTCATACCTCAGGACGTGAGTTATTGTTTATTTGCAGACGATGTATTAATTTATCATGCATCGTGCAATTATGAAACAGCCTGCAATAAAATACAGCTAGCATTGGAGAAATTACAGCATTGGGAGAACAATACAGGGTTCAGGTTTTCAAATGAAAAGTCTAGATGTATTGTGTTCACAAAGAAAAGACGCTGTGAAGATCCTAACCTCGTTTTACACAACTCTACTATACATAACACCGACAACATCAAAATTCTAGGGCTGACATTTGATAAGAAGCTAACTTGGATTCCCCACTTAAAAGATCTTGTCCTTAGATGCAAGAGATCATTGAATCTACTAAGAATTCTAAGCAACACTAAGTGGGGAGCGGACAGATGTTCTATGCTCAAGTTTTACCGTGCCTATACCAGGTCATTACTGGACTACGGCTGTGTAGCATACTCATCGACGAGACATCAAGACACGTTTACAAATCATGTTTCCAAGAAATACTTAACGGGAACCCTGACAGCCTCTTTTCTTTCAGTGATGGCTCTCGGACTGAGGTAGGAACTGGTGCTGCTGCAATAATCGAAGGAAAGGTTTTCAAACAGAAACTAGCAACAGTATCTAGTTCATATTCTGCTGAGTTGCAGGCAATGTTGTTAGCTTTGTACAATATAAAGAAAAAAGTGATTTTGTTTACAGACTCTTTGAGCTCACTAAAAACGATACATAATACATTCAATGCACACCCTTGGCAACCAAAATTTTAAATGGAATTATTCGATTACAAAATTTAAACAAACACGTAACACTGGTGTGGCTACCGGGGCACGTAGACATTAAACAAAGCACAGACGTTGACAGACAAGCCAAATTGGCAACCACACTACAGAACATAACAACAAGTGAAACAACTTACGAGGATCTAACGACATATTATAGCAACCAAATACTTATTCAGTAGCAGACAGCATGGCACAACACTAACTACGACACATTAAACCAACAGTGGCAGAATGGCCATCCAGCAGAAGAGGAAACCGGAGAGAAGAGGTAGTTCTAACTCGACTCCGAATTGGCCATTCTCTACTTACTCACGGACACCTTATGACTAGACAAGACGCACCAACATGTAGACAATGCAACCAACTCCTAACGATAAGACATATACTTACAGACTGTCGAAGAAGAGAACAATTAAACATACCCACTCACCTTACAGAACTCTTGTCCGATGGTAGCCATTATTTGAATCAGATATTTAAATATTTACAAACTACACAGATATATCAAACAATTTAACGAACTCATGATAATGTTTACTCTGTCATTTTTTTTTATAACTTCCTTACTTTTAATTTATTTTATTTTATATTTTTTATTTTATTTTTGGCTTTTAAATCTATTTGATACTTTTTTGAAATTATATTTATTTCTTTTATGTAATGATTATGCATTATAATTTATTTAATAATATTATCTTTTTGTTCAAAGCTGACGTTTCCATAAAGACTTGCTAATTTGCTAGTCGCCTCCGTTGCGATCAAGCAGTAAATAAAGAAATAAACAGAAACAAATACACGTTGAAAACCATAAAACTAACAAATTTTAAGTTTTTAGCACTTATCTCTTCGATTGACATCGCCCCACCGAAGATTACAGCAGAATCTTATTGTAGAGAATTTAGTAACCTTTCGAATAGCCGCCTTCCACTTACTACGAGTTCCCAACCGTTTTCGAGATATTTTAGAAAATATACTGAGATCCGAAAACTTTGTATCACCATTCATACAATTTTTTCCCAAATACGTCGTTTCTGAATACCCAAACAGAAAATTAGTTTTGAAAAGTATTTCTATCAATTTTTCTGGTATATGGCTACAGAGCTTGCTTAAAAAATGGTTTCATTCGTTTTCCTACGTTAAGGAATTTTTCGCACAAATTTCGCTCCAAAAACCATGTTCCAGTAAACGGATTCAACTGGTTAATGAACTTGACCTTTATAATGAGAAGAAAGATTTTTGTACCAAATGTTATCAAAATCGAACCATTTTTGAGCCGATGAGGAACTTCTTAATAATTCATGCCCCCTAAAAGTACTTAAACATTTGAATATCAAAAAACCCTTTCTTAGCGAGTGTTTACATTCTAAACTGAGAGTCCGTGCAAAATTTCAAATTTTTGTGTCAAGTGGTTCGGGATATTATTACCTCGGATTGAGCATCACCAGGGCGTAAACTCTATCAGTGACAAAATCACAGTTTATTTATAGTAATTCAAGGTCTGCTATTATAGTTGAAATTAACCTCAATTTAAAATAATACTATGAAATACATACAATACGGTAACAGCTGTTCTTTATCGTCCTAGCAACACATGCTGCCTTGGCTTGCCTGCTCTAACCAACTCAAACTTTAAACCCCTCTAAAAATACTTAAAAATTCGAATATCAAAAAATCCTTTCTTAGTGAGTGCCTACGTTATGTAGGGAGTGCACATGCAAAATTTCAAAATTTTCTGTCGAGCGGTTTGGGCTGGGCGATGATAGGTCAGTGAGTGGTATTTGACAAATATATAGTAGATTCAAATGTCAATTAATACAAATAGGATATATAAATTCGTATAATTTCATTGTTTTTTTACAATAATATTCAAATATTCACGTTTTCGCGCGCCCTTGGTGACACTGGCATGGCAAATTTTAGGCTTCAACTTTTTTCGTTTAGACTCCCTCCCCTCCCTTCTAACTCAATGGTTCTGACGCAATTATCTTGCCATGATATTACATTGTTCTGATGCAATTATCTTGCTATGATATGGGCGTAAATAGCAAATTATTTCGGGGGGTGGGGATCAATTCGGGGTATGGAATACTAACAATCTAAAACTAATTTTTTCTCAACTAAATGATTTTCCTTAATTTATTTTTTTAGCCATCAAATTAAACTTTCGAGGGGGGGGGGGGGCTGAGCCCTCGCTACCTTAGACCGCAGCTATTTTCTTATTAGAAACACAAGTTCCTGACTCTAAAAGGAAACATATATGCCTTTATTCAGTTCCATTCAATGAAATACCACGAAACAAATGTTTATCTGTCTAGGAAGGGAAGGTTTTCTAGAAACCCTCCGGCCGGTCGGCTTAACTTATTACATATTATTTATCATTTTTTAATAATTAGTTTACTAAAACAATTAAGATCTTTCAAATATTTCACATTGATTTTTATTATTTTATTTTATTTCTATGCATTTGTTACTTTGTTAAATGTTCAATAATTTATTTGATAACTTTGTTATTTAACTTACTATCCGTAATATAACTTTTTTTTTTTTTTTTTTTTTTAGTAATACGTTTATTTAACATCTGTACATTTGGAGAGTACATTAGTTAAGTTTGCTCTCAGATAAAAATAATAATTATATACAGAATTGAGTTGAAATACAAAATAAATAAAAAAACAAATAAGCAAATAAATAAAAAATAAAATAAAAAATAAAAAAAAAAGAAAAAAAAAAGAAAGAAAAAGTACATAAAAAACAAAACAAACAAAAACAATGAATAGGAAATAATAATAAAAATAATAACACCATAATAATAACACTTTTGGAAGGAGCCAATCAATACTGGCACTTCCTACTTAGAATAATGTTTTGTCCCTATTCAGTTAATTGATCACGAGGCCAATGTCTCTTGAGCCTTCTAGGCGGATTTTTGGGGTGAGTTTGGGAGGAAAGTGTTTGTGCTCTAGGATTGGGATGGAAGGACAGTTTGGAATGAAACGTTAGGAAGCGGGATTTTGCCAGTTCTTGAACGAAAGGGATGTTGAGGTCACTATGAAGGGTTTTATTGGAAACATAGAAAGGAGCATTAACTATTTTGCGGAGGACTTTGGATTGGAATGCCTGTATTCTCTGTATGTTAGAAGTTTTAGTTGTTCCCCAGAGTTCAAGTCCGTAAGTCCAAATAGGTCGGATTATGGTTTTGTAAACAATGAGTTTGTTGTGTATTGTCAGTTTTGATGAAGGTCCCAGTAGTCGTCGTAAGAGTCCGTATCTCCTGTTCAGTTCCTGTCTTTTCAGTCGGGTGTGTGGGTTCCAAGTGAGTCTACTGTCCAGTAATAATCCCAGGTAGCGCACCTCGTTGGATATGGGGAGTTCGTGGCTGAATATGATGACTGGAGGGCAGGTTCTCTTATTGAGGGTGAATGTGATTTGGCAGCATTTCTCTGGATTCACCTTTATTTTCCACTTGTTGCACCAGTGCTCGACAGATTCCAGATGTTCTTGTAGATAACAGGAAGCAGTTACGGGGTCAGGAGAGGAGGAAAATATGGCTGTATCATCAGCATAGGTAGTTAAGTGGGTGCTGGGGTGGGTAGGGATGTCTGCGGTGTATAAAAGGTAGAGGAGAGGACCAAGAATACTTCCCTGTGGTACTCCGGAGGAAATGGGATGGGAACTAGACAATGCGGAACCGGATCTTACTTGGAAGGAGCGGTTAGATAGATAGGATTGCAGGATTAGGAAATATGTGTGAGGAAGTATGCGCTTTATTTTGTATAACAACCCCGGGTGCCAAACACGATCGAACGCTTGGGCGACGTCGAGAATTTCCGGGGGAGGGGGATATTGCAGCCCTCTCTCCTTATATAGTCACATGTGCTATGACATTACATTCTAGTTAATGCAATTATCTTGCTATGACATTACATTGTTCTGATTGAATTTGCAGAGCGTAGAACTGGAAGAAGGGGAAGAATGCAAGTGTCATGGCGTGTCAGGATCGTGTACAACCAGGACCTGTTGGGGAAGAGTCGCTCCATTTCCTAAGATTGGCCGAATCCTGAAGGATAAGTATCAGAAGGCACTCAGGGTTGCAGCTAACATGCATTCCAGACCGCTGGAATCCGGACACGAGGACCAGATGGTCTTCCTAGAAGATTCTCCAGACTACTGCAAACCTAATGCTACTCCAGGTAAAAACATTCATACTAGGAAAGATGTATTGATTAATTAGGAGTTGGTTGACTTCATCAAAACCCACTCTATAATAACACTTTATAATAGAACACAACTTACGAACACAGCATTACGAAAGGGCAGTTAACGACTAACGTTATAAGGAAATACGCTAGGCCAATGCCACAGCTATATACGGTGGCATTGGCCACTGTATACAAAGTAATACAAATTTATAAATAACTAGCTGAATACCCGTGCTTCGTCACGGCAGATAAGTAGTTATTAGCTGAATACCCGTGCTTCGTCACGGCAGATAAGTAGTTACTAGCTGAATACCCGTGCTTCGTCACGGCAGATAAGTAGTTATTAGCTGAATACCCGTGCTTCGTCACGGCAGATAAGTAGTTACTAGCTGAATACCCGTGCTTCGTCACGGCAGATAAGTAGTTACTAGCTGAATACCCGTGCTTCGTCACGGCAGATAAGTAGTTACTAGCTGAATACCCGTGCTTCGTCACGGCAGATAAGTAGTTATTAGCTGAATACCCGTGCTTCGTCACGGCAGATAAGTAGTTACTAGCTGAATACCCGTGCTTCGTCACGGCAGATAAGTAGTTACTAGCTGAATACCCGTGCTTCGTCACGGCAGATAAGTAGTTACTAGCTGAATACCCGTGCTTCGTCACGGCAGATAAGTAGTTACTAGCTGAATACCCGTGCTTCGTCACGGCAGATAAGTAGTTACTAGCTGAATACCCGTGCTTCGTCACGGCAGATAAGTAGTTACTAGCTGAATACCCGTGCTTCGTCACGGCAGATAAGTAGTTACTAGCTGAATACCCGTGCTTCGTCACGGCAGATAAGTAGTTACTAGCTGAATACCCGTGCTTCGTCACGGCAGATAAGTAGTTACTAGCTGAATACCCGTGCTTCGTCACGGCAGATAAGTAGTTACTAGCTGAATACCCGTGCTTCGTCACGGCAGATAAGTAGTTACTAGCTGAATACCCGTGCTTCGTCACGGCAGATAAGTAGTTACTAGCTGAATACCCGTGCTTCGTCACGGCGGATAAGTAGTTACTAGCTGAATACCCGTGCTTCGTCACGGCGGATAAGTAGTTACTAGCTGAATACCCGTGCTTCGTCACGGCGGATAAGTAGTTACTAGCTGAATACCCGTGCTTCGTCACGGCGGATAAGTAGTTACTAGCTGAATACCCGTGCTTCGTCACGGCAGGTAAGTAGTTACTAGCTGAATACCCGTGCTTCGTCACGGTAAGTAGTTATTTTATTGCCTTAAATAATGTTTCATTAAAATTACGTAACTATACAATTTTGTGCAGTTTATTATAGCACGGTTCCCGTCATACTATATTTTATTCAATGGGCGTTAAAATTTAAAAGTTTATGTTTCCAAAAAGTTATTTGGAAACACACATTATATTTGCGAGCATTACCAAGGTTATAGGCGAGGAGGCTGTGCAAGGGTTCCGGATATTATTGCCTCACCTAGAAAACTCTAAGGATAGGCTTACCATACATCACGGTTTGACCGGGACTGTCCCAGTATTTTGCAATTGTTTCGGTGTCCCGCCCGGTTTTATCAATGTCCCGGAAAAGGCTGTAAGATGTAAAAAGTAATGAATTCATGTTTATAAGAATCTTTTATAAA
Source organism: Gonocerus acuteangulatus (assembly GCA_946811695.1). Lineage (NCBI taxonomy): Eukaryota > Metazoa > Arthropoda > Insecta > Hemiptera > Coreidae > Gonocerus > Gonocerus acuteangulatus. Next base: position 108,057,078 of record OX328125.1, on the reverse strand, counting down.
TCGGTTACTTTTCTACAATCAACATTTTTACTACTGCTCACAGTGTCAAAGATATGAGAAGTAATCTACCTGTAAAACGCTGGAACTACCTGCACAGCGCTGCCAGCTGCCAGACACTACTATTTGGCTGAGAGATTTTTTTAAGAAAATCAAGTATGAAAAAAAGTTCCTTTCTTATTTTTAAGGTTTGGGTAGACTAACAGTTCAGGATCCCCCCTTCCCGTTAGTTGCTAGGCTTAAAACTCACCATTTTGCTTATAATTTGTACTGTTTTTATTCCCCCCCCCCCGGTATGCCCATCCCATATTAATGTGTACCGGTTTAACTCTCCAAAAATATGGCAAGCCTATCTGACGGGAACAGGGAGAAAAGAAACGCAATTAAAACTCTATGAGTGACAGTTTATTTCTAGTAATTCAAGGACTGCCATCATTGTGGAAATTAACCTCAATTAAAAATAATACTATGAAATAGATAATGTACGGTAACAGCTGTTCTGTTATCGTCCTAGCAACGCTTGCTGCCTAGGCTTGCATGCTCTAACCAACTCAAACTTTAAACCCCTCTAAAAATACTTAAAAATTCGAATATCAAAAATCCTTTCTTAGTGAGTGCCTACGTTATATAGGGAGTGTCCATGCAAAATTTCAAAATTTTCTGTCGAGCGGCTTGGGCTGGGCGATGATAGGTCAGTGAGTGAGTGGTATTTGACAAATATATAGTAGATTGAATTTCCAAATATCACTACAACAAATATATTTTATAGAATCGATGGTCTTCAAGAGAGAAAGATCATTTCGAATTTAATACTTTTACAAATATGAGGTTGCAGAGAGTTATAACCTGTACGCCTTATACTTCTCCTCTTTTACTGCGGCTAAAATAGACTGTCATGGCTACCCCCGATCAGCTGTTCTCAATCATTAGTATCTTTGATAATAATACATTAAGTAAATCATTTCATAAAAATAAATACACATAAGTGATATATACATACAAAGAAAATATGAATATCATTAAAAATACCCTGTGAAAAAAAAAAAAAAAACGAAAAAAAAAACAAGAACGGAGATTCAATTTCTAGGAAAATACAATGGAATTTCCTAGACAGTTAATAGTAAATTACACAGAAATATCGACAGATAAATAAAATCTTCAAGTTTAAATCTTGGGCCCGGATTTACCTAACATTGTGCGGCGAAAGTATGACCCACTAAATCCATTTTGCTTCTAAATTAAATGTCCTCCTATTCTGCCTCGAATCGAGCCTTGGATTATAGGCTGTAGTAGTAACAGTTTTTATTTATCATCAAAATGTATGTATCTTTAGACGAATTTCAAACATATGGAAAGAGTCGTGGGTTTGATTCCCACTATGGGATGGTGGCTTTTCTTTAAACCTTTGAAAAGAAAAGGCATCAGCCATATCCTGGCTAGAAAAGTGTGGTAACCTACAGATAACACGTCTCAAAATTCTTAGTTAATAATAATGGACGTTAAAATTTAAATAAACATATCGTCCCTACTATGTCAAACTGTAATCTGTAATTTTGTTATAATGTAAACAAATCAAACTATTTACCAACTAATAATATTTATGCCCTTGTTACAATATTTTAGGCTGGCCAGGAACGGAAGGTAGAATCTGCTCCCGTCGCAAGAGCACGAAAGCAGACAAATCAGAACGAAGATCTTGTAGAGAACTGTGCAGATCTTGCGGGCATCAGGTGCGCAGAAGACCGCGCAAGACCGTCTGGAACTGCAACTGCACATTCCATTACTGTTGCAACGTTACCTGTTCAACATGCACCAAGATGGAACATGAGAATTATTGCGACGCATCACCTTCTCTCATCCGAAGACGATCCACTCTATTCACCCAGCTCTTTAGCGGCCATCTTTAATATTACCAACAAATACTTCATGTATTATTAATATGACCTAATTACTCATGTACATATATTTTAAGAGAGGTGCATGGAGAGATATAACTTGTCATGTGGGGAAAGCGTAGAGGGGGCTCGACGTTGCCAGTTCCACAACCCTCCCAGCCCCGGCGCGAGAGGAATGGCAACCCAGCAAGACCTTCCACTAGGTTGACTAGAGGCGCCTCCACCTTCCCGTCCACAGCTGAGTGACAATGTCCCACCATAGTAAAAATGTATTTTACTATAGTTTTGATAGTGTAGTAACTATTACTACTACAATTTACTACTCAGCGTTTTAATAAGCCTAAATATATTAATGAATGAGTTCATAAAATTTAAAGAAAATGTTTACCTTACTAAAAAACAACATTTGCCTATAAATTGAAATTGTTCTAATCTTTAAAATGTGTATGTAGAGTTTATTTAATATTTTTTTCTAATTTTAAGTGTTTAGATTTAAGAATATATAACTACTTTTCAATTCGTTAAAATACAATAAGTATTAAACTATTAAATGGAAGAAATTGTTTTTATAATTTCACATCCTAACTTTGTCTATTACAATTATTTTCATTGTTACATTGTGTGTATAGATTTGAGAATATATAACTACTTTTCAATGTATTTTTATTGAGTGATAACTTATTACAATTCTTTTCCACCGTATCCGTATAAATAGAAACAGAGCCCCAAAAGTTGGGAGAGCCGCTCGACCTATAGCCCGTTCATTTAGATGGAATAATTCAAATCCCGCATGCTCGAAATTCAGCGGGAATTACTCCCGGCGGGTCCGCCATTTGCAATAATGTTTCAATGAAGTACACGCTACGTGAAACTCAATAAAAACTGATTATGTCTCGTTTAGAACTTGGGAAGGTTATGAGAGATCAGGCAAGGGAGATATATTTTAAATATTGTTTAATATTTATCAACACTTAGCCAAAGCTATGGCTGAAAACAATTTAGACTATAACATTTCCTGTTCAAACAGATGTTTAGGTGGGGGGGAAAGGGCGTGACCTTTATTCCCGGTAGAACATTGGCGCTACAAAAATCTGTAATAAACTTATCACTATGAAATTTAAAACGTTTTCAGCCCTAGCTTTAGCAATGTATTGATAAATATTAAACACTATCTCCCTTACCTGAGCTCTCATAACCTTCCCAAGTCCTAAACGAGACATAATCAGTTTTGGAGTTTTAGGGAGCGTGTTCTTTACTGAAATAGTAATGCAAATGGCGGACACATGGGGAGAAATTCCCGCCAACGTTGCAGAATTAATCTCCTGGGTTTATCTGAACAGGCTATAGAAAGATCTTTTGTTCCCCTGCTAAACTCCTGGGTCAACTATAGTAGCCCTGCAAGAATTAATTTACAATTATAGAACAACTTTGTGATTATAGTTGTGATCACAGAAAAAGTAGATGTAATTATAGTCATAATCTAAAAAAAATGTTGTTGAGTGTAATTATAATCAAAAGTGAGATTACAAGTGTAATCTTAACCACACCTCGAGAGCCTGTGGTTATAATCATGATTTTACCAACACTGATGAGAAGCCTGTATGCAGTAGTTTTTCATTCTACTAGGGGAAAGTCGAGAAATTTCCGCTTGGCTACAGCCATTTTGAGTTTTCTAATATAACGATAAGAACAAGAAAGCGTGAAGGTGCCGCAGTTCCGGTTATACACCTATAAACCTTTACATAGGGAAGGCGGGACTGTAAAATAGTATTGGCAGCAAGCACTTGTAAGCTATGATCATACTAAAATATACCAAGCATTTACAATATATTTTCTGTATCGAGTGAATTATACTTTCCCCGTTTATTATAGAAGGACATCCATTTTAGTCCTGAGGATCAAGAAGATTGTATATTTCTGTGTTTTAAGAACCGACTCAACTGCTATTTAAAAAAGTCCGTCACGCAGGAGCTGCATAACTAAGCACTTTCCTCAGAATTTGGGTAGTGTAGACTGCTTTCCAGAACAATTTGCTTAAAATATCCTACATAAATAAAATAACAACATGAATAGTTCTCTTTTAAATTTGTAATGGTTATATAAATTTATAATCAATTCCTGATCTCTTAGAAGACTTAACTCAGTGTGTTTATCGTACAAAATACGAAACAAAATAAATAAATAAATTTGTAATGAGTAACTGATCAATTATTAATTTGCTTCCAGAGTTATGTTACCAACTACACTACGTAATAAAAACAAAAAAACCTCATATTATCGTATTTTGATCTAACGCAGGAACAGTTTACAGTCACTCTGGCGATAGAAAGCGCTCCTTGCGGCGGCTTTGTGAACCTACGTCTGGCGGGCTTTTCTATTGAAATATATTACAAATTAAACCCCCGCTTTCCGATTGACCGATTCAGCTCATTTTTACAACACTTCTTTCTCATGAGTTACCCACGACGTATACCACGTTTCGTTACAATACAGCAGAAATTACGAACGGTATGAATATATTAGGAATAAACCCCCGGAGTAACCCCCCCCTTCTAATGAACCGATTTGGTTTATTTTTACAACACATATTTACCTGTAGATTACCACTACGAATACCGAGTTTCGTCGAAATATACCAAAAATCACGGCTGGTAGTGGCGAATTGGTATTGTGGGTCCGGAGTAAACCCCCCCTTCTAATGATTCGATTTAGTTCATTTTTATATCTCACTTTTCTCTCTATATTACTACTACGAATACCAAGTTTCGTTTAAATATAACAAATATTACGGCTGACATAGTCAAATTAGTGTTTTGGGTTCGGGGTAAACCCCCCCCCCCCCCCCCTTCCGGTGGACCGACTTTGGTGGTTAACGAACTCGTTCAATCGTTTGCTAATTGAATGCTACATACCAAGTTTCGTGACGAAAAAACAAAAACTTTGGCCGCTATCGTGTTAACAGACATATATATATATATATATATATATATATATATATATATATATATATATATATATATATATATATATATATATATATATATATATATATATGTATATATAGATATATATAAACTTTAACGAAGAATAGATAATAATATATATATATATATATATATATATATATATATATATATATAATTTTACAGAAGGCTGCGGAAAGCGAGGGAGGCCCTGGCCAGGCAGGGCTTGGTACAAGATGACTCCTGGTGCCCAGGGGTGAGGAAGCGCTGGTGGGCTGACAGACTCTATTCGTCCAACGATGGAGCGGGACTGCGTATTGGCTCAATGAAGCAGCTGTGACCACTTCTGGTCGGGACTTCATCCAGTATGTTCGTACCCACATAAATGCACTACCGACCACCGTGAGAACGACTAGAGGTCGGCGTCAGGGCCGTATACTAACATGTAGGGCAGGTTGCCTGGAAGACGAGACCGGCACTCACGCTGTGCAACAATGCTATATTTCGCGGGGAGTTCGTTCTTTGAGACATGATACTGTGGTGAATGTGCTGGGTGGCGCCTTGGCCGGAGGGGGGTACGAGGTACACCTCGAGACAGTCCTGAGAGCTGATGGCCGGCGATGGAAGCCTGATATAATTGTGATGAAAGAGGGCAACACGACTATTGTGCACGCACAAATTGTTAATGGGAACACTGAACTAGATATGATGCACCGGGAGAAGTGTCGGAAGTATGGGAGACTCGCTGTCCGTTTTGCGGTGGGCCGAATGTTTGGCGTGCCTGTCACCGACGTGGAGGTAACGTCCTGTACATTGAGCTGGAGGGGTGTTTGGAGCGGTGCTTCTGCCAGGAGTTTAAGGCAGCTTGGTGTCCCTATGGGGGTGCTGAGAAGTATCACCTTTCGGGTTTTAAAGGGCTCCAGCATCATCTTCAGTCGACGGAGGACACTCCTCGCCGGGGCGGGCCGTTGAGGGTCGGTAGTCCTTATTTATTTACTTGTTTTAGTTATTTATTTATCACTGTGTACCTGTGTTTATTTTAATTTGTTGTGTGTGCATGTGAGTGTGTATGTGACGTATTTTGTATGGGACCACGTAGATACCTCCAGAGGAGCTCTGGCCTAGTGGATGAGGTTATATGAGTTAGACCAGGTTTGGCTGTATTTGATTTATTTTTTTTTATATATTATTTTAATGGTATTGTTAATTTGATTATTGTTATTATTTTATGAGTATCATTGTTAAGTATCGTTACATTTTATTTATTGTTTTTATTTATTAAGTTGTATTTTATGAAATTGATGGTCTTAAGTTATTTAGGTCTTACAGTAACCAGGCTTGTTGTGTTACCAAGCCTGAATAACGAGGGTGAAGGAGATGCCCAATTGTAAATTGACGTGTTTAGCATCTTATTTTTTATTTTGTGATAAATGTACATTCATCCATGTGAATTGTATCTCCTAATAATAAAAATAAATAAAAATATATACAAATTTTAACGGGGGTCATTTTTGGTGTCTACTAGGTAGGATCGATAAAGATTTGAAGAAATTTTTCAAAAATTCCGTCATGAGTCCAACCTCAATAGCTACTTTCCTTCTGAGGAAAGTGCTAAAAATAACTACAGTAATAAAGGACTTGTGATTGGTCCTTGTAGAATCCCATCGGTAAATGTCAGAAACTCTCCCCCTACGCTAATGTTCATTGAATTGTGGGGCATGTCAAGATGGCAAACGTCTATCAGGCATACAAATAAAATTACATATGCAGAGATAGACCAACTAGTAAAACTACATATGTATAGAAATGCTTACTGATAAAATTGCATTTGTATTGAAAGGCCTAGTAAAAATGCATTTTATAGAAAGAAGTTATTTGTTGATAATAATCTAAATAATATTGGGTGATACTCCTTTTTTCCTAAAGAATCTTGCAAAATATATTTTATTATTTACGATTTAGAAGACATAAATCACTTCGCAGATAATGAAACAGTTAGAATTTTGCAAGAGTGATGCTAATAATATTATAATAAGCTTGAAGGAAAAATAGAAACTAACTCTAAACTAAAGCTTCACTCAAGGAAAGTACTCTGGAAGAATTAACTTTATTCAATAAATTTTGTGCATATAAAAATAGATATATCTAAAAAAATAACAAATATAAATACATTTGTAAGGTATTTGGAGGAACATTCTTCATAAAGTGTATTCAGGATCGTGTTTATGCAGAGACAATTTGATGGTTCAATTAAAGAAAGATTAAGTATTCAAAAAAGAAAATGGGAAACAAAGTTAGGGCTTCTAAAATCCATAGAGAAAAATTTTAAAGGCTTTCAAACTATTTAGTACAATATTCAAGTGTTTTTTAAATATCTTAGGTTCTATTTGTATTAATACGAGTTGGTTTTAGTTGGTAAATTAATCATCTAACAGAACTTCCTATTGGGAAACTAATGATATTGGAAGAAAAATTACACGTGTCCATACATTGGTTAAGTGTAGGGCAGATTCAGGCGGGATGATAGGAGCAAGAAGTAAACGGAGAAGGTGATGGGAGCAAGAAGTAGACAGAGAAGGTGATGGGAGCACGAAGTAGACTGAGTAGGTGATGGGAGCACGAAATAGACTGAGAAGGTGATGGGAGCAAGAAGTAGACGGAGTAGGTGATGGGAGCAAGAAGTAGACGGATTAGGTGATGGAAGCACGAAGTAGACGGAGAAGGTGATGGGAGCACGAAGAAGGTGATGGGAGCAAGAAGTAGACGGAGAAGATGATGGGAGTAAGGGTACACCTACATTAGACCCGTATTTCTCCCGATCCAATATCGTTTCATTGACAACGGCCAACGTGAGTGCATACATTGGTCCCGACCCGATCTAGTCGCAGCTTGTCAGTAATGACCTCGTAGTGAAGTGAAAATGAGTGATTATAAGAAATACCACCTAATAAGCATAGAAACCTTTGATTACCTTGTTGGAGATATTAAGGAGGAGTTGAGAGGCCAATTAATCTTCCAGATATCAGTCCCGAAAAAAAATCTTAGCATATCAGTTAATTTCTAACTGTTACTGTACTATTAGAGAGGCATTAGTATTCATATTTTAAAATAATTTATAACTAAGGTAGCTAGAAGGTTATAAACATCTTTCCACATAATTTAATAAACAAGCGAAACAAAAAACAAAAATTTGACTAGACAAACTTGTTCTAAATTTTATTAGCTTTCATTTAAAAAACAAATGCATTGAAATCGTTTGAGTGGTAGACTGTTTTTAAAACCATATATGTCGTTTGGCACCATTTTGCGTCGGTTGTCTTATATCAGTCAAGAAACAAACAAGTTTGAATGGCTGAGAATTGGTGGCCATCGGATCGGGTTGGGTAGGGACCAATGTAGGCGCCTCCATTGCGAAGCTCGTGTTTGTTTTTCTAACGTGAGTCGGTGGCTATCGGATCGGGGCCAATGTAGGTACACCCTAAGAAGTAGACGGAGAAGGTGATGGGATCAAGAAGTAGGTGGAGAAGATAAAAGAAAAGATAAATGCTTTATATATAACAAATATTTATATTAATAATACAATTATGTCTTTTTTTCAATGTGAGATAAAAATTAATAACATTATTGCCAGCTATATTAATTATTAGACATTTTTAATGTAAAATATGGGAGAATTAGCTATTTCCACATCATATGGGAAGATATTACAAAATATAATTACACTGGGATGTCATAGAATACAGATGAGTCGAATACTCACATCACAGATGCCCAAATCTCAAAGGTTTTTCATATATTATCACAGTCTGGAAACGTGGCTATTCTCCCATAAATACAATTCTCTAATAACCATAAATATTCTAAAAACGACTCATTTACACATTAAGCTTGACCACAATTATATAATTTTAACTTTAATGTAATAACAATTAAATGAGAGGAAGCCAAAAATAATTCTATTATTCGACACCTATAAATTTATGAATATATCATGATGTTGTCATTTAAGAGGAAGTAATAAAATTTGGCACATTGACACAAGGATATGTTGGAAGAATATTGTCATTACACTTTGACACAAAATACACAACCTTCATTGACTAAATACTAAACTACATGAAATGAAAATAGGATATGTATAAATTTCCATGAGGTAAAAACATACTTGCTACAATATTCTAAGGACCGATATGGTAAATGATATGAAAATTCCTTATTGAAGAAACGTGGAATAGAATAGAGCTTAAGATAACTGGCAACATCATGAACAACACCGGTTACTAACTTCATCTTTCATTCTTCATCTTACAACAAATACATTGATGTTTAATAATTATTACGTTTGACAATATCTACAGATCTAAAAACTTCTCATATAAAGCTGTATATGCATATATAATTATATTTATATATATATATTTTATACTCAAAAAATTAAATATTCAATACCATCAGTTAGTTATAAATAAAAATAAATACGTTTCATCCCCTCCCATAAATACCCCTTATTTATACATTTAACATCTGATTAAACTGACTAGTCTTAACTGTAATAATTAGTTATAAATGTTGTCTTTATTTATAGAACCATGTACATCCAATGTGGATATTCAATGATCAAAAACTTAAATTAACAAATATATAAAAAATAAAAAAGCTTCCGTTTACTCTATGAGATTATCGAACCGATACTATTAAGCTTCCTATGAGATTACAAGAATGGAAAATTACAAATTAATATAAGATTTAACTTTTCGAACATAAATAGTATCGAAAGAGATTACTTGTTTTGTATATAATTGAAAGACATGGTTATAGTAATGATATTAAATCACACCTAGATTTGTATGCGATTTGACCCTGTCTGCGTTGAAGGCTTTAAGGCTAATTCTCATTAACTAACTTAGGAGCCACCTAGTGCTCGTACACTTAAAAGTTTAACAATTCAAAAATAAACAGTCAAATGCTAAATTTATTAAAAAAGTTATAAAAGCATTTGCTTTTCTTTCTTTTTTATTATTTTTTATTTATTTATTTTTTGTGATTAAAACAGATAAATGCATTTTACATGTGGTCAAATAACTTTAGCTATTGAAAAAATATTGTCTTTAAAAATTTTAGAAATTAAGGAAGTTGATACTAAAAATAAACGATCTCAAGGCAGCCTTTACAATATACACATATAAATGTCGAGGTAGGGGAGCAAATCAATTTTAAATTAGGTGTTCCAGTTAGAGAGAGATCTTAACTTTGGTGTTTTTTTTTTGTTTTTTTTTTCATATATATTTTTTAAAATTGAAATTGTCAAATATGGAAGAGAGATAATAGGATTCGAATATAGTCATGTTGAAGTAGTTTTGCTAATAAGGTCTATCGCAAGACTTCCTAACACTTTGGGCCAAGGGGAGGGGGTGACATAATCACTAGAACATATATATATATCATATTTATAAAAATGAAGACAAGTGCACACATTCAGATATAAGTGAAAAACATAATATTATCTTCTGTCATTAAATACATCTAGGTCTATTTGTTTTGATAAGCTGATGCATTGAGAGAGAGAATTGTCATTTCAATTAGTGAATATTATCTAGTAATAAACATCTATATAGATCCTAAGTGACCAGTCGTATTGAGAACCACAGTTTAACCGCTTGCAATCTTAATACAATCCAATACGCGCAACAAACAGATGATAAAAAAGAAAATATAATACCGAACGTAATTCTATTCAAAGGGATGAGTAAACCATTAACTCGATATTCACTCAATGTGCTTTAATCAAGACAATCAGACTAATTCAGAAGAAAATTAACTCATTATTCTAGATTTATTACGATTCTTAACAAATTACTCGCAAGTCGACTAGATTAGGAGTTTGATGCACAACGAAACGAAATGGCAGCCCAAGGAGGAAGAGGGGGGAGGGGCAAGCAACATCAGGAAGACGTCCGATGAAAAACAAACTACTGACAAAAATGTTAAAACAAAACGGAAAAAGAACTAGTCGAATTGTCTTTTGGAAGGTTTTACATAGGAAAGGATTGAACAAATATCAATAATTGAGAAGTAAATAAAATTAAACAATAAAAAATAAAGACAGTCTTCATGAAAACAGTAAATGATCTGTGAAAATGTTGGGAAAAAGGTAATGCTAAACAATTCGTACTACAAGGCTAAGTATTTGCATAACAATTAAAGATAGCTCTGAATGTAATAACGGATAACAAAAGCCTAATATAGTAATAGTAATGCCCAATAGTAGAGTCCAAATTAACTTCACATCTATGCTTTTCGTTCTCCAGCCTCAGAGCAGAAAACCACAGGCTTACATTATTCAATTAAAACTATAATGTGAATTAAAAAATGAATAAAACATTACAAACCTCTTAAATGTATGCTTAAATGAGTGGACAAGAAGTTTTTCCACTAAGATATAAATACGTGCGTACATACAAAGTCTTGAAAGATGTGTATGTAAACATGTAGATATATAACTAATCCAAGTACGCACATTCGCTCTAATCTACACACCGATTATTTATTAACCGTTTCCACTTAATCTCAGTAAAAGTGCTATATAGAACTTGCAATGGCGCTAAAATACGCCGCATTTTCCTAGAGCTAAGTCAGTGATAAAAGCACTCAGATAAGAGTTACGAGATAAATAAATTCCATTAATCTAAAATTGTAAATAAATAAATACTAAGTCCGAACGAAAAGCTCTAGAAAAACGAGGGAACTATAGGAAGGGATAGAATTTCTAAACTTAAGTACCGCTGGATACAAGTTAAGATACACAAATATACATCTCTACGAGATTAATTCTATTGATTGTCTAATAAACTGTAAACTGTTAGTCTTTCCTTTTCCCTAAACTAGAAATCGGACATCAGTTTTTAAAGATTATATATAAAATATAATAGAATATAAATACAAAAAAAAAAAAAATTAATAAATAAAACTTATATAACAATTTGATAGATAAATCTATTTGTGTGTATCTGCTAGATTTATGTACAAGTTGGTAGGATAAAAGGTACAAAGACAATGATATGTCTAACTCAAGATATGTTTATACAATTTAGATAAGAACATTATCTAATAACAAAAGCCGTAATAAAATTTAACATAAAAACAAACTAAACACAAAACCAGAAAAAAAAAAAAAAATTAGAACAAATAAAATCACAGCAGAATATCAATTAAGTACACTAATAGAATAAATTACTAAGTAATTAATAATAAATAATAATTGGAGTATTGAAGCAAAAATTTCCTCCTTAAAATGAGCAGATTCTTGGCACAGTTCAAATTTTAACAGTCTAAAATTCCAATAATTTAACATTTCACAGCAGCACAATACTGTACGCGATTTTGGCACATGATTCATATTTTTTTTTAAATCAATTAATTCTTAACAAGACGTTAAAAAGTAAGACATTTATTTTAAGTCAACAATTTCCTTTACTTAACAGCCTAGTCACTTTTTCATTTTTAGTTGCATTAAATGCAATTACTACACAAATTTATGATTATCGAGAAACAAAAATAAAAAGGAGCAATATATAATTCGAAAAGGGTGTTAACACTTTTATAAACAATTATGGAAATTTAGTTCGCAAATTAGATAGCAGAAAAAAAGTTATGATTAATGTTATGTAAATGAATAAATTTGATACGCATACGATTCTAACATTTCTCCCGCAGCAATTGGTCTTGATAATAATACACATTAAACACACATAGATCGCGAGAAATAACACATGATAGTTTCACATAGACCTACCACACAAATACAAATATCAAACATTTAATCTGGGATTGATTTGTAATCATATCTTTTTGTATTTTGTCATTTTTTTTTTTAATAATCGAGTTCAAAATAAGAAAGAAACAAAACAATTATTATTTTATAGACTTAAAAATTATGTGATACCACAATTTGATTTCTAAAACACATATATTTTTTTTTTTCAACTTTTTCTTTTGTTAATATTTTGAGTTGTCTAATATCTATAGTAATATAAAACATAAAGCATTACTATACATACGTAATAGATTCATGGACCCGAAAAGCTAATAGTTAGTAATCTCATATACTAACAACACCATATACAAATATTTCCAGCTACTTTTCAACATATCTTTTTTTTTTACATTTACTCCTCTAAAGCTTCATATTAACAAAATATTTTTCTTTATCATTCATTTATATTTTTTTTTTTGTTTGTCAAAAAGTAAAACACAAATCTACGTTAAATTCAGAAATAATTCTTTATAAGAATGAATAAAAAAAAAGAAGCAATAAATAAAAATAGCAAAGCTAATTAAATATGAATAACGCTTGATGACTTGAAAATAATTTATTTTAGGCACTCCCAAAGGTGTCTAAATCAAAACAGCCGTTATTACAACATATTTTCTCTCCTTTTAACCTACTTCATCATCTATTTTAATTCCTCTCCCATAATATATATATATATATATATATATATATATATATATATATATATATATATATATATATATATATATATATATGAGGCGTTGCGGATAGGAAGGGCGAACTCAACAACAAGTACACACTAATTCCTTGTCAATTACTATATAATTTGTTTATTAATATAAATTAATAAACACACAATGAGACATCCCACAATGAACAAATGTTTTGAATATACTCAAGTGGAATTCGCCCTTATGAAATAAATATTCAAAGGCATTTGCCTCATATTACCTTTTGTTGAATTCGTCTTTCGTATCCACAACAGCTTATATATATATATATATATATATATATATATATATATATATATATATATATATATATATATATATATATATATTGGGAATAAATCAAATACGTTCCAGCATTTCTAATGCTACAATCTATTTAAAATAAATATGTAATAAATAAATAGACATTAACACATTTTAAGAAAATAAACTTATAATAAATATCTTCAATAAAATTAAGTAATAAAAAATAAATTAATAAACATTATAGTTATTGCACTTTTTATAATTTTGTTTTCTTCTTAATCATTTTGTTTCTACGAAGAAAAAGAAATTTATTTTAGATTGAAGGAAGTAGTGAAAGAAGAAGAGGAGATCCGGAGCTTGGAGAGTACCTGATTGAGTAAATATATTGATTGTTTGATTGAGAAGGTCGAGAGATGCATTTAATGGATTGGAGCTTTCACAATGTGATTGGGTGTGATGTAGTGATAACCAGGCATCGGCATTCCAGCAGTCTCCATCGATATCCTAAACAACAAAAATATTTACTAGTTAATCTACAATATACGAACTGATTATCGACTACTCAGAAACAAATTAATAAAGAAAAGAAAATAGAAGCATAACTAAAGCCCACTTAGTTAGATGGAATGGTTCAAATCCCGCATGCCCGAAATTCTGCAGGGATTATTCCCGACGGGTTTGCCATTTGCATTATTATTTTAATGAAGAACACGCTATGTGAAACTCAATAGAAACTGATCATGACTCGTCTAGGACTATGAGAGGTCAGGCAAGGGAGATAGTATTTAATATTATCAATACTTAGCCAAAGCAATATCTGAAAACAATTTAGACTATAACGTTGCCTGTTCAAATAAATGGTTAGATGGAGGGAAAAGGGCGTGGCCTATATTCCCGGTAAAAATTCTCTCAGTCATAACTTTATCACTATGAAATTTAAAACGTTTTCAGCCTTAGCTTTGGCTAAGTATTGATAAATATTAACACTTTCAGGACCGATGTATTCGAAAAGAATTTCCATCAGGGCCCAAGTCTTCTTTTTGTTTAGTAATTTCAGCAAATATATAAATATAAAAAAAAAAAAAAATAAGTGAAGAAACTTTTAAAATGATGTGCTTTTAGTAAATTGATTACAATTTAGTAAAATGTCAAATGGGCCATGATAGCGTACCCGCTGAAGGAAGTTTTCGGGCGGATTCATACGATATCATACGATACTAGACCCACAAACCTAACCGGGAATAAGTAATGAGGTCCCAAAACAAATACAAAGGTTATAGGACAAGGCCTGGAGTAGCGGTATCGAAAGCAAACCAAGCTATCTGTTGATGCATATCATATGCCACGGCGCTGGGCCCCAACGTGTTAAACACTATCTCCCTTGCCTGACCTCTCATAGCCTTCTCTAGTCCTAATAGAGACATAATCAGCTTTTATTTAGGTTCACGTAGCGTGTTCTTATGGCGGACCCATGGGGAGACATTCCGCCGATGTTCATGCATGCGCAATTGGGCTCCTGGGTTTATCTGAACAGGCTATAGTTAATATTTTGATACATTTAATTATTAACAGATGACATATATATACTAAAATGTAAAAGAAACAAGGGCAAGAATACTCTTAATAAATTTAAATTTAAAATGAGCTCGAGTGAAAATTGAAGACCACCAACTCTTAAACAACTAATAAATAAATTATAAGCTCTCCATATTATTAAAAAAAAACAAAAACAATGTTCAGACATGGAATTTGGAAAGGTCTGTTTTTGAAAAAAGATTCAAGAAATGGAATTTTGAGGAGTAGGATGGCTTCAATTAATACAATAAAACATTAATAAGGTTTATTTTTAAAGGTTATGAGTTTAGGTAGTTAAGAAGAAGGATATGCACACACTTTCGACCAAGGAATGGAAAGGAAAGGATGTGCATATCTGGTATCTGGTTGTAGAAGAAATAAATGATTTAGGAAAAGGCGTTGCTTACCGGAAGAAGGTGTTGCTGCGATTGTTGGCTGATAGGATGGTGTTTGGGACTAGCTTGTCTGGCTCAGAATGGGTTTGGAGAGAGGATTCACAGCAATGAGAGGCAAGTTAGGGGCAATGCATAGCTCATAGCTCAGGCAGGATCCTTTAACTTATAAAACCTTTTAATATTTTTCTTCTTTTCGATTACATAACTATACCAATTCTCTCAAAAGGCTACTTAGTCTGAAATAAGACGGTTCGTTATGAAATTTAATATTCTCTATTTCTAAACTGTTTAATCTGCCATTGTGACAAGTCCGAGCTAGGAGATAAGGACGCTCACATTGTGTCGCATTCTTTTATAAAATAGATATTTTTAAAAATTGATAACGTTTAAAGGTGAAACACACCGATTGATATAAAATTTCAATAGAAAAATCTGTGTTACAACTCTTTTACATCTGAAATAGTACTAAAAGAGAAATGGAATACACTCCCCATTCTAAAATATTAATGTTGATTTCAACCTGAGGGTGGTAAACGGTAGATAACCCGTCATAAAATTTGTTGCCAATAATAAATGGACGTTAAAATACAAATAAATAAATTAATATAAGAAATTCTGTGAAAAGCATCAACAGAAGCAACAATATTTAAGTGCCCATGGGGCTCGTAAAATTCGGAGCTTATCTTCCATTATTTATTTGAAAATTTATTGCATCTTTCCCAAGAGAAATAAGAAGTTCTACAGATGTACCGCAAAGAAAAGAACCAGGCAGTGCATACATGCTGCCTTCAGCTCATTCGGAGGAAGGCCTAGCTCTCCTCCGGCCACGCCCCTTCTGGTTCTTTCGTTCGCGGTCGGACTATAAAACAGAGATAGAAAGCTATGAGGAGTATCTTTTTCTTATGTAAGAGAACACTTAAAAGGTCGTAAGGTCATAAAAGTTTTATTCGTGCGAATGTATTTTAGAGATTCTAGCACTGCCCTATTTTTCTTTTGTACAAATATTAAGTGAATTGTGAAAAGGGATTCAGAGAGGTGGGGGGATATGACAGAAGGAAACAGGGAAGTTATACTTCACCGGAGAATTTTTCGCTCGAAAACTGGTTCCTTTATATTATCTAAAATAAGAACTATAACAAAATTTGTCGTATGATGTCTAGAACATTTGGAGAAATGATATATTGAAAAATGCCGAGAGGTCCGTATCTCCCAGCTACGCTAAAACCAAGTCATGGCTTACTTTCAATTCGTTTGCTGCATTCGAAGAATAGGATAGACAAGGAAGATGGTGAAGGTAGCAAGAAATGCTGACAAAATAAGTTTTGGAATTTCTTTAATTACACATACCAAGCTACATTCGTCTGGTTTTAGCTCAATTCAAGTAAACTTCCTTACATATAAATATTACAAGTAATTACCAAGAAATATGAAAGAATCTAAATACAAAAGTTTTTGTATATTAAAATAATAATTCCTATTCCTAAAAAAAATAAATTAAAAAAAAAAAAAATAAATAAAAAACTAAAAGTGGTAAATAACACAAATACTCTTATTTTCATACTTCAAATAATAATTAATTTTCATTTATATTTAATTTTTTTGGGGGCATTTTTTCAATTTTTTTTTCAAGACAAGATATTCATAAATAAATATGGCTTACTAGTGACAATTTAAAAAAGTAATCAGATTATTATGAAAAGCAACAATGTCTTATGGTAGAAATCTTACAGAAGAATTAATCTACTAATATGTTAAGGATTATGCTAACATTCGCTAGTCAGTTAATCGGGAATTTAACAAAACATCAAATTCTTCCTTCATTTTAAATATTGTTTTTTTTTTTTGTTTTTTCTTTTTTTTTATTCTTTTACAATTATAAATAGAAAAATAGGGATATTTTATACAAATTATATTGTTATAATGATTATTGGACAAGAGAAGAAAATCTGAAAAGTGAAGTGGTGTTAGTTGATTAGTTAGCGGAAAACTAACTACAAACAAAATATATTTATTTAATAAACTACAAATAAAAGAAAAGGAAAATCATTATTCTTAGATGGCGTAGACAAGATTTGGCTTTTTCTAAGCTAACTTGCGTATTAGACACTTAATCCTTAATATAAGATAAATCCCATAAGAAATGTTTTCTATAGAATATAATCTTATAGACTGCTTTATTTATAGAAACAAAAATTCACATCCACTAATTACTAATAGTTAGTTCTAGATAGAATTACAATAAAAACATGTCCAGGCAGATAAAAAAGAATCTGAAATTATCATAAGTCAGCAGGGTTCTTTACAAGGGAGAAAATCCTGATTGGAGAGGATAATATTACAAGGATTAAATAGAAATTACATTAATATGGAGCAAACTTATTCCTATCTGGCTTTGGTTTGTCTGGGGTAGCGCCAGGCGACCTTAGGCGAGGAGCAAAACCTCCTTTAGCACGATGAACGCCTGTCGTCTGTATCGGCCCGGCGCTAGCGCCAGCTAAACCGCCTAACAGGTCTGTCAAGCCCGAAAGAGCAGTGAGAGACGTTAGGGCGTTGAGCGCCCCGGGTTTTGCCAACAGCTGTGCTAGAGGAAGAGCTGCCCCTACGGGCGAGGGGCCGCCGTTACCTCCGTTACCAGTCGTAGTAGATCCTCCCGCCGTTCCTGTGCTAGCTCCTTCAAGATTCGCTTTCTGCAGCTCCACGCTGGATCAATGTACAAAGGAGGAAAACAAAATGAGGAAATGGGAAAAGGTGAATGGTTCAAAGATTTGGTACTGATTCACTTTTCTTTTGTTTAAATTACTTTCTCATTAATCAACTTTTGAATAAAATAGGCATTTAACATTTCATATGACTTCTCTAAAAAGCTCTCACTCTCAAAATTAATCTCCCCCCCCCCCAAAATGATCAAACACATCCCCCCACCACTTACAAAGCCTTCTAATGATCAAACACTTAATGTGTATCCCTATAAAAACTGATTATGTCTCGTTTAAGAGCAGGAAACGCTTTGAAATGCCAGGCAAGGGAGATAGCGTTTAATATTTATCAATATTTAGCCAAAGCTAAGGCTGAAAACAATTTAAACTATAACGTTTCCGATTCCACAAGCAAGGATACTGGGATAACGGTTGAAAACTGATAAGGTTATAAAAGGGATTTCTTCCAGCTATTTCTCCGGAATATAGGCCCCGCCCATTCCCTCCATCTATTTGAACAGGCTATAGTTTAAATTGTTTTTAGCCTTAGCTTTGGCTAAATATTGATAAACATTAATAATAATAAAAATAACTCTCTCCCTTGCCTGACCTCTCAAAGCCTTCCCTGGCCCTAAACGAGAGATAATCAGTTTTTTTGTTGAGTTCACTGAGCATGTTGTTCATTGAATTGCCAAAGCAAATGGCAGAACCATCAGGAATATTTCCTACAAAATTTCGCGCATGCAGGATTTGAACTATTCCATCTAACTGAACATATAGTACAGTTAAGTACAGACTGTAAGGATTTTCAACTATTTACAATTTTGAAGACAATAGAAACTGGAGGCTCAGAAAAACACAAGTAGCAAGAAAATCTCAAGTATTTTCTCATTAATAGTAATTCTTTAAATATTTTTAAGAAATGTTTTTGTCATCATCACAGAAGAAGATAGGAGATATTCAGCATCGAGGGGAAATGAATGTTCATGTCTCAGGAACAAATGAAGAAAAAATTAACAATTTCAAAATATACTACTGCAATTGAGGGACAGAGTAAATAACTAACTTGCAAAAAACAACAGCATTTCTTCACTTTTAATATTAAAATAATGAATAGGTTCAAAGGTCATGAATAGGTTAAATGCTGGCCGAGTATGTATAATTATAGACAGACCTCAGAGGCTCAGTTCGGTCTCCCGAATAAAATAAAACCCATAAAAATCATTCAAAAAAGAGAAAATTTGAAATATAAAATTGATGGGAACAAGAGAATTAAAAGCATTAAGTGCAAGTAAGATTGCACAGCGTCAGATGTTATGAAAGACACCAAGATCCTAAAACCTAGTATTGACAGTGTGAGGCGGCTCGCTTCGACCGCCTCAGGACATATGCTCGGGATGTTGATACCGGATTTGCTTGCTATGTGCTGCTCGCATCGCACTGTCTGACCCGATTCATGTGCTTGTCGGTAAAACGGTCGTGCTCAAATGTACTTCAGTCCGAGCAGTTCATTGTGTGGAGACGGGTATTTGTTGCCTCATATTGTATGCCCACAATTTTTCGAATCACGGAAAAGGAAAATGTACACCAAATTGTTAAATTGTATGAATGACACCGGTTTTTCTAATTTGCTGCAGGCTCTATCAAATGAACTAAGCGGTCGAAATCTAGCTTTGAGATTCATAGGAAATTTGGGTCATCCTGTTCATATCGCACATCTTGTAGAAGTCTGTTTTCTTATTATGAACTATTTTGATATATTTTTTATTTACGTGGCTTACGTCGTTTTTTTTTTTTTTTTTTTTTTTTTTTAAATAATTTTTGCCATCACAATCGAAGCAACGGCATTGATTTGCACATCCTGTTTAAGTTGTCAAGTTACTAAATAAGTTTCGATCCATGTGTCGCTTTTGGTGGTTCGTCCGCTCGCATTGAGCATTCGATGTTAGTAAACATAGAACAGCGTATGCCTCAGTCTGAGGCAGATGTGGTGAAGCATCCTCGATGCGAGCAGCCGCACATTGTCGATACTAGGCTTAAGAGGTGTGAATTAGACACTTGCTTGAAGACTTAGTGCTGCCAATAACACTACAAGGGATGTGATTGATAACACTACAAGGGATGTGATATTGAAGACACCAAGGATCCTTAGAGACATGGAAGCTAAGGCAATATCTGTAAAGGAACTACTTTTTACAGAGAATTGGGGATGGAATAGGAGAAAGTAGATTAGATACTTGCTCGAAGACTCAGTGCTGCCAATAACACTACAAGGGATGTCTATTGAAGACACCAAGGATCCTTAGAGACATGGAAGCTAAGGCAAGATCTGTAAAGGAACTACTATTTGCAGAGAATTGAGGATGGAATAGGAGAAAGTAGATTAGATACTTGCTCGAAGACTCATAACTGGCCAGCCCAGTGCTGCCAATAACTCTACAAGGGATGTCTATTGAAGACACACTCCATATTTCTCTTAGGCGAGAAATAATTTGTAAGCAAAAGTAAGAGTGAGAGCAACTGAATTTTGGATTTGTAAATTAACTTGATATGTATAAAAATACAGTAGAAATTCAATTTAATTACTTTATCATATACAATTTAATGTGGCTGGTTCGGATTCAGACCCAGTTATTATAAGAGAACATCGTTATAAGTAAAAAACGAAAAATAACGAGTTGTGTTAAGAAAAGTCAGTAGCCTGCTTATTTAAGGTAAAGGAATGTTAATAGCATTAACTGCCTTCGAACCCCTCATATAGAAAATTTTTATAAAATAAAGGATATAAAATTAAATGTGTTCTCCTGGAATGATTTAATAAAATAAAATATTGACAAAATTTGTCTAAAATTAGGAGAAAAAAAGGAAAAGATATTTATATCTAATTATTATAAGAAAATGAGTAATAACATGAGCCAAGGAAAATAAAGAGTTCTTTGACTAGGGAAGAAAGGTTCTATGACTAGGGAAGAAGGGTTCTATGACTAGGAAAGATTTGTTCTATGACTAGGGAAGAAGTGTTCTATGACTAGGGAAGAAAAGTTCGATGACTAGGGAAGAAGGGTTCTATGATCAGAGGGAAGAAGGGTTCTGTGGATGGGTGAAAAGGGTTTTATATCCACGGGGAAGAAGAGTTCTATGTCTACGGGAAAGAAGTGTTTTTATGTCCACAGGGAAGAAGAGTTCTATGTCCGCAGGGAAAAATGGTTCTATGGTTGGGGGAGAAGGGTTCTATGTCTGCGGGGAAGAAGGGTTCTATGACCCAGGGGGGTCAATGTCTGCTGGAAAGGAGGGTTCTATACCCGTGGGGGGAAGTCTATGACTGGAGGGAAGAAGGGTTCTATGGATTAGTGATAGAGAGCATAGACCTAAAGAAAGAGTCACCGTACAAAAAACGGCGACAATTACAAATGTACAGAAGTCTTGTGAGATTATGTTAGACTCCAATAAAACTGAAATTTCCTGAGATGGCTTCAAAATTCATGGCTTATTCAAGATTTTTGTGCCCTATTTTCAATTTCGTGACGTTTTCATGATTTGTTTGCAGTAGACACCCCGTGTTCAGAAATTTTATTAAAATTATTTTCCCCCTAGCTGTCCTGTTTGGATTGGGGAGATTTTCGGATTAGCGGGATTCTACTGTCTTTTTCTTTATATTAGTCGAGGTCAGCATTCTTGAATTTTGCCATATTCATGTAGCAGGCTGTGGTATAGGGTTTATGAATTTTTATTATTTATAGAATCGAGTCGATGACTTAACATAACAATAGATGAAAGAGTAAATGAACAAAAGTACCATGTTACTTCTCCAATTTTCATAAGAATATCAAACATCAAATATATAATAACTTATAAACTAAAAACTATACAAAATATAATAAAATGAGTAAATATGTACCTATGTTTTTTATTCTTGATAATGTGGATGCTTTAAGGGCTTGTTGTAAGTAGAAGCTGAGGAGGTGGAAAGGATGTAGGAGTTAAGGAGGTATTTAAGCGGAATAATGATACGTGTATAATAAAGATAACCTTACCTCATATTGATAAGATATTGCGCCAAAGCAACAGAATCAGGACTTCCGCTGATAGTGATTGTCCTGTCTGTCGATCCTCCTTCTCGCTCCTCACAGTTACTTATTCGAATCATAGCTCCACTTATTTGTCTATAAATAATACAGCAATATATTAACAATTATTATAAGGTATCAAAATAATGCTATTAAATAGACATGTTACAAAACAATGATAAAGAATATGTTATGTAATCTATTAAATAAATATTAAAACTATACGCTTACACCTAACACAGGTTCATCAGCACCACAGTTGAATTGAAGGAATGTGTTCCAGAAACTCCCCGCTGAGACAAACCAACTCAAAAGTCAAAACCACAACAAAGTTATGGAGGAGCACAGAAAGAGTAAATCAAAGCGTCAGAAGTGGTAATATCATGACTTTCAATTGGCCATAGTCCTATGACACATAGCCATCTCATTAACTCTTACACGCCGAAGAGCCAATATATTGGTGTTAAGCGGCTTTGGCCCAGACAACAAAGCTCTAAAATATTGGTGTTGAGCGGCTTTGGCCCAGAGGAGGAAGAACCAATATATTGGCGCTAGTATTTCAGGCCCAGCCTATTAGAGAGTGATGTGTGTGTGAGAATTTTTTTCTGTTCGAAAGAACATACATTAGAGCCTGGTCCTTCCCCAGCTCCAGGAAGTGTTATTGAAGAGCTTTTTAAGATTTTGAGGAAAACAGTTTGCTTTTTCCAAAGGATAAACAATGTAATTTTCTATGGAAGCATCCCGGTTTCAAGGGAAATAAGTTTTCTTTCAAAAAAAAGGAAAACAAAAAAAATTTATTTTACATAATTAATAATTTTAGTTTAAATTATTGGGAATTCATCTTTTCTTATTGCTAATGTAATAATTATAATTTCTAATTAAAAACAAAGATAACTGGGCAATTTGTAAATTAAAGACAATAGAGAGAAACTAAATAAATGAGTTAGGAATAGCGTAATAGCATGGAATGTAGAGCGAGATTCGGAGCGTTTAGGGGCTGATGAATGAGGAGAGAGATGGGTGGAAGGCTGGGGTGTCTGAGGGAGTGCATAGTCCAGTCCGGAAAGGTTAAAAAGGAACCTCTACTTCGATGTGAACCATGTTCTGAAGTTTTAAACATATATCATGTAATAGAGGAATGTCCAGAATGTGAATCAGTGTTCAGGCAACTAAATATACCTCGGAATGTAGCAGGGGCCCTTAAAAATTGTCAGCACACCTTTGACAAAATGATCCAAGTCCTAAAAATCGGCGGTATTTATAAAATGCTGTAAATGATCAGCATTTTCCCTTATCCATCGCTCTCTCTAATCCAGCGGTCTCCGAGAGGAATGAGTTACCGATCTCGGAACTTGCCGGAGCTAGACCTGCTCGAGGGTTCCTAGAAAACCTTCCCTTCCTAGCTAGCCAAACATTTGTTTTGTGGTATTTCATTGAACGGAAGTCAAAGAAGGGATATATGTTTTGTTTTAGAAGCAGGAACTTCTAAATAAGTGTTCCTACTAAGGCACCTGCGGGTGGGTGCCTGTCAACATATTTTTATTCCTTGAAACTTTGACATTCATATGCACTTGTAAATAATACACCAGGAAGGATTTACATATTTTGAATTTATTTTAAAATTTGGTAACTTAATTTTACTTAAATGGTACATATTATTATATCCTCAAATATTGAGGTTTTCAAATACATAAGTGACCACTTCTAATTGAATTCTCTAATCCGGCGTTTTCAAAAATCTGACTATACCCCGGTCTTGACGATGCCGGATTAGGGAGAGTCTACTGTACATCATAAAAAAATTGTATTCTTTGCATTGAAAAATGTACTCAATAAAATAATTCATTGGAATATATAATTACATAATTTAATTCAACCTAAATGTTCAGAACTAAGAAGAAAGCTAAATAATAAAATAAAGCTTTCCAACAGTTTCAAATTTTACGTAGGAAATTATATGAAAGGGATCCAGCAGGTAGAGGAAGGTGAGAATTGCATTGTCACAGGGACCTGGAAAGATAGAGATCACAGGGTATTACAGGGTCGGCCAGGTCCCACCACCCGCATCTATGGTAAGGGTTAAAGTAAGAAAGTGTCGATGAATACATACCTGATTTCTGCAATCTTAGTTCCCCCTTTCCCGATAATACAGCCGATGAGGTCATTAGGGACTGTCATTTCATGAGTTTGCTGTCCACCGTTAGCTTGATTTCTGCTGTTTGGAGTGTTAGTTCGAAGCTGGCTACCAGCCAAAGCTGCCAGAGCTATTAGTAAACAGAAAAATTTTTTACACAAGGTTTTAAAAGATAAAAATATAGACTAGATCATACATTGTTTGAAAGCAGTGTTGGGCTGTTACTCGAGTAAATGAAAAAGAGTGAAGAGTGAATTACTCATGGACTATGAAGTGATGGGTAACGATTAAACTACTCATTACTCTCATGGTCATGAGTGATCACTGTTTATTTTTTAACCTTTAGGCTGTGTAATACTCGTAGGACTAGATGGTACGGTGTTGTGGGATAGCCTAGTGTCTGGAGTGCCCCGTATGCTGAATACTTTCGTCTTGTACATGGAATCCCGCTTGTTCCAGGTGTTTCTCCAATAGAAACTTGTTGGGATACATTATCAGAACCCTCATCGTCATCGGAAAAATACTCGGCTTCACTTTCGTTCACACCCGTAAAAAGCTCTAACAATTCTTGTTCAGAATAAATTTTCTTAGAATAATTTACACACACTTTTTTCACTTGAGAAGCTCAAGTATACTAGAGAAATATGCAGGGAAAATTCCAGGTAAAGAGAAACAACGGTTTTTGGCAGCAAAAAAAGGATACATACAGATAGGCTGAGTAGTTGGAAGCTAAAGTGATAAAAGTGAAATCCTATGCCCCCTATCGGCTTTGAAGGATACTGCAGCTACAGATGGCAATAGTAGAAGGAATCATATAATAGCTCGTAGCAGACAAGCACAAAAGCCGGACTGATATATCAGTCCTCCGATCATCATTTCTTATTCAGTTATAAGTCAGTCAGCACCTAGATCTGTTTTATTGTTTGAGCCTTGAATTTCTGGTGTACTTATATATATAACTTTAACGATGTCAGAGAAAATAGTTGCAATTAAAGAAGTTGAAAAAGAAATAAAGAAAAATCTGAAATTGTCAAGGACTTTGGAATTCCTCCTGACACTTTATCAACTTACCTGAAAAATAACGAAAAAATTCTTGCCCATGAAAATGACTTTATTTCAAAACAATAGACTTTTATTTTTATTTTTTTGATAAATTATTTATTACTTATGTACTTAATTCTCAATTTATGAAACGTTTGATATTGTTCAAATAAAATGTATGTATTTTTTTTTAATTTAACTAAAAAATGTGAAAATATGAAGTTCAATTTTTTACCCCTTTATTTTCAAAAACTTTTGTAATTCGAATTTTGGATAATTCGAACTTTTTTGTCGGTCCCTAGGAGTTCGAATTATCCAAGTTCTACAGTATTTTCAACTTTCTTTCTTTCCATTTATACAAATAGAGTTCCTACTTATATGCTTTATTTTTCAATATTTTATTGTGTATATATTTACTAAATATTTTCAAGTTTTTATTACATATTTCATTATACATAATTAAAAATCCATCTCTAGAGATGGACAGCCAACCTTTTCTCTCATCCTTATTCACTTAACAAGGCCAAAGGGAAAACGGGGCCTTACATCACCCCCCGATTTTTCAAAGTCATGTTTCCCTTGGAACATTACTTTACCTTTAACACTACCCATCCTTATGTTACTAATAATAATAATAATAAACAATATTAGTGCTAATAACAATACAGGTGATGCGCTGTAAAAATTAAAATAAAATAAACATTATTGGCATCTTTACAAGACAAAACCTCTCCCTTAGGAGGTAAAAATCCTTATGTTACCATTATTTTATAACTATACCGAACACTGTCGTCACAATCACTGAACGGCTACTACACTTTCGAGCGGTCTATATCCGCTCCGTTATTACAGATACGACACTTTCAGCTGCCGGTCGATGTATTACGAATCCTGCTGCCCCACTTCCTTCCGTTGGCTGCGAGTTTTGATTCGCACCACGCCGGGATCTGAGTTTAAGAGGTGGTAAACCCAAGAAGTGGTAAACCCAAGAAGTGCTATTAAAGCAACCGACCCGCCTGCTATCCATAGAAGTTCCCCTTCCTTCCCCTTCTTTTGGGCCGCAAGGATCCGTTCCACATCGCTCCATGTTCCCCATTCAGCCGAAGAGTTATTGGACGCTTCTTCGAGCTCCTTGAGCTCCTTCAAAGTATCCTCCCATACTGCGGGATCATATTCCTCTTTTACTGGCAGGTCCAAGGGTGGTTTGATCGTAACGTTGACCCATTGCAACTGCACCACCTGAGAGGATTCCCCAACGTCGGCTATCGGCAAAAGGCGATAACCAGGTGTCCAAGCTGTGCAACCAGGTGCTATGGTAAGCTGCCCACTTCCATCTAGAACCCGCTCTAGCGATTCTACTCCAGCACTCCCTCTGCATTGAAGATGGAGGCGAGTGGGCTTAGACATGCTATACCACCATAGCTCCTTGTGCTCGTCCCAAATCCATGTGGGTGAAGATCTAGGATTCACCAAAGTCCACGGGCACCATACCTTCGACGTATTCTCCTGGCGAAACGATGAGACAATACAAGATGGTGTTTGTCCGTGAAAGAACAGACCAGGGAAGAAATTTCGTTTCTCGACTGTTTACTCAAGTTTGTAGAGCTCTGGGGATTAGGAAATTACAAACTACCGCCTACCATCCGGAATGTAACGGAATGGTAGAGAGGTTACATCGAACTCTTACCGATTCGATATCCCAATATGTGCGAAGAGACGGTCGTGACTGGGATAAGTGGGTCCCATATGCTCTCATGGCATATCGAGCAATACCTCATTCGTCGACAGGATACTCCCCAAACTACCTCATGCTTGGGCGAGAATTGGTAACTCCGTTTGATTGCTGGGTAGGTCCAACCAATGACGGATCGGAATCAGCGGACCATGTCGAAAAGTTAGGGCATCGGCTGAAAGAAGCCTATAAGGACGCTTTGAGTCGTGCCGAAAAGGCCTGGGCAATGAGGACCTATTATTGTAATGCCCGGCGTAAGGAGCGACGCCTAGAGGTGGGGGATTGGGTCTATCTCCATTGTCCAGCCGTAAAGCCTGGGAATTGTCCAAAATTCCACTGTCCCTGGACAGGCCCACACAAAGTAGAAAGGGTTCTTTCGCGAGTGAACTATGAGATCCGACTGGCCACTGGATCTCTGAATGTAGTTCATATAAATAGGCTAAAACGGGCCCCGGGGGGAGGAGGGGATTCGCACCCTAAGGTTATGACGAAGGCAGGTGGGGCAACCCGGGAAGTGGAAGGGTCGGAAGATGAGGTCATGGAGCCGGAATGGGAAATTAACCCAGGGTGTTGTTATGGCTCAGAAGACGACTCTTGTGAGGACCAAGATGAAATTGAAACGCAGAGTGAGATTCACAGACACTGTCCGGTTGCTGCGGGAAGATCGCCAGAATGTAATGACCCTGCCTGCCCTCTGGGCGTTAGATCCTCTCCTGAGGAAGAAAACAGGGAAATAACCCAGGATAGTCAAGGGGAGGGAAACGAAGGACGGATTGAGACAGGTGGGACTTCCGGGGAAAGTTCCAGTGGTTCAGATAGCGAGAGCCAAGCTCAGCCAAAGGGGAAACCTGATGCTACTTGGACACCAAAGGGGAAAACTTTAACTTTTTCTCGTAGGTCCCCATACCCGCTTAGGAGGAGAGCTGAGTTGCCTGAAAATGATTCCTGAATATCTTATTTCAGGGTTACCCGCTTGTCTGGGGTGGTCCGTAGAATTTTGAAGGAAGGTTTTCAAAAGAGGCGCAACTTCAAACGAACATATCGCGTGTTACTAACCTCATCCAAAGTTCCCTGTACCTTTCCTCGTCCCTCAGAAGCCTAGAAACTGGAGTAACGGAATTCCTATTTAGATTCCGCAGAGTTCTTAATGGAGTAGGTGCATCGATGAGTGGAGAGTTGAGTAGAGAGATGCTAGGTCCTAAAGAGTTAACTCTGATTTTGGGGAAGGTAAGAGAGGCTCTGCCAACTGGACTGACACTCCTCTCGGAGGGAAGCCGATATCATGACCAAATTTACTACCAAATTTCTGAAGTACATGCAATTGCAACCGATGATGGAGTAATAGCTGTAGTGGAATTGCCTTTAAAAACTCCGGATCAGGAGATGGTGCTTTATCAGGTTCTCTCCTTGCCTCTTAAGGAGAATAAGACAGGAAGAATGGTTGCAGCTCAGCCGGAGGGGGCGTTCTTCTTGGAGAGCCACAACGAGAAGGCCTACTCAATTCTTCAGGAGCAGGATATAGCCAGATGTCGTCCCGGGATACCATGGATCTGTCCTGCCGAGTTCAAATTCTTTCACGGACAAACACCATCTTGTATTGTCTCATCGTTTCGCCAGGAGAATACGTCGAAGGAATGGTGCCCGTGGACTTTGGTGAATCCTAGATCTTCACCCACATGGATTTGGGACGAGCACAAGGAGCTATGGTGGTATAGCATGTCTAAGCCCACTCGCCTCCATCTTCAATGCAGAGGGAGTGCTGGAGTAGAATCGCTAGAGCGGGTTCTAGATGGAAGTGGGCAGCTTACCATAGCACCTGGTTGCACAGCTTGGACACCTGATTATCGCCTTTTGCCGATAGCCGACGTTGGGGAATCCTCTCAGGTGGTGCAGTTGCAATGGGTCAACGTTACGATCAAACCACCCTTGGACCTGCCAGTAAAAGAGGAATATGATCCCGCAGTATGGGAGGATACTTTGAAGGAGCTCAAGGAGCTCGAAGAAGCGTCCAATAACTCTTCGGCTGAATGGGGAACATGGAGCGATGTGGAACGGATCCTTGCGGCCCAAAAGAAGGGGAAGGAAGGGGAACTTCTATGGATAGCAGGCGGGTCGGTTGCTCTAATAGCACTTCTTGGGTTTACCACTTCTTGGGTTTACCACCTCTTAAACTCAGATCCCGGCGTGGTGCGAATCAAAACTCGCAGCCAACGGAAGGAAGTGGGGCAGCAGGATTCGTAATACATCGACCGGCAGCTGAAAGTGTCGTATCTGTAATAACGGAGCGGATATAGACCGCTCGAAAGTGTAGTAGCCGTTCAGTGATTGTGACGACAGTGTTCGGTATAGTTATAAAATAATGGTAACATAAGGATTTTTACCTACTAAGGGAGAGGTTTTGTCTTGTAAAGATGCCAATAATGTTTATTTTATTTTAATTTTTACAGCGCATCACCTTTTGTTATTAGCACTAATATTGTTTATTATTATTATTATTAGTAACATAAGGATGGGTAGTGTTAAAGGTAAAGTAATGTTCCAAGGGAAACATGACTTTGAAAAATCGGGGGGTGATGTAAGGCCCCGTTTTCCCTTTGGCCTTGTTAAGTGAATAAGGATGAGAGAAAAGGTTGGCTGTCCATCTCTAGAGATGTGAGAACCACGAATCCGCAAACGTTGCGTCTGGGATGTTGGCACTGCACGTGGCTGATTCGTAAGATTCCTGGAAGATCTAAGACCTGACAAGAGTTTCTAGTTCAATCACCTGCAAAAGCAGGAGTGGGGTACAAAGGGTTTAAAAAGAGCTGGCTTACCTCCGACCGGGCAGAGTTTTCATCCGTTTCTGAGACTTCGGCCCAGATGCTGTTCAGAGGTAGGCCAGTTCCAAATTCTCTATAATCTCCCCAAATGATCATATTTGATAACTCTACCTATCCGTCTCTCTCACTCAACCTTTTCTCTCATCGTAGCAATGGTTTATGATATTTATGTTTTGTATCCTCTGTGTAAATTATAGTTTTAAAAAGGAATTTCCGCTTCTCTAAAATATTTCCCCATTGTCTATATCTCTAAATCCCGTCCTTGCTAATCAGTCCCTTACAATATGTACATATTTTGAATTTTATTTTACATGAACATCCATTCCCTAGTGATGAGTAAGGATTAAATTTTCACTCAATATTACTCGAGTAATTGCCCAATACTGTTAAAAGGAATTAAATTTGAATAAGCTAGAAATATTAAGAACTAAAATAATGAAAACTGAAGTCATCTGAATACAAAGGAGGACGGCCTGAAAATAGGTTGAGTAAAATAAAGGAATTAAATAACCGTTGAGTATTATTTTACGGCTAAATGAGCCTACCTGCAGGATTGAGGCCTCCAGTGTTGGAATTTAGACCTCCGAGTCCAAGAGCAGCGAGTCCAGCCAATGGACTTCCTCCCATCTTACCCATCTGTGGACAACAAAACAACTTACACCAATACAATTTAGCTCGACTTAAACAAAAAGTGTCTTTTATAATAGGAATTTTTGAATTGAGAAACCAATTGGAATAAATATTGTAAAACATTGATTGATGCTAAAGTATTTACAACAACCTAAGCGCTTGCCACTATAGAATCATTTCCAGAGGAAATAAAATTTAATTATCTACTATATATTTGTCAAATACCACTCACTCACTGACCTATCATCGCCCAGCCCAAACCAATTGACAGAAAAATTTGAAATTTTGCATGGAAACTCCCTTTTAAATGTAAATCGCTAAGAATTTTTTTTTTAAAGATTCATATTTTTAAGTATTTTTAGAGCGGTTGGAATTTTTAGTTGGTTTTAAAGAGAGCATGCACGTCTAGGCAACATGCGTTGCTAGGACGATAACAGGTCAGCTGTTACCGTACTGTATCTATTTCTTAATATTATTTTTATTTGCGGTTCACTTCAATTATGATGGTAGACCTTGAATTATTAGAAATAAACTCTGGTTTTGTCCCTCATGGAGTTTACGCTATACCTGGTGATGGTTCATCCGAGGTAATAATATCCTGAACCCTTGCACAGCCTCCTCACCCAACAACATCCCCAGTCAGAGCAATTCTTGGTAATGCTCGCAAATACAATGGGTATGACATATTTTTTTAAAATTTTAACGCCCATTTATTATTGACAACGAATTTTTACCTGTACTGTTTAGACTGCTGTTACTGGTACCTATAGATAACGGGTTACCTCTACGTTATCTGTTTCTTGACACTGATCCGAAGCGCCCCAGTGTCGAGAAACATTAAACTCTGATTACTTATCAATTGATGAATAACTTATAGTAAGACAGGAACCGTGCTATAATAAAGTGCAGGAAATTATGCACTAGCATTAATTTTGATGATACATTATTTAACGCAAAAAAAAAAAAATAACTACTTATCTGCTGAGATGAAGCACGGGCACTCAGCTAGTTAGTTTACTGATATAATTTACAGAAAGAGGAATATGATAATGTGCAAGCAACAAGAAATATATACTTGGTATAGAGTTTAATGAGCATGAATCCATGGTAATCATATCATATTTAATAATTATATTTCCTAATTGTTGTATACTTTTACTATTTTTATTATTTACTAGTTTCAATGGATCGTCATCTGGGATGAGTTCGGACAATAGTGCATGGCTTGAAAAATCCCGCGAACCTGCACAAGTTTTTCATTTGCGACATAATTGGCTAGACATATACGACCGATATTGCAAATGTTTCCTTTACAGTTAACCCTATAGACCCTTGCTTTAGTAGGAGTGACTGTGCGTCAATAGTGATATTTTCCCCAGGCGAATAGCAAAGAAGACAATTTCTAGTGAACCTTCAATTAAAAAGTAGTACCATAAAACTGTACACTTCACTGGCCGAGCCAACTTTGTGAAACAACGCACAACAAAAACGACTCAGAAATCTCACTTGAAATGAACATAATAATATTGACATTTTGACCTAAATCCTAATAAAGAGAGATCCAATAAGGACGTAAGCAAAAATATGTCCATACCTGCTGGAGGCCGGTCATTTTGACCGGTGCCGGCGGTTCTAGCAATAAAGTCTATTTAGAGGCCATGGAAGAAAGTTATTGTGGAGACACACTAGGTACTCAAAATATGTAAGATTCTATGAAAAGTTAGTAGTAGAGTTTGAAATGTCTACAACTGATAATGGCAATAATATTAAACTATGAAGAGGCCGACCGGTCAAAATTATCGGCATGGTGATTCTAGTGTTATATGCAAAGGTCACCGTTTGGCTGATGTATTTCCTAATGCTCTTAAAAATCATCTTTTCTACCTGACTCCTTCATAAAGAAAAATTCAAACATCACAAAAATCTTACTGGCTCAAGAAATCAAATAGTAAAACAGAATTTAGAAGAAAAGGAAAATATAACAGAGGATATACGGAAAGAATGTGAAGGTATATTCCAATTATTGAGCTCGGCAGAAATTATGTTTAAAAGGATTGAAAATCTAGAAAAGCTTGCTTTGTTGATACTATTATTCACGATGTGCATAAACTTCACATTGAACTAGATAAAGCTCCTTTTTGCCTAGAAGAAACCAAGGTAGTGATAAGAGAATGTATGGTAGATGAAGCCGAGACACTAGTGACTGATCGGAATGAAGAATCCCCCGAGGAAGGGAAAAAAGCAAATTTTTGAAAGGAATTCTTCAGAGAACTTCTAGAAAAAAGCTGAGAAATGCACAGCTGTACATCACAGTTTTTAAAGCACAAAAGAAACGACAGGCATAGAATAAAAATAAAACACTACTGAAGCATTCTTTAGGATTTCTTTTCTTATTATTATTAGGAGGATTGGGGGGGGGGGGCAAAAATAATTAAAATCACACAGACTTTCTAACAGACCCCATAAATAAACAAACGGAAACAAATAAAGATTGAGGATTATAATAACCAATGAGAGGCCAGTAGATTGAATAGATTTTGCTTTTATCCTTTATTTTGATGACGATTCTTCATTCTTACCTAATCAATATTATCATAAAAGATGGTATAGAGCAAGAGAAATTAATAAATGAATATGGTTCGAGAAAAGACACTGGTTATTACGTCTTTAGCGAACAATCACCGATTTAGAGCAACTTTTAGTTCAGAAATTTACAAATTAGTGCCAGCAGCACCGGAATAATTTTAAACATCCTCGCTGGATGTTAGGAAGACATAAAAAATAGAGTGGGGAATCTGGAGCTCCTCTTTTACTGAGAAACGGAAAACGTCACCGCTAAAGCGGTCTATGTTCATCCCTGGTACCCCTACTCTGCACCCTTCTGCGTCCCACTCTTCATGCATTAACTTGTTTAGAGACTGATCTTCAAGACTTCCACCGCTAATAGTATGTGTTTCTAATCCTTTATGTACTGTGAAACCTCTTTATAGCGGACAACATTGGGTCCGTAAAAAATGTCCGTTATTGGGAGGTTAATGAAATCCACCATTTAAAAAGCAGTGCACAACAGTTTCTTATTTCTTTTACAGCTGTCCTTATCCACAATACGGCGTTCAGTACATTAGTAACATAATCGCTTGAGTCCATTTTCGTAATGGCTTCCCGAAGAAATCATTTTCTGTAATGTGTTTTGAAATTTTTAATAATGCCGAGATCGAGGGGCTGGCAGCAAAATGTCATATTTGGTGGAAAAAAAAAAATGAATTATAACATTTATTAGGTGCGTCTGTGGGTGGCATGTTGCGTTGTCCATAAACAAAATTACACACCGTTTTCGATGTCGCATTCTCTGATTGAAAGTTTTTAGCCATTCACTCATTATAGGCGTTGTCATCCATTCTTTTTTGTTAGCTTGCCAAGAAATTCTTGAAGTATTGACGTTAATATTCTTAAAACAACGTAGTTTTAACAATTTACAGATTATTAACGGCTGTTCAAAATCGCCTTCGATATTTACGCACAACATAACAGTTAAACAAACTTTGCTTTGTTTGTCTTCTGTGCACGTTTCCCCTATTAGAATCATTGTCCTGTTTGGCAGGGCTCGAAAAAATAAAGCCGTTTCATCAAAATTAAATATATTTTTAGCCTCATAGTAATGGCAAATGTAAACCTATTTGTTTTTCCAATCTTGAACTAAATCAACATTAACCGATGCACTTTCACCACATATCGTTCTAAAAACTACGCGAAGTTTGATATCTGCGTTTTGCCGACATCAAACTTCGCACCCAGGTCTCTAACACAAAGCTTTAAACTATCATACACTTAAAAAAATAAAAATAAAAAAAATCAGTCCTGTAACAGGCCACAAGGGGCCAGAGGGGCAGCTACTGTAGAGGTATCTGATTCTTGACCATATGGCACACTAGGGAGATAGTGTGGTCAATACTACGCTCCGGCCACCTGATTTTTCCCTTGCTGCTTCGACTGCTAGAGTCATTAGCACCAAGGTACCCATTGATAAATTAATTAAAGGCTGGGTCGGTCTAGGGACGATCTGGGACCCCAAATCCAACCCTCGAACGACGGCACTAGAAGAAAAAATCTTTAGTGCGCGCTCGGGTTTTGAACCTGGTGCTCCAGGTCATTAGTCGAGTGCTCTACTACTGAGCTAAACTCACCCCCCCCCACACACACTTTTAAAACTTCCACTTTATTTTTTTAGAGTTACACGCATTCTTTTCGGAGTTCATGACTAGATACAAACTGAATAAAACCTGCTGAAAAGTGGTGTAACAAAACAAGATGTGGTTCCTGGAACAGTAGAGTATGAATTTTACTCGCAATGCAGGGTGTGCTTTTTCTTGAGATTCTGAGAATCTGCTATTGAGATTTAACTATCAGGCGTGTTTGGAGGGATAATCATCTTAAAAAATACTCATTTCTCGAAGAAGAGAAATGTAGCCTCCACGAAATAGGACAGTTCTCCCTCTTCTCCATAGCCCCGAAGAAGGCTTGTATATTGTGAGGAAAAGCATAGGACAGGAAGCAACGCAGGTTGATTTGAATCCATTTTTCATTGTAAGCACAGCCTGTATAAAAACTAATATTAAGAACATTTAATAGAATTAAGTCGTCAATATCATCACCAAACAAAAGCATAGTATAATTCTAATTACTTTAATAACCATGTACATATTTTCTCACTTCATTCATCAAAAATTGTATTAATTTGAATTTGTAAGTTATAGGGGACAACTGACCTTGCACAAATCCATCACATTTCCACCCAATTCCTAAAAAGAGCTCAGCAGGCAATCTCTGCAACAAGCATCACTGCACTGCTTGCACCAAATCTGGACAACAGTTGGAGGCGGGCAGACACTCACCACCTACCAACCCGCAGATTCTCCAAGACTTCACAGGACCACAACGAGAAGCACACACGCTCACATGCATTTACCTCATCCTCTTTTCAACGCGTTCCGCTTCAAAGAGAAGGAGGGTATATGTGAGGAAAAGCATAGGACAGGAAGCAACGCAGACCAGTGTCAGCACAATTGAACATCAGCAGTAAGAGACCTGCATTGCACTATAATTCCCACGATTCCCCAATCCTACCTGCCTATTTAGGCTGGGCTAAATCCTAGCCCCAACTCACTCTCATCTACTCTCTACTAGACTCCATGCTCGACACTCATCACTCTTCTCTATCACTCATCCCATCCAGGCCAGTTGTCCTATCAATATACGCTACCACTTAGACGCTGCCTTTCATTCAGAGCCCCCGAACCACCATCACAATATCAAACCGAAACGTTGGCGTAAATAAACACATTTTAACTATAAAATTTAGTATTTATTCAATCAAAAGACTGAACCTCGATGATCAGCTCCTTCTATATATCAACGGTCGACTTCTCAATTATTGAATAATAATTACAAACATTAAAAATTTTGAAGTCATATATTATTTACTTTTATTTAAATAGCTTATGTGTAAAAATATCAAACCGAAAACCTAAAGCTCTTAATTGAGTGAGGAGGAAGGCTAGGTTTTGTAAAGATATTAAACCTTCACTTCACAATCCCACACTTTAAGGATTGCATTTATTTCATTTTGTCCACAAATCTTATGAGTAACGTTTGCCTTATAAAATATACCTGATTGTTCTTTAACATTGTACTTACTTGCGACGGAGCGATCACAACATCCGGAAGGAGCTGTAAATAGTGTGGAAATTTACATATAATTATAATAATATAATAAAATTATTTGTTGCTAGGAAAGGTGTTGGGAAGGAAGGGAGGGTCCCCAGCACAAAGGTACCTCCCACGCCACGTACGCTGTCTTACAGACATTACTATGCGATACTTCCAATAATATACAAACAACTTTGTATTTACACATATAAAAAGAAAAATAAAGCAATGAACAATGAGGGCCAAAAAAATTAAAATAAAATAAAAATAAATTTAACACTCATTCTGATCTCTCGATTTGAATTTTTCAATTATTTCTAATAAACAATAAAGAGCTCCCTTTGCTGTAGAAAAAAGGGTGATTAGAGGTGCAAAAGTTTTAAGAAAGAAGGAAAGAATGAGAAGAAACAGAAGCGCAAGCAGATTTTTACATTATAAGCCTAAGCCATGCTTGAAAATAATCTAATCTTCAATGAGAGAATATTGGGAGAAGCTCTCACTGAGATAATCCAATCATTGTATAATAGTAAGTGAAGTGATTTGAATGTCGATTGCATTAATAGCTCGAGTGTTAATGGGAAGGAATGTAGAAGAGACGGCTCAGGTGAGGCGAGATTTTACACAAGCATTATAAACAATTATCTAGTCAATAACACTTAAAAAAGATTTGTAAACAATTCTCTCTATCTCCAAAATAATAAAAGTATCCTTTAGAAAAGGCTTAATTCCAGCAGCATTTATAAAGTTCTAACTTAGAAATACAATTTCTCTTAGCACGTAACAACAGCTGTGGAAGTACGAAATAACTTTTCAGCGTGTATCTCATTTACAAATCTTTTTGAAAATAACATCCCTTAATAAAAAAAAAAAAAAAAATGGAGAAAAAGTACTTATTCGACTGAAAGTTTTGTCAAGAGATGTTTGTAATACTATTTATAAAATAAAAAATAAATGAAAATGAAAAAAGTAGCTAGCCATTCCGAATATATACACACCAAACGGAATGATCAGCTGTATTCATTATGATACACCAACTGAAGATATAGAAAGCAGCTAGGCATCTCGAAGATATACACACCAAAGGGAGCGCCCAGCTGTATTCATTACGATACACCAGCTGAATGTATAGAAAGCAGCTGGGAGTCCGGAAGTTGTTTACCTCGGACAGAACGCCCAGCTGTATTCATTACGATAAACCAGCTGAATGTATAGAAAGCAGCTGGGCATCCCGAAGATGTAAACAACAAACGGAAGGCCCAGCTGTATTCATTACGATGTACCAGCTGAATGTATAGAAAGCAGCTGGGCGTCCCGAAGATATACACACCAAATGGAATGTCCAACTGTTTTCATCATGATACACCAACTGAAGGTATAGAAAGCAGCTAGGCATCTCGAAGATATACACGCCAAATGGAGCGCCCAGCTGTTTTCATTACGATACACCAGCTGAATGTATAGAAAGCAGCTAGGCGTCCCGAAGATGTAAAAAACAAACGGAAGGCCCAGCTGTATGCATTTCGATACACCAACTGAAGGTACAGAAAGCAGCTAGGCGTCCCGAAGTTGTTTACTTCGGACAGAACGCCCAGCTGTATTCATTATGATACACCAACTGAAGGTATATAAAGCAGCTAGTCGTTCCGAAGATGTAAACACCAAACGGAACGCCCAGCTGTATTCATTTCGATACACCAACTGAAGGTATAGAAAGCATCTAGGCGTTTTGAAGATGTAAACATCAAACGGAATGCCCAGCTGTATTCATTTCGATACACCAACTGAAGGTATAGAAAGCAGCTAGGCGTTCCGAAGATATATACATCAATTGGATGGATGGCCTAGCTTTATTCATTACCAAACACCAAAAAAAAAAAAAAAAAAAAAAATATTTTCAAGACACATAAAATAAAAAAAAGCAAAACATGCACATGCAAGTACTCGTCAGATCTTCACAGACATCAAGCAATAAATTATCATTGAAAAAGAAAAACTCTTAGCCCAACGATTGCTAACTGATACTTAACTCCATCTTCATAATTCTATGTATTATCTTCAAAAAGTTGTTTTTTATTAAATCTAAATTAATTAATTAATTAGCAAATATATACCAACAAAATCGGAATCAGGCATTCTTAGGTCTCCTCCTGTTCTGTATCAAGAACTAGATATCATCATGGGACATGAAATTACATTTAACTTAATTAAAAATAAATACGATATCCGAAGGATTGGGATGTACAGTGAAAGGAGAGTTGGGACATTGGGATAAGCTGCACATTTTTTAATTTTTTTAATAAATGAATAAACAATGTTCATCAGATAGTATTTCTCATTACATTGCTGAAACTGTTTGAGATTTCTAAAAAGTATTGTAAGGCTCCGTAAAATGTTTTTTTTTTTTTTTTTTTTATCTTTAGAGGCTTCAATTATTTTTGTAAATGTATTAAATTATAGAATAAGAAATTCATTAATAATACTGCAAAAACTATTGCTTATTGTGTAAATGGTGAAAAATGAAGTACTTGGCAATGCATGTATCAACTCCGTACAAATGCCTTCTTCTTCGACGTTATAAAAATCATTTCAAATGAGAGCCAACAAAGTATTCTCCATTCTTAGTAGATTATTGTCCGATGGGTAGATAGCAATGACTTGTATTACAGAATGTAGCGGTGAAGAAGGATATTAGCAGAAGTGACTTGGAATTAAGTATCAGCCATGATTTATTATAAAGCAGAACTACTTCATATCTGAGAAGTAAGCTTCTTTATACCACACAATACTTAGGTAAAATATATATAATTCAATCTAATCATTTTCATAGAAATTAGAAACATTTACGTTTCATTATATAAAGAGATTTTTGATTATTTTCCTCTCTTAATAATAGCATTACTTATGATTTACAATAGAAAAAAACTTATTAAGAGTTGAATTAGCAGGGCACTCAGGTTAAACTGAAAACATAAAAACACTCTTTGCAAAGCGAGGAAAAGGAGAGATAGCTATTCCCAAAGGATTGATAGCTATTCCCGAAGGATTGATAGCTATTACTGAAGGATTGATAGCTATTCCCTCCAAAGCAGGAATCATACCCCTAAAAGGCATTATTCCTCCCTTTGAGGCATAAATGACCCAATAGTGGTTGAATGGCCTTTAAACACCAAGGAAAAAAAAAAGATAGCAATTCCGAAGGATTGATAGCTATTCCTGAAGGATTGATAGCTATTACTGAAGGATTTATAGCTATTTCCGAAGGATTGATAGCTATTACTGAAGGATTGATAGCTATTCCCGAAGGATTGATAGCTATTACTGAAGGATTGACAGCTATTCCCCAAGGATTGATAGCTATTCCCGAAGGATTGATAGCTATTCCCGAAGGATTGATGCCTATTCCTGAAAGAGGGGTAGCTGTTTCCAAAGGATTGATAGCTATTCCCAAAGGACAATGGGCGCTTACTTCATATGCTTGTAAGTACTTGTTTTATAAGCTTCTTGGCCTAGGAAAACGAATGAAACCATTTTTAAGTCGATAGCTTTAACCGTTTTCGAGAAAAATGGAAAAATAG
Organism: Gonocerus acuteangulatus; assembly: GCA_946811695.1. NCBI lineage: Eukaryota > Metazoa > Arthropoda > Insecta > Hemiptera > Coreidae > Gonocerus > Gonocerus acuteangulatus. Next base: position 108,017,084 of record OX328125.1, on the reverse strand, counting down.
TTGTTGAATCAAGTTTTTGGTTTGGGTACTTAGAATCATTGGATTCAGTTAAAATATTTTCTACATGTTTGAAATTCATATAAAAAAAGATGTTTAAATTTTGGTTACATTTGGAGTTAAGGAAGGATTATAATAAAATATTTTATTAAGAGACATGAAAAGTTTTGGGAGCTTCGCATATTTTCCTTAATATTTCGAAAACGGTTGGGAAATCGTGGTAAGTGGATAGAAACTATTTGAAAGCTTACTAAATTCTCTACAAAAAAGATTCTGAAACAAGTTTTGATTAGGTGATGTCAATCGGAGAAATAAGTGCTTAAAGCTTCAAATACGTTTGTTTTGTTCTTTTGAACGGGGTTTTGTCATTGTTTTTGTGATATTTGTCTCATTTCCTTAGTTTTTTATTGCTTTTTATTTTCGTAACTTCTTATATTAGGAAAATGTATTTGTGTGTAAAACAGGATACGTAAAATGAGAACCAATTTTCTGTTGTTAGAAATAGACGGGTTAGAAAAATATGTGTACCTTTGCATAAATTCCTAGCAACTTGAAAATTGAAAACGTTAGGGACAACATTACAATGGAATTGGGAAAAGCCCTTATCCTCCCCTTATTATGAATGGAACCGCGCTAAGATGATATCTATATGTGTCCTGCGAGTCGGACTTTTTTTCTCTTTTAGTATTTGTTTAAAAAAAAACCTGTTTGGAGGTGGGTGTGTGTGTGTTTATAAATATATGACTTTGAACCTTTTTTTTGTGTATTAAATGTGGATTATTAAATGTCGACATTTCTCATGAGTACTTTGGGATTGCGTCAATATCAGAAAAGCAGGTTTCCTCCCTGCAGGAGGGGGACGTATCGTCCCTACCTCGTCAAACTATCGAATATGAAAAATCTCGTTTTTTTTTATTCGAGTCTTTGCTCTTGGCTTGTGGACGATACGGCTTGTCGCAACTCTAGCCCCTTTAGAAAAGCCGTTAATGCCTTAAATGAAGCATCGAATAAGACCATTTTTCAATATATTATTTCGTCAATGTATCGAATATGTTCGTTCACATGTTTGCTCCGGTTTTCCCATTCGATAGTTTGACATGGTAGGGACGATATTTTAACTAAAATTGGACCACAAATTTGATCCAATAGAAAATAAAAAAAATGTTTGTGTAATTTATAAATGGAATTAGTGCCTCTTTGATTATCATATTGATGTAAAATAATCCATTGAAAGGTAATTGTGAGATTAAGTGAAGTAGTGATGATAATAGTGTTGTGAAGAAGCTACATTCCCTGTAGTGCCATGCTCTACAACGGGAGGAGAGGAAAACATCAAGAGTGAGAAATATTATTAGCATTATTAAAATATAACAAATAAATATTTGTAGTTAAATAGCCAAACATAGTAGAAAGAAGTATGTGTGAGAAAAGAAGCCCAAAATTTACAATGAAAGTGCATTGAATCAGAGTGTTAAAACATGAGGAGCAATATCACAGTAGATTTTCACTAATAGCATTAAAGAAATTTATTCTTGTATTGCTCCGATTTGAATAACGGCTTTAACACTCTGACTTGTATTAATTAGAAGTATAATTAAATATATATATTTATAAATATCTATGAATAAGAAGAAATATTAGATATCAAAGAGATCAGAAGGTAGGGGGGGCTAAGAAGAAATACAGCCACGGCAGCTGTTGGCTGCGTGGAGGACAGGGCAGTCCGCACTCTTCACTCTCTTCCTTATAGTATCCTCATTCTCTCTTTTTTACAAGCGAATCTACACACAAACAAGTTAATGAACGAGTTAACTCATGCTCTAGCAGCAGGGCCCTAGACGCTCCACACGAGATAACTCGTGTTCCACTCTCGGTACCCCTGACGCTCCTCACGAGTTAAATTATGCTTGAGTAGCAGGGCACCAGATGCTCCACACGACATAACTCGTGTTCCACTCTCGGTACCCCTGACACTCCTCACAAGTTAACTCGTGCCCTTGTTAGCCCTTTAATGTCGCTTTAAACTCAGTGTGACCTAGCAAGAATAAGGAGCGTTCTCAGCTTCATTAAATCCACATTGGAGATCAATGTCTCATGCCTAAGGCATCTAAAGAAGTCATAATGAAATAATGCATTACATTTTAAGAACATTTTTAGAATCTGTAATGACTATTAATTTTCTGTAAAGGTTAAAGTAACCAAGGCTTTATATCTCAATTATCTTGTAATCGTTGTGTTGATTTTATTATTTACAAATAGATTTTCACGTGGTTCCTAAAATTTATAATTTTATCTTATCTTCATCGTATATTAATTGAATTTATACATTTTGCAAGTCTATTATTATCTATATATAAAACAAAAAAATGTAAATTCCTACAATCAACTTTGTTATGGCTAATTTTTGGAGGTTGAAGATGGTGCCTCGCCACCTTTTTGCAGGATCGTACCCAGATTTGTCTGTCTAAACCTATTGTTGTTATTTATATCTTTCAGCCACAATTTTTATCTTGTTTAGTGTGGTCGGTATAGCCTCCTTATATTATTATATACTATAAATGATATCAATCAAGTAATTATATCGCCATTCCTTATCTAAGTGATTTTCTTTTCCATGATAGAGAATTTCTTTTAGTTTAGTATAAAATTACTAATGTAAAGGACATTTAACATCCAAATATATAACAAGAGGATGCTGAGATAGACGAAAGGGTTGAACGGTAGTGAGATAGAGATGAGGAGAGATTGGCGCGCGTACGGGGGAAGTTAGCTGGATAAGCATCGAATGTACTGGGCACTATGGGTCTCTACATTTTCCAGCAATAAAAGGGTTAAGACAAAAGACCCATCAGACAATTCTCCCGACGGTTCTATATGTTCCAGCTTTCATGTCAATAAGTAGTTATTCATTCTTTCTCTAATGGATGATAATTTCCAAATGTAGTCAATCCTCTTTTGTAGAGAAGACTATTTACGTCAATATATAACTGAAAAGTAATACACGGGAACTGCGTGTCTATGTACGCAGCATTCTTCAAGAATCTCCTTTCAAATTCTATACAAATACAAAATGAACACATCTCCCTCTTTTATGTTTGTAATGAGCAGCTGGCTTAATTATTCATTATTTTAATGTGTTCTTTCCTCCCAACATAGGGAGGAAACCCGTTTAGCTAGATTAGTTGTCAATATTAACTTCAGCCTGTATTTAAGCATTAACTAATTCCATGATTAGATTGAAAACTTCTTGAAGCCCTCGATAAGACACATTATCTTTCCCAGCCGATTGTATTCTAGAGAATAGAGAGAGTGAGATAAAGATACTATAAGATAGATGTAGAGAGAGGAGAGATTGGACAAATAAGGTGGGTATCGCGGCGTGTGAGGTGTACCTCCAAATGCGCTGGGGGTAATGCTGCTTGTAGTGCAGGAGTCTTGAGAAGAGGATCTACGAGGCCCAATGGGGGTCCAGCCAACGGAGGTGGAGGTGCTGGAACCCAAGCTCCACTCACCTCGCCTGTTGGACCCGCAGGTACAGCGTAATTCCCCTGGATAGTATACGCCTGTCCTCCAGCCAGGATTACTGGTGCTGCTACCTGAGGCTTCGGTCTGTAAGGGATTGTAGCTCCTTTAGGTGGCGACTGAAACAAAAACAGATTCATGCTCGAATCAGAAAATATCAACTCGGGAAAGTTTATAGACAAAAAAAAATCCGGTAAATTTGAAAAAAAAAAAAGTCGCTCTCAACTAGGAGCACTAAATTTCACTGTTTTGCAGGTTAAGAAAGCTAATGTAAACAACTATATTTGTCAGCATGTGCGGGTATGGAAAAGTCCATAATAAATAAGTCTAATTAAATTTTACCAACAATTATTTAAATTTACCAGCAGTTATTTATTCAGACATTTTTTTTTTTAAAATGAAACATTCTTCACATTTTTTTCTTTCACTGTTTTTATATCCACCAAACATCGTGTCTGAAGATGTCTAGGAACGATATTTGTATTTTTGTTTTAAGAATTTATATTTTATATTCATTTCGCAATATGGGCATACATGCTATGGATTTCCGCTCGCTCAAGAAAATATTAAAACTCTAGTCAATCCAACTTGCTAAAATTAATAGAATTTTATTAATTTTAGCAAGTGGGATTGACTAGAGTTTTGATATTTTCTTGAGTGAGCGGAAACGCATAGCACGCATGCCCATAAGCGACAGGTTAGGAGGCCCTTAAAATTTACAATTATTTTTGAATAAATAGTTTATCAACATTTTAAAAGAGAGTTCATTGTTTCCCAATTTTACATCCCTGCACATGTGCATGTTTACAAATATCATAGTTTACGCTAGCTTTCCTAACCCACTTAACAGTTGTTTGTTTGTTTGTTTAGAAAATATGGGGCGAAAAACCTCAAGGTCGTCAGCGCCCTACTATGTCATTGCATCGCACAACCACTCATCCCTTGTTCCCGGAACCTTAGGGAGTCAGGTTTTTTTTTTTTTTTTTTTTTTTTTTTAATTTAATTTTATTTATTTATTTTTTTTTTTTTTTTTATTAACAGTGAACTTTAGTGCTTAATAACTTCTTTCCTAGTTGAGAGTGACTTTTCTTTTTTTTCTTTTTTTTTTTAACGGATTCGTGTTTAGTGCATGAAAGTACGTTATAGTGCAAAATTTCAATATAATCGGTGCCAAGGATCCTGGTCTTCAAATTTACCAAAAATCCCTATAAATGACAGGTTATTTCTTGAATTGAATGTACTCTATTGATTTTAGTATTAAACTGATTTTCTCACATCCTAGAAGTTATAAAATGATGATTAATACTTCACTTACCTCACCCAAGAGAGGGAGAGAAGTGAATAAGCATCGTATAAAAAAATTGTAATAGATTAGGCACATTTAGCAAGGATCACTTAACACTTTCCCTGCGGGTGTCATTAAGGAAGGACACTAGCGATCCTACCCGCTTACAAGTGTCCCTTCGGAAGGACACTCCTCCATTACTTTTCTATTTATTATTTATTTTAGTTTTGTCATCAATTGATGATAAAACGAAATCTTTTTCCGTAAAATCTTCTCTGGTAATAATTCTTCTTATATACTCTCTGGTAAATATAATAATTCTTCTTATGTTTCCATGTTAAAATGTCAACAAGTATGTTGTGTCCGTGAATGTATTGTGTTCTGTTCCATTGACCCAACAAAAGGAAGTACCTTTTTGTTGGGCCAATTAACGAAAAATCAATTTCACTAAAGTGCTTTGATTATCCTTTCTTTTTTAAATATTGTTGTAAAAATTTGCATGTTTTAGGTATTTCATAAGGTCATCAATGTACTGGCAACCATTGTTTAGTAAGTCGGTCAAAAAGTTGGGTAATTTCAATTTTGTCCTGAGTCTACACTCTGTCAGTATGTGTTTTATTGATAGGTGAGTGTTGCAGTACGTACATGTCAGTCTGTCCTGTCTTGTCATAATGTAGGAGTGTGTCAGTCGTGAATGGCCAATCCTTAGACGGCATAAAACCACTTCTTCTCGTCTATTTGATATTTTGCTCGATGACCATTCGTGTACAGTGTGCTTGATTTCTCGAAGCTTGTTGTCAGTCGTGTTATACCAGGATTCTTGCCATTTATCTGTTACATATCTCTTAGATGAGGCTTGAAGATCTTGGTATGTCATGTAATGTACGTCTGGTGCTGGTCGTCGAGTGGCTAGTTTAGTCTGTTCGTCTACGGCAGTACTTTGTCTGATGTCTTCGTGGCCGGGTAACCAGTACATTGTGAAGTGTTTATTGGTGTGATATATAGCTTCAAAAATGTCACATACTATGTAGTGTGTACTGAAGCAGTCATGTAGGGATTGTAAAGAACTGAGTGAGTTCGTGCATATGACAATGTTATTATGTTCTGTGTCTGGTAGGTTGTTCAGTCCCAGTTTTATGGCTTCTAGTTCAGCTGTATAAGTGCTTGTGCCATCTGGAACTTTCCGGGAAAAGAAGTGTTCGCCAATAATAGCAGTTACGCCAGTCCCATGTGAAGTTTTCGACACGTCAGTATAAACAAAAAGAGTTACTATTTTCTATACAAAAGGATTGAAAATATGAATTGTAAAAGTGCCTAGAAGTTGGGTCATTCTTTTTGAATTTTGACAATGATAGATTAATTTTCAAATTTCCACGGGATATATGAACTTGTAGGGCTCATGAGAACTGGCGTTGTTGATATTATTGTACTGGTCGTGTAGTCCATGGATCGAAAGTGTAATGGTCTTTGTCTTTTTGGGTGATGCTGATATTTTCTTAGTATTGTTTCGTCGGTGGTGTTTGGTGTGCAAGGGCAGTTTAAAAATGTTGCTTTTAATGAAAGTTGTATACAATTTAATATACGTCTATACTCCAATGGATGTTGTCCCGATTCAGCATATAAACTGATTGCTGGACTTGACCTAAAAGCTCCGGTGGCAAGACGGAGCCCAGTGTTATGCACGGGATCTAGCATCTTCAAGGTACTGGGTCTGGCAGATGAATACACTATACTTCCGTGATCCAGTATGGACCTGGTGTACGCTCGGTAGAAGGTTAGCATTAAACTTCTGTCAGCTCCCCACTGGGTATAACTAAGGATCCTCAAGAAATGTAAAGACTTTTTACATTTATCAAGGACTCTTTTCAAGTGGGGTGCCCATGTAAGCCTTGAATCGAAATACATCCCCAAGAATTTTATTGTGTTGGATGTAGGTATCTCCTTTTGGAATGGAGCAACAGTTCTAGGTTTGGGATTGATCTTTTTTTAGTGAAAACTATACTTTGTGTTTTTTCAGTCGAGAATTTAAGAATATTTTGTGCACTCCATTTTTCCAGGTTGCTTATTACCTCTTGGATTTTGTCTTTCATTCCTTTCAGGTCATTTCCCTTGCTATAAATAAGCAAATCATCAACATACAGACTATACCTTACTTCTGGCGTGATAAACTCGCGGATGGTGTCTATTTCTATCTTGAATAGTGTTGTGCTCAGAACGCAACCCTGTGGTACTCCATTCTCCTGGATAAATGTGTTTGATAGCTGCCCCACTACTTTAACTCTGAATGTCCTATTCGTAAGGAAATGATCTATGAATTTAAAAACATTTCCCTGGATATTCCATTCGTACAGTTTTGACACAATAGTCCGGCGCCATACTGTATCGTATGCTCTTTCAATGTCGAATGAAACGGCTATAATAGATTCCTTGTTTATAAATGCATTTAAAATTTCATTTTCTAATTGAACAATATGGTCCATTGTCGAATGATTCGATCTGAAGCCACATTGATATTCTGAAAGGAGCTTATTTTTTTCAAGGAACCATAAGAGCCGTTTGTTAATCATTCGTTCGTATAGCTTGCCATTACTTTTCCCTTTAGATTCAAAAGCCTTGTAAATGGAGGGGATTCACTTTTACAGCTCCAGGTAAAGACAATGGCCTTCAGTATTGGTGGGGCTTTCCAACAGTGTTTTCTGTTTTCAAATAAGCTAACTGGAAGATTTTTTATGAAAAAAAAAAGTCTACATAAAAAATTGAACAAAAAATGCACTCGATACTGAGGTATTCCCAAATAATGACAACCGCAGTGAAAGTGTTAAGGCATTTAATAAAAACTTTTATTTTATATTTATAAATTAACTGTAAAAACCTATTATTTAAAAGATAATTGATAATATGTACTAGTCTTATAGTCTACATTTCGTTTAAATTCCAAGTTCTACTGTATTACATTATTTAGGGCTGGAGTGAACAGCCATTGAAAGGGCAGAAAGTTTATTATTTCAAATCACAAATAAAATCAAAATTAAATAATAAAAATACTAATTACCTCGAGCATGACCTGGCAGATGTGGTATATACACTGAGTAATGGCATCAGAGGTTCCTGTGATAGTTACTGCTCGTTCGGTGGAATTAGGAAGCATGTCTGAAGCGACTTGAATCGAAGCGCCAGTAACCTCTCTGATTTCTTTGATTTTCGAGCCTCCTTTTCCGATGAGAGATCCACATTGCGAAGCAGGTACAATGAGTCGCAGAGTTATTGGAGACCTCGATCCCCCTCCGCCGCCGCCATTTTGCATCTCTTGAAACTGATGCACAAACTAGAGTTTTAGCGTAGAAGCCATGAGCAGCGGTGTACGACAGTAGTAGTGGTAGAAGTAGGAAGAGTAGTTGTAGAAGTGGACGTGAACATGGTGGTTCATGGAGAGGAAAGTGCGGAAAAAAAGAAAAAAAAAAAAGAAAGGAAAAGTAATGAGAGCGAAGAAGAAGCCAAACAATAATTTCAATGTTGTCAATAGAAAAAAAAAAAAATGCTGAGTGTTGCGTGTAAACTGAAAAATATTTTGTTTGTACCATGTAACTAAAAACAAATTTGACATGGTATTACATAATCTGAACGTTTACTTGAAATCAAACTTTTGCATTTAACATTTAATTTGTCTTAGGATGCATAATAATATTAAGGCAAGGAAAAAATAGATCCATACAATCCACCCCGTTTTTTTCTTATTAATACTTTCAGGATCGAAGGGTTCGAAAGAAATTTCCATCGGGCCCAAGTCTTCCTTTTGTGTAGTTGCTTCGGTAAACTTTTGAAACTAAAGAGTAGTAAAAGAAACTTTTGAAATTATGTACTTTTAGTGGATTAATTACAATTTAGTTAAGTGCCGAATACGTGACGACGCTGGGCCCGAACGTTTTAAAAAGGAATTTATTTCTGAGAAACCATTCAGCAAATTTCTTTCTCGCCTTTTCTTTATCCCCTTGCAGTCCTCGGTCATTTTTAAGTTGTTTCATCACCACTGTGGGCCTTTGGAGAGATTTCTTATAATATTTTTGAAAAAGAGAAGAATGAGCACAGAACCTTGAGGTCACAACCACCACACTTGCTGACGGCTTCTTCAGAAGCAAACCAATTGGGTCAGTGATTAAGAACAATTAAGGTGTTGCAGTGATGAAGGGCGAACTCAACCAAAAAGGTAGTTTTTAGGAAAATGTGTTAGAATATTTTTTCCAAAAGGACGAACTCAACTAGAATATATTCAAAACATTTTTTCGTTGTGGGGTGTCATTTTTTGTTTATTAATTTGTATTAATAAACAACTTCTGAGAAGACACTTGATTTCTGTATAAAAGAAAATAAGTGTTTATTCTGAGCAATTTTGAAAGTCAACATGTTGATGGATTTATCTAAAAGGGTATCTTTAAACTTATATTTTAACCACTAACTGTCGTGCGGGACAAGCATGTCCAAAGATGTGAAGGATGGCCCAGGTCGGCTCACCCGTATCTGTGAGATAGGATCGTAGAGCTCCCGGTCCTGGCGGCCCTCATCGTTCCTTCTATATGGTTTTCCTGTCTTAAACTTATTTAAAAATATTTTTTCTCTCTCTTTGTATGCACGTTCGACCATCGACCGTTTTTGGAGAGAAGGAATACGAAAGACTATGAGTCAAACTGATCGTCGCAAATGTAGAACCCAGACTGCAAATGTGCGTCAAGAGTGCTGGGGGCACTGCTTTTCACACGAACATCTATGTGCTCAGAGCGTTTGAAGGGTTGAAGACAGTAGAATTTTGAACTTTTTTTATTATTATTACAATCTATAAAAATTGAAACACGAAACACACAGCTACATTCGAACAGAGAATTTACTGCTTGGCTCAATGAAACATTTAAAGGGGGGAAATATTATATAGAATATATTTGTAGGAAAGTATGAGCAAATAAATCAAGATTAAGACACATTTAAAAATATAAAAACTTTGATTTGAATAAAATGATTGCATGCTGTTGAGTTGTAGCCACAGCCTATCTATTTTGCACCCTCAGAACCATGAGTGTGGAATAGAGGGTAAGAAAGATTTCTCACAATGAGTCTATACAAGGCTTCCGTTAGCAATAGTTAAGTCTTACAAATGAAAATTATGAAACAATTATTTAGAGTAGGGTTAAGATTCTGTTAAGCCAAGGGTTAATTGAATCTTTCGATGTAAATCCAATGGCTACATTCAATATTTTTAAAAACAAATAAAATAAGCTATGAAAATAAATAGTTATTAATTACAAATTAGTCACACAATGAGAGGAAGCGTGTTGAATAAATTGCTCATTTTGAGGAAAATATAGGAACAGATTCAAGCTTACTTCACCTCCGAGATAGCTTGCATTTAATATATTGTTCTTAGCATAGAAAGTATTTCCATAATTAAACACAATTAGAAGCTAATTTATATTAAAAATAAATAAACACAACCCCATAGGGCCTTGAAGGACCCTGCATTTCTCGAATCCTAATGCCAATGTAGCACAAGGCATTCCCAGCATGATCTGTCCTTCAAAACACTGTTTTTCGGGGAAATTCCCATGGGAAAAAAGCCTTGGAACTGCTAGGGAGTTCCTGGAGAATTCCATGGCGAACACGCCTGGTGTGTTTTGGACACTTGTTAAACGTACTCAAGGTAAATAGGTATGAAACATTTGCGAAAATGTTAAAGAAGTATGAAACGAGGGATGATGGGTCATCACAAACTTTACTAATGATGACTCTGTTGTCAACTGTTGTAACAGATCGAGGGGGGGGGGGGGTCACTCGAAACTGTACGTAGACAGTAGTTAAGTAAATTGTTGTAGAAAGAGAGGATGTTCGTCACAAACTATAGTCTGTCCAGATAAACCCAGGAGTTCAATTGCCCATGTGCGAACGTGTTGGCGGGAATTTCTCCTCCCTGCCCTCTACCTTCTCTTCCACCATTTGCAAAGCCTTTTAATGATCAAACACTTAACGTGAATCACTATAACGTTTCCGATTCCACAAGCGAGACAACTGGGGTAACGGTTGAAAACTGATAAGGCTATAAAAGGGAGTTCTTCTCACTATTTCTCGGGAATATAGGCCCCCATCTATTAGAACAGGCTTTAGTTTAAATTGTTTTTATCCTTAGCTTTGGCTAAATATTAATAATCATTAAACACTATCTCCTTTGCCTGACCTCTCAAAGCCTTTCCTAGTCCTAAACGAGACAGCATCAGTTTTTATTTAGTTCCACGGAGCGTGTTGTTCATTGAAATGCAAATGGCGGAACTGTTGGGAATACTTCCCTCAAATTTCTCGCATGCGGGATTTGAACTATTCCATCTAACTGAACTGGCTATATACTAAAATTGACTCTAGGTTAATTGATTTCCCCACATTGTTGGTGCAGCTTTGTTGAGATCTACATAGAGATTCTCTCTCAACAATCCTCCCATCCCTGTTATATCCCATCCCCCTCACTCTTCTACCTAATAACTAACAGAAATACAGCGGAGTTATTATCACTTTGAGCAAGTAGGCTTTTGATATAAATAGACAATACAAACCTCTTCAAATTTCTTGCAGATGAGAGTAAATGCTTTGTAGATAGACTGTGTTGGTCCAGTAACAGTGACAATCCGTTCAGGGCAAGATCCATCTGATATGTTTATTTTGGCACCTGACTGAAAATCATAGAGGGAAGTTAAAACAAAAAGAATAAAACAACAATATATAAGGTCATCAATAAATCAATTATTTGTGAATTTCTAACTTGGACAGTTTTTGTTAAATGGTAACCATTTTAACTTACATAGAGTTCATACAACCATAGATGTCAGAAATTTCATAATAAATCCGATCATTATAGTGCCCAACGGCCTAACCATTTAACGAAAACTGACCTAGTGAGAGTTATTAAGGGCCTAAAACTTGGCCAATACTATGATATCATAACTTTCATAGGCAAACTGTTTTTGGGAGGGGCCTGGGCCTCTGTTTTCAACGTTAGTTTTTTGGGGGGGATAGATCCTAACACAATGAATTATCTAGGATATTACAATAAACCCTAACTCAACCTATTATCTAGGAAGAAATTAAATTAAGTCCTAATTCCACCAATTATCTAGGAAGATATCAAAATGAGCCCTAACACAACCAATTATCTAGGAAGATATCAGAATAGATCAGATCCTAACTCAATGAATTATCTAGGATGATATTTCAATAAACCCTAACTCAACCCATTAACTAGGGCGACATCAAATTAAACCCTAATTCAATTACCTAGGAAGATATCAGAATAGATCAGATCCTAAATCAATGAAATATCTAGGATGATATTTCAATAAACCCTAACTCGACCTATTATCTAGGGAGAAATCAAATTAAATCCTAATTCCACCAAATATCTAGGAAGATATCAGAATAGATCAGATCCTAAATTAATGAAATATCTAGGATGATATTTCAATAAACCCTAACTCAACCTATTATCTAGGGAGAAATCTAATTAAATCCTAATTCCACCAAATATCTAGGAAGATATCAGAATAGATCAGATCCTAAATCAATGAAATATCTAGGATGATATTTCAATAAACCCTAACTCGACCTATTATCTAGGGAGAAATCAAATTAAATCCTAATTCCACCAAATATCTAGGAAGATATCAGAATAGATCAGATCCTAAATTAATGAAATATCTAGGATGATATTTCAATAAACCCTAACTCAACCTATTAACTAGGGAGAAATAAAATTAAACCCTAATTCAATTATCTAGGAAGATATCAAAATGAACCCTAACACAACCAATTATGTAGGAAGATATCAGAATAGATCAGATCCTAAATCAATGAAATATCTAGGATGATATTTCAATAAACCCTAACTCGACCTATTATCTAGTAAGAAATCAAATTAAATCCTAATTCCTCCAATTATGTAGGAAGATATGAAATTAAACCCTAGCTGAACTTGATATTGGAATAAGTAGAGAAATAGTTTTGTTTGGAGCCTTACATTTCTAACGGAGGAGATAGGTCAAACACTCAGGAATTCCTCCTATCTCCTAAACACCATGAGTAAACTTACATCATAATGTAGTATCAGTTATAATTAATTCAAAGGTAATATATACTCACCTCTTCCCTGAATCGTTTTACAATTTCTCCTTTTTTTCCAATGATGCTACCCACTTCCTGTAAAAAGTAAACAACATTAAGATATTTGGTGTTGTACGATTGTATTTTGTATCTAGTCATTATTACATTTGGAAATGAATATAAAGCAGAAGCTATTTTAGACTATGACTATGGGAATGAAGGAGATTAACACGAGGAACATCGCTCATCCAAACAGTACCTACCTGGGAATTATCACAAATTTATCTATTGTAGAAAGTGGGGAAAAACTCAACCACTAATTTTAACTTCAATAGTAAAACCATTTCTAGCTCTCAGAATAGTTTTTTAAAATAAGCAGTCGTGAGCAAAAGGTGGACTTTTTCTGCCAGCAACCACAAAGCTTAAGCACAATTACAACTTTTATTGTTAAAATGCCTGAATTCCTTATCTTCAACTTATAGATAACTAGCTGACCCGGCAAACGTTGTTTTGCCATATATATTATTTCTAGTGCATATTTTGGTTGTGAAATACAGAGTCCTTACCTGTTATGGGATCTCGTTGTTTAATATTTAAGCATTATCCATCTTTTCCCTTCCAGAACATTAGCGGACATTGGATTGCGCCGTGTGAATGGCGTCTATCAGCAATGGTTTCTAGATTATTATTTGTTCTTTGAATCAGGATTTTATGGGTAGCCAACCATGATTCCAGCAACATCGTCAACAACAGGTGCATTTAATGTACTCTCCAGATGGTTCTTTATCAGGATTGATGTTAATAGCGTCATTGTCACTTTGTAATTTGTAGCCCCAACGCGCAGCCACGCGATTGGCGACTGTGCTTTCGGAGTGCTCACCTCCCATATAGTAAATTTGTAAAAATCGATGCGGTTTGTTTGAATGATCCAACTTTGTGATAAACATAGCCTTGGATTTTCAATGTTGAATTAAATTGTTGACCTTTTGCTGCATTATGTTTAACTATTCCCGTTGCTTCGAACAATAACATTTGGAGGTTAGAATCTGGAGCCATATTTGTCTTTGTGAAAAGATCATATGTTGCATAAAACTACATTTTATTAACATTTTTTATTATGATTAAAGTACTAATATCGTTATTATAAAATGGGGATTAGTGTTAAAAGGTTGAAAATTTAGGGTTGTATGTATTTTTTAATGCCAAATCATAAAAAAATAAAAATAAAATATTCTGCCCAAAAAGTGAGAACATATTTTTAAGGGTGGGCCATCCTTATCACTTAGGGGTATAAAAATTAGTTATAAACCTATTCTCAGGCCTACTGAATATACACATTAAATTTCATCAAAATCGGTTAAGCCGTTTCGGAGGAATATAAACACTAAAAATGTGACACAAGAATTTTAAATATTAGATAAAGGGGAATTTTATGCTGAAAATCTATAAGAAATTATCAACAAATCCAATGCAATAATCTATTTTCATCAAATACATTGTAGAACAGATTTAGCAGCTCTTGTATCTGTCTAGCCATCTCTTCTGAATGTAAACACTCACGAGTTAATAATAAAGATGGACACTGGACCCAGAGTGCGTGGAAATATCAGCTCTTGTATTCGTCTAGCCATCTCTTCTGAATGTAACCATTCACGTGTTGATAATAAAGCTGGACACTGGACCCAGAGTGCATGGATATAGCAGCTCTTGTATCCGTTCCTTCTGAATGTAACCATTCACGTGTTGATAATAAAGCTGGACACTAGACCCAGAGTGCATGGATATAGCAGCTCTGGTATCCGTTCCTCCTGAATGTAAACATTCACGTGTTGATAATAAAGCTGGACACTGGACCCCGAGTGCATGGATATAGCAGCTCTTGTATCCGTTCCTTCTGAATGTAATCATTCACGAGTTGATAATAAAGCTGGACACTGGACCCAGAGTGTATGGATATAGCAGCTCTTGTATCTGTTCCTTCTGAATGTAAACATTCACAAATTGATAACGAAGCTGGACCGTGAACACAGTATTCTGGGTTGGTACTAATTCAATCTATTCTCAATAAGCTTTCTTTACTCTCAAGTATATTTGTTATCAATTTAGCTTTTGTCTAGAGCATTTTTTTTTTTAGCCTATTTTAGTTATTAATACAGCTTCAATCTGTAGTGTTAGGTCTTATAGGGTTGTATTAAATATATAATACTACAAATTATATACTAATAAAACAACTGCTGGAGACAAAAGCTGTAGTCTTTAATCTTTATTTACAATTTTCTTATAACAAACAAAATTATATTATAAACTTCTTGATATAACATTTTTTTTTTTTTTTTTAAGGAGTAGGGACAAAATAGTGCCAAGCAACATTTTTATCAAAACTTGACTATAGCTGCTAAATGTTTGATATTATGTGGGACTATCAGTTGAAATAGTTAGGGGCAACAAGATTAAGTAGCATACAGATCTTGCACTCATATTTTAGTAGCATTATCATAGACTGATTTTAGTAACATCAAAGACTGATAGTCCCACACAATATCCAACATATAGCGGCTACAGTTAAGTTTTGTTAAAATGTTACGTGGCACTATTTTGTCCCGACTCCCTCAATTGTACTATACAAAAATTCGGGCGCGCACAAAAAAATGAATAATTGACAAAATTGGCTATCCTCATATTCATGACAATAAAAACTTTTATTTAACATAAACAAAGTAAATTCTTGAAGTTGAGATCAATTTAGTAATACACCTCCGCAATTAATAAATGTGGCAGTCAATTAAATAGGCACAGTTCAATTTATCCTTTAACTTTTTAGAGGGCAGGGATCTGCATCTAGAGAGAAGCAGTCCGATTGGGGACGAACAAAATATAAATAATCAAACTAACAATATAATATTAAAGTATACGAGTAAATGAGAAGAAATATATACTTACTTTCCCTTGCATGATGAGTCGAATAGTGAGTGTGACAGAGGGGTCATCATTAGCGAATTTAGTTTCCATTCTTGTAGGTTTCAAGTCGGACCTTGGGTTGCGGGGGACTGGTGGGCGAGTAAGTCAGTTCACACTGAAACAAGCGAACAAATCTTCTCAACATACAATTCACAGCAAAACAAATGTTTCAAAAGTTAAAAAAAAAAGTCTTTAGATGAATGGCTTTAATTGTATGCACACTAGGTACAAAGCACATATACTCTGAGTTTTTATTCGAATAAAAAAACTCGGATATTACAATGTCCAATCATAATGCGGCTACATTTCATAGCTTGGGGGCTTTTAGACATTGATTGAGAAGTGTGTAATGGCGGCTATCGTAGTAAAACGTGCAACTTGTAGACTAGTAGGTACACCTCAAAATCACTACAGGCTCCATTAATATCCAGCTGAACAGCACAACAATCTAACACCGCCTTCTTATGGGCGATAATAAACACAAGTAAGCCTCCACAAACAACTAGACGCCACCTTCACAATCGGCACGCCAATGCTCTGATAAACTGCATCACTTCAGCAAAAAAAACTCACTATACTTTGAATCGGATTATTTAACAATTAGTAAACACATTACCTTAAACTTTCAACATAAACTTAACAAAAGGGAGATAGGAAAACAACAGGGGGAAACGGGCCACAGTCAGAAAAGGAACTGGAGTGGGGCCAGGGATATTGGTGGGGGAACGCTAGCTCTGCACTCTAGTGGCAACCTACGGAACTAATCTAAAGGGGCGTGTGTTCCAATCATTAACATACACATAACATATTACAATTATCCTACCTCTATGCACATAAACGTCCGACTCGCAGAAACTGCGTTATCCCGTTCTTATTTAAAGTGACATTTGGAAATCTAAAAAGAGACACAAACAACTTTATTTTTATTCATATTTCGCTAAAAATGTCAACACCTATTCTAATAACACCTCGAAGAAAAGGGATATAATAATGGAGTAAGATCTGCCTTTATAACAAGATCAACTAAAAAAGTCACTGCTCTGCGAAAGGAATGCAGCTCGTTTAGTGCTGAAGCAGTTGCTATCTATGAGGCGATCAATTTTGTAACGACAAATGAAATTCCAAAAGCCGTCATAATATCAGACTCATTGAGTGTCTTAAGTACACTACAAGAAAAGGAATCCACTGAAGATCTTATTCGTTCATGCAAATATCTTTTAAATAAAGCAAAGAAGGCAAATCAAACGGTGGCATTCATATGGGTTCCATCACACAGCGGCATAAAAGGTAATGAAAAAGTCGACAAACTTGCATCATCATTAACAGCCAATGATGAAGTAGTTGATAGAATAACCTTTTTAGACCGGAAACCCCTAGTAAAAGAAAACCTCCTTAGACTCTGGTCCAGTGGTTTGAAATGGACGAGAAAGGACTTAGGAAAATAAAGGACATTCCGAATCGATGGCAGACAAGTGAACATTCTTCAAAGAGAGAAGAAGTTGTTCTGTGCAGATTAAGAATCGGACAAAGCCCCCTCAGCCATGAACATCTCTTCCTTAATCTATATCCACCTTCATGCAGCTGCAGTTTAGGAGAGCAATGGTCAGTCGAACTTTTCTTACTCTCATGCAGAAACTACACTTCCTTGAGAAAATCAATTGGAATTGAATCTTCTCTTGCAAAAATTCTTGGCGACAAAGAAGAAGACGTACAAAAACTTTTTGTTTTTTTAAAAAAGACAAATATGTATTCAAAATTATAAATTTTATTTATTATTATTATTTTTTATTATCCATTAAAATTATCATTATTTATTATTAATATTTCGTAATATATATTTGAATCATTTATCATAATTATTATTATATGTTATTAATGTAATATTATTTTAATTTATTCATACATCAATTCCTCAATTTTAATTAATCATATTATTATATGTTCATTACCACTATAGTATCAAATATTTTTTTTTGTTTTTTTTTCCTTACCATGCAATCGCCAATGATCCTACAGGATAGAGGCAAAATAAAATAAAATAAAATAATATATATATATATATATATATATATATATATATATATATACACATAAGTATCTATATATACATATCGATTTCTCATTTTATTATCCTTCTATTCCCTACGCCTCTAGAAAGTACACTTGGAGGCTTATTATTGCAAAATGGAAATCACTATTATTTTATTCACACGAATTGCGACGAAAAACCAATATTTTGAAGGACATAGTATGCAGGTTAAACTAACCTGTCCTTAGAAATCAGACGAAGTATTTTGTTAGAAAGTGTGTTTAAAATCCGATCGTTTTGGGTCTGTCGAGCCATACTAGGGTTTTCTGTTGAATAAAACGGAAGGAATCGGCCGTTTTCTTGTTAGAAAAAGTTGGTAACCTATAGATATTCCGTCCTAAAATTCGATGCCATAATTAACATATTTTCGAACTTTTCAAATAGGTGCTTTCCTTGACCTTCCCGAATGCCGTAGATTCTGTATTTGTTATCAGCGATGGTCTCCTGGTGGTCGCCTTCAGCACGTCGAACTCTTCCAGAGAGAAGAGACCGGAAACAGTCCTGACGTGGCAGATAGAGGAAGAGGAAAAAGGAAATGCCACGACACTCCATCAGATAAACACCGACACGAGGTATTGTTCTTGGAGGGTTCCATTGTACCTGCGGGCCACCCCCGACTCCGTGTTCCAGTTCCCTTGACGGTTCCAACTTGCGAAAAACCAATGTCTGATTCCATTGTCCCTTTCGACAAAACGACAAAGCTACTTGCCGAACATGTAACTCAGACCTCACAACCAAGCTCGACTGACTCCCAGCGGAATCATGTTGCAGACTTGAATATGGATTTATATGGCACTAGCTGTTACCCGGCGTGCTATGCTACACCTTCTCCCTGCATCTATAAAAGCAAAAATAAATTAGAAACCAAATAATTAATGTTATTTCGAACTCGTGATCTCCGAACTGTGTGTCATAGACGATTTTAACCTAGCCTATGACTCTCCCCGCGTCAAGACCTACCTGTGACCCACGATTGGTCAAAATCGGTCAAACGGTGTGGATTTGTATAAGGGACAAACATACCGACAGACAGCTGGTATATAGATATAGATATGTGTACTTACATATTAGCTTCAACGCAGGTTAAAGATTTGGGTCTCGTTCAGAGAGATTTCTATTGGTTTATTCCTTTGAACCATTCTATTGGTCATTGTGTTTATAGTAACCGTTTTGTTTCCTTTCTATTTGGTGTTTTTACACGATTGGTGTTTCTTTGTTTGTTTTTACGCGATTTCCAATAGCACAATAGCAAGGATAAAAGAGACTGTTTTGAAGCAATGTTAAATAGCATATCTGTGACTGGAAGGCCATTCCGCGATGTTCCGTTTTATTTGTCGCAGTTTGTTGTTGGTAGATAGGTGTGTATGTGTGTATGTGTATATATATTTGGATGTATACCATTTGTTTTTAGATGTATATATGCAATAACTGTTTGGAGCGAAACGCCTTAGATGCGCATGGATGCTCATAAATAAATAAATAAAAAAAAAAAAAAAAAAAAAAAAATAGCATATCGGCCCATTACCCACCGAAAAACCATCCTTGATCTATATTATCAACGAGTTGGATTGACTAGAGTTTCGATATAACCTCGAGCATAGCGAGCGAAAACGCATAGCAATTATGCCATTAACATAAGTGCTACGCGTTTCCGCTCTCGCTGAAGGTTATATCGAAACTCGAGTCAACCCAAATCGTTGATAATCCCGTCGCCATATTGGCAAAAACTGAATTGACGCTATGATCCAGCTCTCTGACCCGGTGATGATCCAGATCTCTGAGTTCCGGTTCTTCAACCGGCGTATGAAACCATATTCTTTCATAAACTATTATTTATTAATTTAAATTTGTATTGTCCACTCATGACTGCTCACGCCTCAACACAACGACCATCCACCAGGTTTCCTGATTGGAATCGAAGCTACGATCTCAGGCTGATCCGTCGGGCTTCGGACAAATTTATTACCAAGATATACAAAAGCTAGAATATAAACTGGATGATGATGATGACGATGAAACAAGAATTGATCTTCTCTGACATTTACTTAAACGCCAATTTCTTCCTCTTTGTCCAAGTTATATATGCATAGAGATCCCATTTTTGTATAGGATTGATAAGGATTCGTGGATATTGGCTAGGGTCTGAATCCATCCCATGGTGTGCTGAGGGGGAAGGGATAGAAGATGGTTGGGGGGGGGATTCCCTGGTGAATATTTGTCTGGGGGGTGAGGCGAGGATTCCAGCCCATGGCTCAGCACGGGGGCTTGGAGCTCCAACGTTTACTCGAGGATTGCTATAATAGAAACATTTCAGAAATGGTTTCCCTCCACAAACTCTCGGAAATACCAGCAGTAATAATATCGCGCTAATGATACAGAAGGTGGGGCAGTGTTACAGCATTGGATTCGTATTATGGAGGACCTGAGTTCGAAATTTGTGGGTGTACTGAGGGAGTTATGCACTCATTTTTTGTGAGTTTGTAATATAATAATAAATATTGTTCAGGTTACTATTGAGTCTATTGCTAGTAGAACCTTCATTGCCTCCTCAACCTGCATTGTGAGGTCTAAGTACTTGTTCATGAAGGATCATTCTCCGTTTACAAAATTTGCTACAAAAATCATTCGTCTAATTTGAAAGGTCAAGTTCTTTAATGAGCAGAATCAGTCCACCGGAACATGGCTTTTGGGGTGAAATTCGCGCGATAAAAATTGTAACGCTTATGTTTTCGAGTTCATATGCTTCCAGGTATTCGTTTTATAGGTTTCTTAACGTAGAAAAACGAATGAAGCCATATTTAAAGCGATATCTGTAACCATTTACGAGAAAAATTGATACACATACTTTTCCAAACTAATTTTTAGTGTGGGTATTCAGAAACGCTTGATTCAGTTGAAACTTGTTACAGATGTTTGATATCCATCTGACCAACGATATTTAAATTTTGGTTGCGTTTGGAGGTAACGAAGTATTTGAAAAAAAAAAAAATGTTAATAATAGACATGAAAAGTTTTCAGATCTTGGTATACTTTCTAAAATATCTCGAAAACGATTGGTAATTCGTGGTAAGTGGAAGGCGACTATTCGAAAACTTACTGAATTCCCTACAAAAAAGGTTCTGATGTAATTTTCGATGGGGCGTTGTCAATCCGAGAAATAAGTGTTTAAAACTTCAAAATTGTAAGTTTTGCTCTTTTGAACGGGTATTTGTTTACCTAACGTTTTAACTGGTTGTTGTTTATTTTAATTTCATTTAACAGTAAAACGAGTATTTGACTAAAACAAGGTAAGAAAATGTGAAACATTGTTATAGTGTTTCCAAGAGCGAACGTTGAGAAGTTGGGGGAAGTCGCCGTGATTCTCTCAGTTTCTTGTTGTGGTACCTTAAATATATTTTCTCTTCGAGATTTTATTTTATATTTTTCACGAAAGATCAAACCCCACCAATAACTGCTACTAATAGCACTAGAGATATGAACGGAACCGCGCTAAGATGACGCAGTTCCTGCGAGTCAGAATTTTTTTTATATAGGTATTTAACTTTAGTTCCTTTGCCTACTGGTTGATAAGTACGTTGTGAGGAAAGCCCAATATAGTTGGGCAACTAATCTTTTTTTTTTGTCAAAAACAACGTTTTTCTCTCTCTCTCTGCTCAGACGAAGAAGCAGAATTCGAAAAGAAGACATTGTCATCGCTCGTCAAATGAAGATTTTGTGAAACTGATAGGAGCTTCGCTTTGTTTTAATCTGTCAATCTATTCCTGTAAATGCCTTAAAATATTTGCATTTACCTATAATTTTGTTGGCCTCATGGACTTCTACAAAATGTAGAACTTTCTTTCTTTTTTTATATGATGTTATGAAAATTAGAATCGTATTGGAAATAGTTCTTCCCATTCAGAACGTCAGATAGGTGGGTGGAGTCATTTCCGCTTCGAGTACTTTCAGTTTCCTGTTGTGGTGACTTAAATTTTCCTTCGCTTTGATATGTCGTTTTATATTATTCACGAAAGATCAAAACCTACCAATAACTACTTCTGCTCCTTTGCTATGACACTAGGGATATGAAGGGAACCGCGCTGAGATGACGCAGTTCCTGCGAGTCGGACTTTTTAGTTGTGATATCTAGGCGCAGGAAATATATACAAGCAGAATTGATATATTTATCATGGACATTGTGTTGTGCTTAGCTCCCTTCGGACTGGTTTTGGAATGAATGCCCCCCATTGACTGGGCGGGGTGGTGTATATATATAGAGCCGGGGTCAGAAGTTCATGGAGTTGGAGTGGGGAGGGGGAGGGGTGGATTCTGATGAATTAGTGAGAAGGCGGAGTGACAGATACAGGCAAGACCACTCAGCTCTGTCACCGCATCCCTACTCTACTGTGGCCTAGTCTCAGCCTTCCTAGGGATACCGTCGGAAATCCATCCACTCTCCCTCCGTATCACCGTGCGTATCGGGCTAATAGATTACTTCCCTCTCCCCTGATTACGGATCCGGTGTACGGGGTCTGGCGGGAGCAATGTCCTATCGGGGTGGGATTCAACCCCCGATATGACGGAGGTTCAACCAATGGAAGCACTTTGAAATATCTACTCCGGTACAAATACAACAATTAGGAAAATGCATTTATATATATATATATATATATATATATATATATATATATATATATATATATATATATATATATATATATATATGTAAAACTCACGCAGAAGCTGCATAAACAAGGACTTTCTTCACGTGTGTTGTTACGGAGGTATCTGCTTAAACCACAAGATGCATAAATAAGCACACCACTATAGTCCAAGAGCTGTCAACGCACTTTTCATGAAGGGTTTTATGCACCTTGAAATTTTGGTATAATGTACCTCTTGGGCGCGAAGAAGTTGCTGCTACTTCATCTAGGATCTCGATGCTTTGCGCTTCGTTCCAATTCGAAATCCTCTAGGTATGAGAATTTACACTTTGTTTCTCGGCGGGAGCGCTGGTTCCCCTTCATTACGAGCGTCTGCCTACTTGAAAAACCTTTTAGCAATTCCCTGAGCCCCGTCGGGGCGAGTATAGCTCAACAGTGAAATAGTCGATTATATAGTGGAGGGCCTGAGCTCGAGGGCCCGATTTGGGATCCCAGACCGTCCAAATTCCCAACTAGCTTTTAATAATTTAAAGCCACACTACCTCCCTAGAGCACACCAAAGAATTAAATACTTCTACATTATCGGCCCTTTGGACCATTGTGGCTTTTGAGTACCTCTATAGAAAAATCAGGCAACTGGAGCCTAATACTGACCGCACTATCTTTCTAATGACCCATAAAGCCACGAATGAGCACCTCTTCCCTCCTCCTGGAAATAATTGAAAGAACCAGCCATTATAGAATTAATCAAGAAGCTACCTTCCATAAAAGTGATTCAGGAGATGAGAATCTGCCTTCATCTTGAAGGATCTTCCCGGGCCTCCTTAATGCCCTCATAGCTGCTTCTAAATTACGCACCATTCCAGGATTAAAGAAGATATTTATTGCAGCCCTTTCTGCCAAGTTTTAAGGCGGAGCCTTATACTCCAATCCCTTGTTGTATTATAATCCAACATTCTTGATAGTCTTTCTTCTCAAGTTTCAGAAATATAAAACCCATCTGTGAGCCAATATATTGACATCCTGATGGGATTATGATGTATAATGAGAAAAGAAATAGTAGTTGTGCCCCGATCGTCTCGATTGCAAGGTATGAGCACTCCGTGCCTAAGGTTGTGGTTACGATTCCCACTAGAGGTGGTGGTTTTTTATTAGAAAATAAAAGGTATCAGCTGCAGAAAGGCTACTAACACGCTGATCAACTGTTCCAAAAATCGATATTTTGCTTGTGTATATATATATATATATATATATATATATATATATATACTTATGGGGTGAACTTAGCTGAGTGGTAGAACACTCTATCTCAAAACCCGAGCGCTTACTAAGGATTTTTATCTTCTAGTGTCGTCGTTCGAGGGTTGTATTCACCCAGCCTTTAATTAATTAATTAATAGGTACCTGCAAAGGGGAAAATCAGGCGGCCGGAGCATAATACTGACTACACAATCTTCCTAGCGTGCCTTATGGTCATGAATCAGATACCTCTATAGTATCTGTCCCTCTGGACCCTTGTGGCCTGTTAAGGGACTTATATATATATATATATATATATATATATATATATATATATATATATATATATATATATATTTATATATATATAGAAAGAGAGAGTGAGAGAGACCCTTTTTAGCGCGGTTCCTCCCTCCCCCATAGGGAGGAACCCCGCTTATAAGGTTGATACAATGAAACAATCCGGAAGTGCCGACAAGAAAATTTCGCGTTTCAGAACCCCTAGAGACCGAAAATAACGGTGGTTCAAATTTGTATATATATATATATATGTATATATTTATATATATATATATATATATATATATATATATATATATATATATATATATATATTTGTCTGTTCGCTCTCTAGCTCGAAGACGAATGGTCCGATTTTGATGAAATTTGGTACAAAAATCAGTCGTCCAATATGAAAGGTCAAGTTCGTTAACCAGCAAAATCCGCCCACTGGAAGATGGAGTTTGGGGCGAAATTCGCGCAGAAAAAATCGTAACGCTTACGTTTTTGAGTTCATAAGCTTGTAAGTACCCTTTTTATAGGCTTCTTGGGCTAGGAAAACGAATGAAACCATTTTCAAGGCGATAGCTTTAACCGTTTTCGAGAAAATTGGAAAAATAGTTTTTGAATACCGTTTTTAATTTGGGTACTTAGAATCATGGGATTCAGTTGAAACATTTTCTGCATGTTCTACTTTCATTAAAACTAATATGTTGAAATTTTGGGTTACATTTGGAGTTAAGGAAGGGTTAGAATAAAATATTTTATTAACAGACATAAAAAGTTTTGGTAACATTGTATATTTTCCTTAATATCTCGAAAAAGGTTAAGAATTTGGTAAACGAAAGAATACCATTAGAAAGCTTACTAAATGCTCTACAAAAAAGGTTCTGATGAAAGTTTTGATTAGGCGATGTCAATCGGAGAAATAAGTGCTTAAAACATTAAAGTAATTGATTTTGCTTATTCGAACTGTTCTTTTTGTCTGTTTTTATTCCTTGTTATTTTTTAATTGCTTATAGTTGGATAATGTATTTTGCAATAAAACAGATTAGGCAAAATAAGAAAAACAATTCATTGTTAGAAATATAGCTTGCCAAGAGAAAAAGATTCGTTGACGTCTTTTGAATATTTTCAATTGCCTTTATGCTGTTGGTTTTTTTATTTTATTTTTTAATTGATTTTATCTGTAGAATTATTACTATAGTAAAAGAACACAGGAATGTGTGAAAATATTTGATATTTTCCAATTCATTGAAACGTATGAAATGAAGTATCGGTAGAAGAGGATTCTAGGGTCTTGCGGACCTGACCCCAGGTATAGCCAGCCATAAAACCCTTTGAACAAAGGCCGAGGAAAATATTATCTGTTTCTATTCTATGCTTTTCAAATGAGAATAGGGATATGAACAGGAACCGGGGTCTCCCGTGGTCTAATGGCTAGCGCCTTGGATTCATAAGCGGGAGATGGTGGGTTCGATTCCCAACCTCCGGCAGGAATTTTATCATCCCACGGCTCGTTGGTGAAATTCCTCGCTACACCCTGGATGTCGGCGCTAATGACCTAGATGTAGATGTGCCGTAAAAAAAAAAAAAAAAAAAAAAAAAAAAAAAAAAAAAAAAAAAAAAAAAAAAAAAAAAAAAACAAAAAAAAACCTGGAACCGCGCTAAGATGACGCAGTTCCTGCGAGTCGGACTTTTTTTCATATGGACAAACTGATTACAAAATAAAATTCCAACATTATATTATTTTGAAAATGAGCTTCAATGTGGCGAATCGATCCCTTGAATAGTGCCGAACACGCTTTCTTCCGGATCTCCTTCATAGATACCTGCAGAGGATAAAATAAAGAGGTAGGACCATACTATCTTCAAGGGGTTGAGGTGGCGCAATATTACAGAGTTAATAGTTTAAATATTCTAAGAAATTGAATCATTTTTCTTTAACGATATTTATAGTATTGATTCTCCCGTTTTAATTAGGGATTGCAAGTTAACTTCGGCAATCTTGCAAGGTAATAGGCCCGAGAGGAAGGTAAAAATAGAAAAAAAAAATCTCTAACAAAGTTATTCCGATAATTAACTGGGATTAATTAAAGTGGACAGCGACTGAAGGAGTTGGGTTGAAGTGCGCGGGGGGGGGGGGGTAATTAAAACCCCCTGGAAGGAGTTCCGCATTGGCTATTGGATTTACTTTAGGGTGGGGGGGGGGGGAGCAAAGATAGTGTCTATTTATACTCCTTGGGGTCTTGGAAGTTCTATCTTCTGGATCAGGAGTGGGGTCTTGGGAATATTTGGGATGGATAGAATGGTGGTCTCGGGGAGGAGTGGATTCGTGTAGGGTAAGTGATGGGGTGTGTCGAGGGTAGGTGGGATGTGTTGGGATAGGCGCCGGGAAAGGATGATTACTGCAGTCTGTCATCAGATGAACTGGATTCAGGATCTGTGGAACAATGGTAAAAGATGCAATCGTCTTGGTAGTGAAGGAGAGGTCATTAGAGGTTTACACCTAAGAAGTGGCGGTCACAAAGTCTGAAAAAACCAGGGGTGTGGTAAAAGAAGCAAGGAAATCGGTGAGAGGGGTACGGAGCAAGCGAAGGCCTCTCTCCTTGTATGTAAGAAAGTCAGGAAAGCTTATAAATTAAAGATTGCTCGAGCCAAGAAGGCAGTGTGGCGCACGAGTGTTCAGGCTTTTGCGGCTAATGAACCATGTGGCTTTCCGTGTGGCGAAGACCCGTAAAGATGCTAACCCTGTAACTTTCTCTGCTTTTATGAAGGATGGCACACATCGTCGTGCGCTGAAGCGCATTACAACGCTCTGGCCTAAATTTACTTAGCTGACAAGCTTGAGGAGTTCATTGAATGCCAGCGGGAAGTTAGAAGCATATAAAGGTCCCGCCGGTTGCGAAATGCTCCAACGACTGGGACTGGATCAATGCAATCATGGCAATAGAGTGGTGCCAACAGGAAAGGAGCCCCGGGCATGGACGGGATCTCGGTGAGAATGCTCCACGAGGCTAGGGAGGTTGTTGCCTCATACCTACTGACATTTTACAATGCCTCGGCTACACCCTGGCCACTTCTTAAAATGCTGGGGCGCTGCGGTTCAAGAAAAATGGACCCCGCGACCTCTTGCGACCTAATGCTTATCAGTCTATTTCCCACCTCCCAGTTCTGGGCAAATCTCTCGAAAGGCTAGTTTCTGGAGAGATCCGCTCTCGTATTGAGATTTTCCTAACTGATAGACAATACGGATTGCGCCCTAAGTGGCCGATGACATTAAACGATTAATTGATACTTGTAAGAACGACCCTTCAAGGTATGTAGTGTTAATCAGTGTGGAAATCCCAGCACGTTTGATTGCGGGTAGTAGCTGGCAATCGCCTTGAGGCAAATGGAAATACCGAGAAATATATACGCCCTTATCTCGAGTTACCTGGAGCTTTGTGAAGCCCTTGTGGTCTCTGCGGGTGCAGACCAAGAGCATTATGTGATTACAAAAGTATGTCCTAAGAGATCTCTTCTGTGGTGAAAGTGCTTGGTGATGAAGGTACTTGACGTATTTTGGGTATTGTCGCCCAACGTTTGGATTCGTTATAACTATGCAGAAACAATGTTTTGGGTCTGTGTAGTCGGCGTAATGCTGTCTGCGGTCGAAGCCTGGCGTCCCCAGAAAGAATCGTCTGAGAGCACTGACCAGCCTGCAGAGTATTGCTCAGAAAATAATTAGCCAAGTGACAAAGAATGAGTAACGAGTTTATAACTAAAAAGTGGAGAGCTGCCAGGTTGATGTCTGCATCTTGAAGCGAGAACAAGAAATACTTCGCTACAATAGCCGGCAGACAAGCTTACGATTGGGTAGCCCCAAACTTCCACATTTTCCAGTTATTTTCGAGTCACGGCGAATTTAACGCATACGGATACCAGTTTTAAAATCGGTAACATCCCGATCTGCGATTGCCGTCATGTAGTCACAACTATGACTCTCTGAGAACATGAGAAATGAAGTGAGCCATGCATCAAGCTCTACCGAGTTGTATACAGTTCTAAGGACATTATGACCCGGGTGTGTTAAAGCCTTTGAGGGAGTGATATGGATAGCTCAGGAAGAGATGGGATAGTTCTATTATTTTGTAATAAAAATATATCCTTTCCCTCTTAATTTGCTGCCAACCCGCTCTTCGAAACCAGCGACTGCAAAAGGACCTTACCGCTCGGAGTGTTTTTTTAGATCAAATGTTGACCTGTGTAAACCTAACCATATCAATTTTTTGTTAAAATATTCAATTTTGTTTAAATGGATAAAAGTTTGTAGAATTTATGTTAATATATTTTGAATTAATATTCACATTGTCTATCTTACCAATAATTAGACGTGTTTCTAGATCCCAGAGGTCAGCCGTGAATCAAACATTTCCCATTATAATCTCTTTGTGCCCTCCAATCGCCAAAGGCCGTGTTTGGAGACTGAGCTGTACTAGAGGTCAAACTGGCTGTGTAAATGTTTGTTCGAGACGTTAGATCAAAGACGCAATTTCCGATCAGAACCAGGAACAGTAACCAACTGACCGAACCACGGCTTCTCCACAAACTCCAAAACACAATTACGAACTTAAATTAAAAATTTTCTCTACCTGAATAATTTAGGAGGAGTTGGTTAAACATATCGAGAACTAAACTCAATTAGCGATTAATGGAAGCGTTGATTCTACGTGTCTAAACACTTCATTCGGAGACCCGATGGCCTCGAGTGGTTCTGGGTTCGATTCCCACTTGGGGTAGTGGCTTTACTATAAAAAAGTCACGCAGGAGCTGCATCACTAAGCACTTTCCTCAGAATTTGGGTGGGTAAACTGCATTCCTGAAAAATTTGATTAAAATAACCTAAATAAATGAAACAAAAAGCTAAGCACTTTCCTCGGAATTAGGCAGTGTCGAGTGCACTCCAGAATAATTTGCTTAAATAACCTATATAGATAATTAAAATAAAAACATAAATAATTCTTCTCTTTTGCATTTGTTATTAGCAGCTATTTCAATTATTAATTTTGTAATTAATTACCTTCCAGAGTTTTGTGTATGCGGGTTACTACACTACGTACTAAATACACAAAGCTTCACATTTTCATCTATTGATCTTGATGAATAATAAAAGAAACGGGATACAGTAATAATGGTGGAACAAGATACAGCGCCCCCTAGCGGCAGACATAGGAACTCTACGGCCCACATAGTCATATCAAAACAGAGGCACTCCTACTGGGAATTTCGTGAACCTACGTTTATCGGGAGAATTAAATTCAAACGTAGTACAAAGTAATGCCCCCCCCCCCTTCCGATAGACCGATTTAGTTCATTTCTACAAAACTTCTTTCTTATTAGATAGCCAGGACGTATAAAGAGTTTCGTAACAATACAACAGAAATTACGACTGGTATAAGCAAATTAGTAATTTGGATCCCCCTTCTAATAAACCCATTTAGTTTATTTTTACAACACATGTTTCTCTTCAGCTGACCGCAAGGAATACCGAGTTTCGTTGAAATATAACAAAAATTACGGCTGGTATTGGCAAACAACTACCTTTGCTCCGGAGTAAAACCCCCCTCCAGATGGACCGATTTTGTTGGTTAACGAACTCGTTCAATCGTTTGATGGGGGAATTCTATATATCAAGTTTCGTGGCGAAAAAACAAAAACTCTGGCCTTTATCGTGTTAACGGACACATATATAACTATATATATACATATATATATATATATATATATATATATATATATATATATATATATATATTAGTTAGTGGTTTTTAACCCAAAGTTTAGGTTTTTTGGTTAAAAACCAAACCCAAAGCTTTGGTTTTTAACCCAAAGTTTACAGCCCGCTTTTACAACCCAGCAATTGTACCTCTTTCATCTCCACCGACTTACCGCCTCATCCCCACCCCCTTCATAACTATAAAGACCCCCTGTGTAGTTGCTGTCCCTCATACTTCCAACCATGGTTACCTAAGTTGTCGTCGAGGTCTTCCTCCCTCCCCCCTAGGCATTCTCTAGTGGTATGTATCTATATATTAATTGTTAAAAATTGTATTCACTTATAAAATAGATCTTGTTTTTCACTACATAAAAAATGTTCGTTGTTTTTACTGTTTAATTTTTTTTGTACTGTTTTACTAACACTTTCTACATGCTGTTTACTTTCCAACTACCGTATTTTCATTGTTTTAAAAATAAGATTGGTTAAAATTTATTGTATTGATATATACACTCCGCTCATTTCTACCTGTCTTTTACTTACTAGTTGTACATATATATTTTCTTTACTTATAAGTTGTATATATTTTTTAGCTGAAGAAGGCTGCCATTGTGCCGTCGAAACGTCCAAATACAGATTTCTTTTTGAAAGTCTGATGTTTTTCTCCTAGCCGAATCCCAACTATACCTGTCTTCGTAGAACATTTTAGTTTTCAACTTAGGATCTACATATATATATATATATATATATATATATATATATATATATATATATATATATATATATATATATATATATATATATATATATATATGCATATCTATCTAGGCTTGTGATCGATAAAGTACATCATTACTTTTATAACTACTTGCGAAGGTGCCGAGTGATTATTTAGGCTTTGTATTGGATTTATTTATTTATTCAGCCAAAAGTTACCTTTTCCGACCTTTTCCAACTAAACTTTTCCATACAAACCAAGTCAAATCCTTTAGTCATAGCTAAGAGGGTCGAAAAGATTGACTGAAACCCTCAGGCTTCCAGGTCTTTCTTTGATTTAATGAAAAGATCACTTTTAGGTCGTGTTCTAGAGGTAAACTTAAAACCAGTTTGATGAAATCATTGTCCGTCCCTTCAAAATGGGAATAAGTGGGAAGTTTATACGATTTCTGAAAACAATTTATGGGAGAGCCAGGCTTACTATTGATACTGCGCCTTCGGACCCTGTAGAGAATATTTCAGGAGTCCTTCAAGTTGAATCACTCAGCCCTGTATTGTTCAACTGCTTTCTCGCGGGCATTGAGGACTACTTTAGAGCTCATGGGAAGTCTGGGTTTCAGTTTACTCACAAGGGGAGTATACAGCGATGGGGTCACCGATTTGGACCAATTTTTTTCTGGTGATTCTACATCGAAAAATAATCGACATGTGTCCGAGCGATCCGTCCAATGCGCCTTAGGAGCCGAGAAATAAAATAAAATAGGTTGAAAGTGCTTTATTTTTTATATCGAGTTTAGAAAATTATATCGACATGATTCTTTCACCAATTCATTTGTTTTATAGAGTAGATTAAAATAAAAATATAATCGTTAAACAATAATTTATATTTCATCAAATACATTCAAAAATATGCTTACGTTTTCAGGTAATCTAGTATTATACATTTTTTTACACCAAAAAAATAGCAGATTTTAAATCAGCCCTAATATAGTGAATATCATTGAAAACAAAAAATAATGATTTTTCCCAGTCTGGAAGAGGCGAAATATTTGTAAGCGAAAAAGTAATGTGAAGTTTCAAAATTCAATATCTCCCCTTGAGATAATCCGATTTTTACCTCATTGAAATCTTTCGAAAGAAGAAAGACTCCTTTTTCTAACCATATAAATTACTATTGTATCATCTCAAAAGGTACTTGCGAAAAATTGTTCTCAAAATAAAAATAAAATGTAAGCTTTTTTTGCATATAATGTCAATTCCAGAACACGTAGAAACCCCCCGATTGGACGGAAATGTGTCACATTATGGCCTTTATTGACCCTCCAAGTTTGGTTTGAATCGGGTAAATATTCTTTGAAATATGGCCGGATTCTTAAATCTCTAACAAAATTTGAAGGGTCCCCCTAAGCGAAATTTAAAATACATTTATTTTAATTTTTGTAACATTCCCAAAATTTGAATTTAGGGGGTTTTCAATGTGCTAGAAACGAATCTGACATCCGTTTTTAAATCAAAAATTGTTTTACATACTCGACTCTATAGAAGTCATTATTCTGCCAAAATATTCCATATTCCTACATTTAAAAAG
The DNA here is from genome assembly GCA_946811695.1 of Gonocerus acuteangulatus. Classification (NCBI taxonomy): domain Eukaryota; kingdom Metazoa; phylum Arthropoda; class Insecta; order Hemiptera; family Coreidae; genus Gonocerus; species Gonocerus acuteangulatus. The sequence continues at coordinate 107,984,882 of OX328125.1, read as the reverse complement.
TTATCGATTATAAAAAATTTTTTGATTTACAAACGGATGTAAGATTCGTTTCTAGCACATTGAAAAACCCCTAAATTCAAATTTTCGGAATATTACAAAAAAAAAAAAAATGTATTTTAAATTTCGCTAAGGGGGACCCTTAAAATGTTGTTAGAGATTCAATAATCCTTCCATATTTCAAAGAATATTTACCCGATTGAAACCAAACTTGGAGGGTCGATACAGGCCATATTGTGACACATTTCCGTCCAATCGGGGGGTTTCTACGTGTTCTGGAATTGACGTTATATGCAAAAAAGTTTACATTTTTTATTTTATTGAGAACCATTTTTCGCAAGTACCTTATGAGATAATACAATAGTCATGTACATGGTTAGAAAAAGGAGTCTTTCTTCTTTCGAAAGATTTCAATGACGTAAAAATCGGATTATCTCACGGGGAGATATTGAATTTCAAAACGTCACATTACTTTTTCGCTTTCAAATATTTAGCCTCTTCCAGACTGGGAAAAATCATTATTTTTTTGTTTTCAATGATATTCACTATATTAGGGTTTCTTGGGGTGCTGATTTAAAACCTGATATTATTTTTGGTGTAAAAAAATGTATAATACTAGTTTACCTGAAAACTTAAGCATATTTTTGAATGTATTTGATGAAATATAAATTATTGTTTAACGATTATATTTTTCTTTTAATCTACTATATAAAACAATTTAATTGGTGAAAGAATCATGTCGATATCATTTTCTAAACTATAAAAAATAAAGCACTTTCAACCTATTTTATTTTATTTCTCGGCTCCTAAGGCGCATTGGACGGATCGCTCGGACACATGTCGATTATTTTTCGATGTAGAATCACCAGAAAAAAATTGGTCCAAATCGGTGACCCCATCGCTGTATACTCCCCTTGTCAGACAATATTTGACTCATACTGCAGGGAAGACGGTCGAGTTGTTAACATATCCAAATTAATTATAATGAAATTTCAACAAGTTAGAGTAAAAAAGTGCAGCCTTTTGTATTTCATGATGAAGAAGCAGAATTAGTCCAATTTTCAAGAACTGGAGTATTTCTGAAAGCTTCAAATCGTTCTGTAGCATAAATAAGCGTCGTTAGCGATGCAGTAAGAAATATATGCATGCGGTCGAAGTGCAACAGCTGGGATGCAAAGCTTAAACTCCATGAAGCTATGGTGTCTAGTACGCTTCTTTGTGGTGCAACAATATGGGGTTTGCGCCAGTTTGACAAATTGGAAAGCTGTCACCTGAATGTTTTCAAAAGCATTGTAGGCCACATTATGTAGTAAGATCAGTGATTGTAGCGGCACAAGATACTATTATAGCTTGGCTGCAAAGGAGCTTCACTTGAAGAGCGTACCTGGCAACCAGCTGTTTAAATTAGATTATTATTACAGTGGAGTAAAAAAAAAAAAGATTGTTGTGAGTAGCCGCGAAGTGCAGCGAACACGATATTTCTGACTACTTAGCAAGTGATTAACTCAGACGATTCGTGAGTGAATTTTCAGACAATGTGAGTAAGCTATTTCTCGATTATCTCCACAACTCTCGATACTTGTATATATGGAACTAAATATGTATTCCTACATGTTCTCGCAGTTAAAACTTGTAAATATAATTGTAAATATTTGTTTTATTTAATATAACCATTTTGTTTAAATTATTTGTTCTATCTATGAGCAAGCATATTTTTCTTATTGGAACCTCCTGATAAATGGAAGAATAATTACATTTGAGAGGAACCCCTACAAGATTAATCTCCTGGAATATCCTTAAGCGGGCCCTGGATTGGATGGACAAAGTTCAAGACATGCCAATCGAGCGATCACCAGAAAGACATAAATTTAACTGGTTCTTACAAGTAAAATAAATTATCAAAACAGTCAGGCCTACAGATATACTTGCGAAAATATCCAATTCACTAACAAGAAGGAAGAAAATAACAACAAAAGGACAATAGCTTGAATTATATATATATATATATATATATATATATATATATATATATATATATATATATATTTCTTTATTGATTATTACATCCTGTATATAAATACATCTGGTAATATGATGAATGATACAATGTGTGACAGTTCTGTGCTCAAGGCCTCCCAACTTCATCCTCGATTAACGCCAGAAAGACGCTCAGATGACGCTGAGAGGTGCCTACACAAGCTCCCTTCTGCTCCGACCAGTGGCTGGGGTCGAAGAGAGATCGGTGAGCCACAGAAAATTGTCGTACTTGAACAAAGAGAAAGCCATTGCTAACACTTCACTTGGTCGCTGCAGCAGATCTCTAGGCCAATGTCTTTTGAGTCGCCTCGGTGGAGAGAGTGGGTGGGTGACACTTGATAGGGAGAGGACTTCAGGATTTTGATGAGCGGAAAGTTTAGGATGGAAACGTTGGAATCTGGATAATACAACATCATTAACGAGTGGGATATTGAGGTCTTTATGGAGGTTGACGTTGGAAACGTAGAAGGGAGCATCGACTATTGTTCTTAGGACCTTGGATTGGAATGTTTGAATGCTTCTGATGTTCGATGTTTTCGCAGTTCCCCATAGTTCTGAACCGTATGTCCAAATGGGTTGCAGTAGTGATTTGTAAATGATCAGTTTGTTTTCAGTACTTAAACGAGATTTGAATGGAAGGGGGGGATTTACTTTGTACTATGTTTGGATTGAATTGAAACAGGTGTTATTTATGTTTTTATTTTAATTATCTATATAGGTTATTTTCCTATTATATTATTAGGATTATATCCGAGGTAGCGGAGCTTGAATTAGAAAAATAAATACACTTTCCTCAGAATTGGGTAGTGTCGATTGCATTCCTGAATAATTTGCTTAAAATAACCTATATAGATAATTAAAATAAAAGCATAAATAACACCTGTTTCAATTCAATCCAAACATAGTACAAAGTAAATCCCCCCCTTCCGATAGGCCGATCTAGTTCTTTTTTACAACACTTCTTCCTTATTAGATACCCAGGATGTATACCGCGTTTCGTTACAATACAGCAGAAATTACGACCGGTATGAGCAAATTAGTAATTTGGGTCCAGAGTAAACCCCCCTCCTAATGAACCGATTTAGGTTATTTTTACAACACATTTTTCTCTTTAGTTGACCAGAATGAATACCGAGTTTCGTTGAAATACAACACAAATTATGGCTGGTATTGGCAAATAACTACTTTGGCTCCGGAGTAAACCCCCTCTCCAGATGGACCGATTTTGTTGGTTAACGAACTCGTTCAATCGTTTGATTGGGGAATACTACATACCAAGTTTCGTGGGGAAGAAACAAAAACTCTGACCGGTATCGTGTTAACGGACACATATATAACTATACATATATATATATATATATATATATATATATATATATATATAAATATATATATAGTTATATATGTGTCCGTTAACACGATACCGGTCAGAGTTTTTGTTTCCTCCCCACGAAACTTTTAAATGGGGTCATTTTCGGTGTCTACTAGGTAGGATCGATAAATATTCGAAGAAATTTTCCAAAAATTCCGTCATGAGTGCAACCTCAATAGCTACTTTCCTTCGGAGAAAAGTGCTAAAATCTGCCCCGTCAATCAGATAGAGGCATGCCAAATTGACAATCACTACTGATCATCCATAGGCAGTTCACCCAGTGGGAATGGAACCAACAATCTGAGCAGTCCTTAGTACTCACGGCCATCAGGCTTCCATCTTAAACTTTTAATTTATTTTTTTAAAATTTAAATTACTTTATGATCTAATTGAATTATGTTTGCTTGAGTTTTATATTTTGCCAGATAAAGGGAGTGTTGTGAAATTACCCGTTTCCTCCTAGGAACAGACCGATACCTGGGGATATTGCTGGTGGTTATGAAACCTCCCACCCTCCATCTGGAACCTAATGAGAAGTAATTGTAAAGTTTAACCCGGGCAGGTAGAGTAATAGCTTGTTAGCAATATTCAATTATAAGTTGGCAACACTGGGGCCTGTGCAACATGCGCTAATCAGCAACTCTCCTGACTCCTCCCCCTATCCCGAGGGGTGGAGAGGGGATGGAGAGGGGGTGGGGAAGGGAAGGGGTGGGGATAGAGGTCCAGTACGTGCAGTAATGCTTATAATTGTAGTTATCTCATGTCTGAATTTACAATATAACTACAGCCTACCGTACAGGACATTTAGAAATTAAAAACATCGAGTCGCAGGAGCTGCGTCAATTTAGCGGATTTCCGTTCTGATACCTAGTTTCATATATGTATATATATATATTTTACTTGTTCTTTTAGCGCGGTTCCTCCCTCCCCCATAGGGAGGAACCCCGCTTATAAGGTTGATACAATGAAACAATCCGGAAGTGCCGACTAGAAAATTTTGCGTTTCAGAACCCCTAGAAACCGAAAATAACGGTGGTTCAAATTTGTATATATATATATATATGTATATATTTATATATATATATATATATATATATATATATATATATATATATATATATATTTGTCTGTTCGCTCTCTAAATAGAAGACGAATGGTCCGATTGTGATGAAATTTGGTACAAAAATCCGTCGTCTAATTTGAAAGGTCAAGTTCGTTAGCCAGCAGAATCCGCCCACTGGAAGATGGCGTTTGGGGCGAAATTCGCGTAAAAAAAATCGAAACGCTTACGTTTTTGAGTTCATAAGCTTGTAAGTACTCGTTTTATAGGCTTCTTGGGCTAGGAAAACGAATGAAACCATTTTCAAGGCGATAGCTTTAACCGTTTTCGAGAAAATTGGAAAAATAGTTTTTGAATACCGTTTTTGGTTTGGGTACTTACAATCATGGGATTCAGTTGAAACATTTTCTGCATGTTCTACTTTCATTAAAACTAATATGTTGAAATTTTTGTTACGTTTAGAGTTAAGGAAGGGTTAGAATAAAATATTTTATTAACAGACATAAAAAGTTTTGGTAACTTTGTTTACTTTCCTTAATATCTCGAAAAAGATTGAGAATCTTGGTAAACGGAAGAATACAATTAGAAAGCTTATTAAATGCTCTTCAAAAATGGTTCTGATGAAAGTTTTGATTAGGCGATGTAAATCGGAGAAATAAGTGCTTAAAACTTTAAAGTAATTGATTCCGCTATTTCGAACTGTTCTTTTTGTCTTCGATTTTGGTACTTAGAATTATGGGATTCAGTTGAAACATTTTCTGCATGTTCGAATTGTATCAACACTAATATGTTGAAATTTTAGTTACGTTTGGAGTAAAGGAAGGGTTAGAATAAAATATTTTATTAACAGACAAGAAAAGTTTTGGTAACCTTTTATACTTTCGTTAGTATCTCGAAAACCGTTGAGAATCTTGGTAAACGGATGGTTTCCATTCGAAAGCTTACTAAATGCTCTAGAAAACAGGTTCTGAAGAAAGTTTTGATTAGGCGATGTCAAACGGAGAAATAAGTACATATAACTTAGAAGTTTGATAAACGATAATTGATTTCGGTAATTTATACGGTTCTTTTTGTCTGTTTTTATTTCTTGTTATTTTGTTATTGCTTCTAGGAGGAGGATGTATTTCTCAATATAACAGGGGAATAAATACAAATTCTTTGAACCTGTAACAGAACTGAAAACGTAAATATTCTCTGTGTAGAGTCAGTCCGGGTCGAGGTAGTAGGCCGGTTCAGGTAGGCTGGTATTGCACTTCATAAATCAAGATTCATTGTTCTCATCAAGCATTCTAGGACAGCTGACAGTTACCTTTACCTGTAGGAAGTCATGCAGCCAAATTCTGTACTAGAAATATAATTATATTTTGTGGTTGAATGTGGCCGTAGTTCAATAAAAAATAACACTACTTTCTCATTTTCATGTACAATTTTATTTTGTTTAATTGCATTTAAAAGTAAAATGGATATGTTTGCACTGCAAGTTAAGTAAATTAGAAATATATTCGTAGAAGAGTCTTCTTAGACCGAAACTTGGGACGGCAGAAAGAGTAATTTCTGCTTAGGATAGTTTCATCCCTAGCCGAAAGTCATGTTTTTTTTTGTGTTTTTTTTTTCATATTTGTTTACATTAGGAATGATGCAAACAAAGTAATAACTATATTCATCTGTGGCAGAATTGCCACAGATGAATATATTGAAAAAATAGGGTCACTGTCTTATAATAAGTAATAACTGTTTCTATTCTAAGTCTACAAAATAACACTAGGGATATGAATGGAACCGCGCTAAGATGACGCAGTTCCTGCAAGTCGGACTTTTTTTTTCTTTTTATGGCAGAGGGTCGATAAAGCAGAACACTATTCGATTTTGTTCAACTACTTTATTTTCTCTACTTTGCCCGACATGTTACGTGCCTTTGTTCGCACCTCTTCAAGAGCTTTCCTATGCAAAAATTTTTTTTTTGTAAATCCCAAATTCAAATTTTGTACAATCATAAACATTTATCGTTTCTCTAAATTAATTTAATTTTAAACAAATATTATTTTATTCAAAATTCTTATCCTACCTTACCAGGAAGTCCTCTCCTAAGGTAGGTCTCCAGGATAAGGTAGGATAAGAATTTTTAATAAAATAATATTTGGTTAAATGTAAATTAATTTAGAGAAACGATAAATGTTTATTATTGTACAAAATTTGAATTTGGGATTTACAAAAAAAATATTTTTGCATAGGAAAGCCCCTGAAGAGGTGCGAACAAAGGCACGAAACATGTCGGGCAAAGTAGAGAAAATAAAGTAGTTAACCAAAAAAGAATAGTGTTCTGCTTTATTGACCCTCTGCCATAAAAAGAAAAATAACAAGTAAAAAATATATATTGGGTCATATTCAGAAGAATTAATATATATATATATATATATATATATATATATATGATCCTCCGTTATTTTCAATGGGTATTTAAAGGTACCTAACAATACTTTATTAGTTTTTTTTGTTGATAAAAGGGCCAATCGTTCAACCTTCCACTTCATTTACAGAGATAATGCTTACTAAATGTAGAAGTTTTCCTGTAAGTAGTGAATCTGTACACCGTTAGGGGGCTGAGGAAAATATTCACCAGAAACATCTGATTCAGCAAGAAAAACAGAAATGTGTTATTGGACGTCCAGAAAGTATCTTCTATCAATAGGTTTTGTGAATTAGATCACTATGTTCTTAAATGAAATTTTGTCTATTTTATGACGGCACAACTAGAATTTAATGATCAATGAATCCTTTCTTATTCAATAAAAATATGTTTACGTTAAAAAACAATAACAAACAGAAAATTTTACATAAAGCCCTTTTCCCTTAGGAATAGGATCATACTTCAAAGTAACTTAAGTAATAACAAGCAACCAATCCACGCAATTGCGCGTTGTTAGTGTAAGGCTGATGCGAGTAATAATAACTCCAATAACTAAAACACATGTGAGACTTGTAGATTTGATAAGAGCTATCAGTGTATCTGATTAAGGATAGACTAAACTCCAGTATCGCCGATAAGGCTGCCAGCTGGCTCGATCCTTGTTGCCACTGCATTCCTAATCTAAGCTAAGAATAGCCTGTCCTATTGTCTCTAGAATAGGCAGCTGGGATAATCCAGCGTGTTCAACTACTGATAACCTTATCAGCAGAAGATTGGAGGAGGGTTCCCAAGACTAGTTGCGTCATAGAAATACACTTAAGAAGGATTCTAGGGTCTAATGAGACAGCTTGGCGCCTCGTCAACTACAAACATACATTTCTCCTGTCTTCATGCCCAAATATTATAAAACCGACTGGATAACCCTTTGAGGGGTAATACTATCTTGTAACTTTTTTTTTAAGCATAAATATGCTTCAGCGGTGACTAAACTGAAAAAATCGTTGCAAAAAAGTGCCCGCTGGCAGTGGTAGTGTTTGCGCATACGCAGTGACCATGTACGAAAAAAAAAATACTTTAAGTGTAACAAAAAAGTGTCCGCTGGCATTCGCGCATGCACAGTGGCGTTTGCTCACGCGCAATGGCGTTCGCGCATGCGCAATGGCGTTCGCGCAATTGCAGTGGCGTTCGAAAATGCGCGTGACCTTGTACGAAAAATATGACTGTATTTTATAGAGTACATTACAGAGGTTTATCGGGTGGAGCGATACAAGACAGGGCCACAAACCCCTTAATTTCCTTTTTTGTGGGTCTAAGTGCTTCCAATCAAAAATGGTACCCAGGAATGTTTAAGTGCCGTTAAAATTTTTATATGTCCCAAAAATTCAATTTTTCATACATTTCAAAATCAAAAGTATTTTTTGTTATCTTTATTACAAGAAATTATGAAAAAAATTAAAAAGAAAAAAAATGAACTTTTCGGAACAGCGCTTTCAATTTTCACCCGATCAATTTCAAATTCGATCTGCAGATTTCTAATGATATTTGAAAGAAAAGTAAGAAGGGATTTTTTCATTCATTCAATTATTTCGGTGGTTTTATTAAATAGAAAATGAAGTATTGTTCGCCATTTTCGAAAAAAAATTAATATTTCTTAAAATTTCGACGTACTTTATTAGATTTAACCTTATTCTGCCAAAATCAATCAGCACTTCCAAATGGTGTGAGTATTTGCAGGTATTGTATTCCAATCCTTCTCCGGCAACTTGTAACAATACTTTCTTCAACGTTGGACATCCGTACTTGGAAGAGGATATAACGCTGGAAGAACTGCAGCTATGTATTTCCAAGAGCAAATGTGGGAAATCTCCAGGGTTTGATGGAATCCCGTATGAAGTGTTTAAGTGTCTAACTCCTGAATGGACCCATTACTTACTGAATCTAATGAATCAGGTTTTGAGGACTGAGAAAGTGCCAGCTGAATGGTCTAAAGGAGCTCTAAGTTTGTTGTTCAAGAGAGGTGATCGGCTTGATCCCTCTAACTATCGTGGCATTGCTCTCTTCAACACTTGTACAAAGCTCTTCACCTCGATTCTCGGAGAAAGGATCAAGCAATGGTCAGAAGATTGTAATTTAATTCCAATAGAACAATCAGGATTCAGAAAAGGGAGGTCATGCTCGTACAACTTATTTGCACTCTATTGTATAATAGTTCTGTACATCAAAGTGAAAAAACAAGATTTGTACGTTGTATTCATTGATTTGCATAAAGCATTCGACACCATCGACCACAACCTTCTATGGAACAAACTGAATAGACTGGGTTTAAGTAGGAAGCTCATGAGAATATTGAAAAATCTCTACAACCAAGCTGAGTTCAACCCAAAAATCAATATGAAAATTGTTCTATTTAACATTCTCATCCAATCAGGTGTCCTTCAAGGAGAATCTCTTTCGCCTTCCCTCTTTACCTTGTTCCTATCGGACATCATTCAAGAATTTCATGCTGCGGGCCTCAGTGGATTAAAGGTAGATCATGGGGATGACATGATCGGCCTGCTCTTTGCAGATGATTTTATAATGTTTGGCGATTCAAGAACTGATGCGCAGGCCAAATTAACTGGTCTTGGGAAATATTGAAAAAAGAACAAACTTCAAATTAACAGTAGTAAAACCAAAGTCGTCGTCTTCAGAGCAAGCCCAAGATGGAAGAAAAGACCTTCTCTTCTACTAGATAATGCGGCCATCGAGTATGTCAACACCGCCACATATCTTGGCGTAACCTTTAGCTGTACAGGGAAGTTCAGAAAGGCAGCAGACCATTTTATAAGCCATGGTACAAAGGCCCTTGGCAAGGTGAAGGACATACTGGTCAGGGGGAAGGTGAAATCCTGGGAGGCATCTATAAGGTTGTTTGACTCCATTGTTGCGGCAACAGCTTTGCACGCGTCAGAAGTTTGGGCTTTGAGCCATATTGACAAACTAGAGCGTCTCCAAATTAAATTTCTTAAAAATATTTTCCATTTAAGTCGCACTACTCCAAATCACTTCATAAGAATGGGATCCGGATGTTCACCTTTAGGGGTGGCAATATTGAGGAGAACCATCAACTGGTGGATCACCCTTCAGTCTATGGAGCCCAACGAATTACCAAGGAGATGCTACGATAAAATCTTAAATAGGACCTCTTTCCATCCTGAGAAACTTCAAGACTCGTGGTTCGCCCCTCTTCACAGCATTCTAGCCAGCTTGGGGCATAAGGATATATTTCGATCCGCGAACGTCAACTGGCTGCTGAAAAATAAGAACGAAATCCTTGAGAGATGGAACAACCACCTCATATCTGTTGACGTTGAACGTGTACTTAACTCTAAGTACAACCCTGTGTATCGTCAGCTAAGCTCTCTTAGTTATGGTGAGGAGTACATCAAGTCTGAGGTACCAATAGAATGGAAGAGAGCCCTCATGCAGCTCAGACTCTCAAGGGACTCGGAGTAGAGGCTGTATCTTAAAGGCACCTCCTACAGGATCGACACAGGACTAGATTGCACTATATGCAACCTCCGGAAACCCGAGACACTCGACCATTTTCTCTTGGAATGCCCAATCTACAGATCTGCCCGCACTACATACCTTCAAGATATCCACCCAGAAGTTGATGAAGACAATCTCACATTGATTCTTTCACCTTCGAATAAGGACTCAATGTTCAGGCTCTTCCACTTCACCATGGAAGCTCTAATGACAAGATCGTTTGTGCTTTTTGAATAGTAGCAAGTAATATTTTTTTTTTTTTTTCATAAATTTATCTAATGTACTTTTCTGTTTATTATGATTAAGATTTATATTTATATTTATTTATTTATTTATATTTATTACGATCCAATGAGAAATGGTTTTTTTTCTCTCTTTTCTTTTATTATTATTTATCTATTATAATGTTTTGTAGCCAGACCCCTGTAACTGTTTTTCAAACAAAATACAGAATTTTATCTATCTATCTTATTCTGTCAAAATAGTTTTAGTTTTTTGTTCTAGATTAAAAATTACTGCCTGAAGAATATTATCCGTGAAAAAAGGGTTTCCGTTCGTCAGACACAGCGCCGCCATTTTGTTTTCGAAGAATTAATCCTTTTTTATAATATTTACTAGAAAACGAAGACAACCAGAATGAGACATTTTTTATTATAATTGAAGGTCTCCTTCTTTAACATTTTTTGAAATTTGAAAAAAAAAACCGTTTTAACATTTAGTTTCTTGATATTTTTTGCATTTTCTTTTTTTTTTATCATAACATAGCCAACTTCTTATGAAAGTGAGTCCATAAGGGCCTTATCCTACTACCTTTTCTGAGTAGTGGTGTTAGGTTTAATAGTTTGGAGCTGTCTCCTTATTTTGTCACAAAAAAAAAAAAAAAAACAAACAAAAAAACAACATTTACGGCTTTTTCAAATAAAATTAACAAAATTACCTTCTAATCACATTTTTAATTTAGAAACCTCATATGACAATACGAACAAACAATGTAAATTCCCCCCCCCCCCCAAAAAAAATCAATTAATGCAAAATTCAGTCTTTTTCTGGCTCTGCTTCTATCAGATCATCATCGTCAGTGCTGAAGAAGCTACACATTTTAATGCATTGTAGAACGGCATCGTATCTAGTTCGACATATTTGTGTTTAAGGCTCATTTCTCAGTTTTTAAGAACGGGGGTTGGCTGTACGGAGATGGGAAGTCAATAGTGGACCTCTCACAGTGGTTTAGTTGCTGCGATTCCACTATTGAAGTGACCGGAGTTGATGTCTTATTCTACCAGAAGATAGGGATGGTTTTAAAATTCCTGATAAAGTTCTGACCTGAAAATCCACAATAATGAAGCTGTCTCCTTATTTCTGCACGCCCGTCAATACGAAAAATAACAGTTAGCACAAACTCTTTGATATTTCGGAGTAACATTTGACAGCAAACTCGAACATGGCGGTTCCCTCTCCCTACGGAGAGAGATAGAGGAAACACGCTATAATTTTGGAATGATAAACCTTGGAACCATCTTGGAAGAGAGATTGAAAGGGAGTCCACAGCTGCTTGATGTTTTACACAAAGCTGAAAGGTTTTCTACGCTCTAATAGCCCTTCAGCCATTTTCTTTAAGCATCTTCTTTAAATATTTCCTTTTGAAATATTCTTTAAATATTCTTCATTTAGAATTTCTCTGCAAGTACTCTTCATTTTTAATTTTTGTTTTCCTAAAGAAGTAAATGTCTCCTGAATAATAAATCAACGAATGACTCAGAAAAAAATAAAATAAAGTATTTAATACGTAAAAAAAAACACGGATATTGCGTTATTATATTCTATTCTGTATTTTCTTAAAAAATAAATAGCAGGTTGAGTTTCTGAGGTACCAATAGAATGGATGTGCAGCAGGCTGATTTTCTCTACAGCAGCCTGACTTACTGTAGTTCAAGCCAATATACTGTACTGCAGGCTGATTTCCAGTAATGGAGGCTGGTTTACTGCACAGCAGGCTGACAACATCCTGTACAGTAGGCAGATATACTGTACAGCAGACTAACTTACTGTAATTAAAGTTGATTTACAGCACAACAGACTGACTTACTGTACTGCAAGTTTATTTACTGCAAAGCAGGCTGAGTTACTGTGCAGAACGCTGATTTTCTGTACAGCAGGATGTTTTGCTGTACAGCAGGCTGATTACACGACAGTAAACGGGCTTACTGTATTCCAAGTTGATTTACTGCACAGCAGGCTGAGTTTCTGTGCAGCAGGCTGATTTTCTCTACAGCAGCCTGACTTACTGTAGTTCAAGCCGATATACTGTACTGCAGGCTGATTTCCAGTAATGGAGGCTGGTTTACTGCACAGCACTCTGATTTACTGCACAGCAGGCTGACAACATCCTGTACAGTAGGCAGATTTACTGTAAAGCAGACTAACTTACTGTACTTAAAGTTGATTTACAGCACAACAGACTGACTTACTGTACTGCAAGTTTATTTACTGCAAAGCAGGCTGAGTTACTGTGCAGAACGCTGATTTTCTGTACAGCAGGATGTTTTGCTGTACAGCAGGCTGACTTACTGCTCTGCAGGCTGATTTACTGTACTGCAGGCTGATTGCACGACAGTAAACGGGCTTACTGTACTGCAAGTTGATTTACTGCACAGCAGGCTGAGTTTCTGTGCAGCAGGCTGATTTTCTCTACAGCAGCCTGACTTACTGTAGTTCAAGCCGATACACTGTACTGCAGGCTAATTTCCAGTAATGGAGGCTGGTTTACAGCACAGCACTCTGATTTACTGCACAGCAGGCTGACAACATCCTGTACAGTACGCAGATTTACTGTACAGCAGACTAACTTACTGTACTTAAAGTTGATTTACAGCACAACAGACTGACTTACTGTACTGCAAGTTTATTTACTGCAAAGCAGGCTGAGTTACTGTGCAGAACGCTGATTTTCTGTACAGCAGGATGTTTTGCTGTGCTGCAGGATGATTTGCTGTGCAGCAGGCTGACTTACTGTGCAGCAGGCTGACTAACTGTGCAGCAGGCTGACTGACTGTGCAGCAGGCTGACTAACTGTTCAGCAGGCTGACTAACTGTTCAGCAGGCTGACTAACTGTTCAGCAGGCTGACTAACTGTGCAGCAGGCTGACTAACTGTGCAGCAGGCTGACTAGCTGTTCAGCAGGCTGACTAACTGTGCAGCAGGCTGACTAACTGTGAAGCAGGCTGACTAACTGTGCAGTAGGCTGACTAACTGTGCAGCAGGGTGACTAACTGTTCAGCAGGCTGACTAACTGTGCAGCATTAGGTCGCCTCAAATAGCAATGACATGACAGGGCAATCCTAGGCCCCTTGTCTTGAAATTGCTATGATATGATATTGAAGTCCTAGGCACCTTCGCCTCAAACAGCCATGACATTGAAAGGGCAGTTCTTGGCAAAGTGGCCTCAAATATATACAGTTCCTCGACAAGAAATAAGTAAACACGTACTAACAATATTATACAATAAGAAATACGCATCTTTTTCTATCAATAGTAATTGAAAAATATTGGGTTTATGTTAAGAGGTTTCCATTGTGAAATCCGATAAGTCTTATCAGCATTTGATAAAATTTGGCGTTATCATTCCTTATCATCTCTATTTTTTTTTTTAGATAAAGGGATCAATTCCTTATAATACAATGAACTAGAACAAACAAGATATCTTGTTGTCATTCTTCTATGCAAGTGAATTATCAGAATCTGATGAAGTGTTTGTCACCGAAGCTGAATGTGTTGTCTTGTGAAACCATTTCCGGTTTTGTGAAGAAATGTCTCTATTGGGTTTAAGCGAAATTAATTTTTTTTTTTTTTTTTACGGTGTTTATCATGGTGGAGGATTTGAGTATTTATATTATTTAAGCAAATGCTTGCAAAGTAAACAAAGATAATTTAGAGTGTAGTACATAAATAGATTAAATACAATGGTTTTTAATGATGTTTTCCTTATACATTAGTTACGTTTTTGGTACATTTTTTATGAAAATGGACTTCCATCATGGTGGAAGTGTTACTTTATCCGGGCGTAACTTTAATTTTGCTTGGGGTGAAGCGAGAATCAGTGAATGTAGAATTCAGTGATGGTTAAAAACAAATTTGTCCCGTAGATTTTTTGATCTCAAAGACAAGGAAGATAGCGGTAGGCCTCCTATTCTTGGTCACGACCAACTAAAGGCTTTGGTAGAAGAAAACCCTCGCAAAACTACTATGGACATAGCGAGAGAAGTTGTTGTTGACCCTTGAACAGTTGTTCGCCATCTGGAACGAATATGTTATGTAAAAAAGTCCGACTCGCAGGAACTGCATCATCTTAGTCCGGTTCCGTTCATATCCCTATTGTCATTTGAAAAGCTTAGAATAGAAACAGATAATATTTTGTTCGGCCTTTGTTCAAAGGGGTTTATGACTGTACCTGGTCGGGTCCGCCAGACCCCAGAATCCTCTTCTAGAGATACTTATTTCATACGTTTCAATGCATTGAAAAATATCAAAAATGTTTACATTTTCTTGTGTCCTTCTACTACAGTAATAATTCTACAAATAAAATCAATTAAAAAATAAAATAAAAAACCAACAGCATAAAGGCAATTGAAAATATTCTAAAGACGTCATCGAATCTCTTTCTCTGGGCAAGCTATATTTCTAACAATGAATTGTTTTTCTTATTTTACTTAATCTGTTTTATTGTCAAATACATTATCCAAATATAAGCAATTAAAAAATAACAAGGAATAAAAACAGACAAAAAGAACCGTTCGAATAAACGGAGTCAATTACTTCAAAGTTTATGCACTTATTTCTCCGATTGACATCGCTTATTCAAAACTTTCTTCAAAACATTTTTTGTAGACCATTTAGTAAGATTTCGAATGGTAACCTTTCGCTTCGCAAGATTTTCAACCGTTTTCGAGATATATGAAAGTATACGAAGTTCCCAAAACTTTTCATGTCTCTTAAAAAAATGTTTTATTCTAACCCTTCCTTATCTCAAAACGTAACCAAAATTTCAACATATTATTGTTGATGAAATTCAAACATGCAGAAAATATTTCAACTGAATCCCATGATTTTAAGTACCCAAACCAAAATCGTTATTCAACAACTATTTTTCCAATTTTCTCGATAACGGTTAAAGCTATCGCCTTAAAAATGGGTTCATTCGTTTTCCTAGGCCAAGAAGCCTATAAAACGAGTACTTGCAAGCATATGAAGTAAGCGGAACGATTTTTTTCGCGCGTCATTCGCTCCAAAAACCATGTTCCGGTGGAGTTTGTTAAGTAGGTAGCTGTGGGTCAGTGCAGTGTGTCTTATCCTCAGTCTTGTCAAAACGGTCTCTTCTCGTCTGGAGTGTCGTTGAGCTGTTATCCAAGTGTCTGTTAGTCATTTTAATTCTTGCGATTTGTGTGCGTTGGGTTCCGAACCATGTGAGGTTCCATTTCGCTCTTACAACGTTTTTAAAATGAATCTTTACGTCTTCTTTTGTGGCTTCATTGATTATGGTTGCTTCTGTTCCTGCCCGTGCGTAATTAGCTTGTTGGTCTGCTTGTTCGTTTAGTGTATTCCCGCAATGTGATGGCACCCACATAAATGATTTTTCCTGCAGATTGCATTGAAAGCATAATTCTTGAACCTGCTGTAGAAATCCATGGGTGGAATCTCCTGCCATGATTGCCTTTATTGAACTTAGTGAATCTGTGAATTATCACGTTTATATTGTTATTTATTTATTAATCCTATTAATTATAGTATCTGTTTTAAAATTAATACCACTCTCATTACTAGTGATGTACAATGCTTCTAAAATCCTTCTTATCCTCTTATTACTCTCATTATGGAGGATTCTTGGCAGTTCCAAATCAAATAAGTGACCATCCACCATTCCAGAGATGGGCATAATTTTATTTATAAATAGAAATACGAATTTATTCCTACTTCATATATTTGTGAATACGAATATAAATAAATTCGTACTTCATATATTTGTGAATACGAATGTAAATAAATCCGTATTCATAAGTGTGAATACGAATTTATTTTTATTCACATATATTAAATATAAAAATACAAATAAAATTTTATTCGCAAATGTTTCTGCGAATACAAATAAATTCACAGAAAAAATTGTAAATAATCACAAAAAATGTGAATATTTACAAAAAATCAAGTGATTAAAAAAAAATCACATTAAAATATACGAATACAAATTTATTCACATTATAATTTGTGAATAAAAGTTTATTCACAGTAAAGTTCACAAATAAATCATGAATTTATTCGTATTAAGATGATATTACGAGAGTTATTGAAGGTGTTTTTTTTTTTTTTTTTTTTTTTTTTTTTTTTTTTTTTTTTTTTTTTTTTTTTTTTGAGGCGTTTAACGTCTAGGTTATTAGCGCCTAGATTTTTTGTTTACCCCGAGTCCGCCGCGGAACCACCAGCCATGCTGCAGGGACACAGTTTGTCATCTGTACCTCCATAAAAAAAAAGAAAAAAAATCACCTTGAATAACTTTCGTTTGCGAATGTTATTGTGAATAAATTTTTATTAATTCACATTAAATTAATAAATATAATATTATTAATAAATAATCACAATACTTAACAACCTCCATCACCCAACGTGCAACACATGTCAAACACAAAACACTGTAGAACATATTCTAATACACTGCCACAAATACGAACACATCAGACTAACACTCAAGATACCCGAAACACTGCAAGACTTTTTACAAGACGACGAACAGACAATTCAAAAAACTACCACATCAGACTAACACTCAAGATACCCGAAACACTGCAAGACCTTTTACAAGACGACGAACAGACAATTCAAAAAACTACCACATCAGACTAACACTCAAGATACCCGAGACACTGCAAGACCTTTTACAAGACGACGAACAGACAATTCAAAAAACTACCACATCAGACTAACACTCAAGATACCCGAGACACTGCAAGACCTTTTACAAGACGACGAAAAGACAATTCAAAAACTACCACATCAGACTAACACTCAAGATACCCGAGACACTGCAAGACCTTTTACAAGACGACAAACAGACAATTCAAAAACTACCACATCAGACTAACACTCAAGATACCCGAGACACTGCAAGACCTTTTACAATACGACGAACAGACAATTCAAAAAACTACCATATCAGACTAACACTCAAGATACCTGAGACACTGCAAGACCTTTTACAAGACGACGAACAGACAATTCAAAAAACTACCACATCAGACTAACACTCAAGATACCCGAGACACTGCAAGACCTTTTACAAGACGACGAACAGACAATTCAAAAAACTACCACATCAGACTAACACTCAAGATACCCGAGACACTGCAAGACCTTTTACAAGACGACGAACAGACAATTCAAAAACTACCACATCAGACTAACACTCAAGATACCCGAGACACTGCAAGACCTTTTACAAGACGACGAACAGACAATTCAAAAACTACCACATCAGACTAACACTCAAGATACCCGAGACACTGCAAGACCTTTTACAATACGACGAACAGACAATTCAAAAAACTACCACATCAGACTAACACTCAAGATACCCGAGACACTGCAAGACCTTTTACAAGACGACGAACAGACAATTCAAAAAACTACCAAATCAGACTAACACTCAAGATACCCGAGACAATGCAAGACGACGAACAGACAATTCAAAAAACTAACACATCAGACTAACACTCAAGATACCCGAGACACTGCAAGACCTTTTACAAGACGACGAACAGACAATTCAAAAACTACCACATCAGACTAACACTCAAGATACCCGAGACACTGCAAGACCTTTTACAAGACGACGAACAGACAATTCAAAAACTACCACATCAGACTAACACTCAAGATACCCGAGACACTGCAAGACCTTTTACAAGACGACGAACAGACAATTAAAAAAACTACCACATCAGACTAACACTCAAGATACCCGAGACACTGCAAGACCTTTTACAAGACGACGAACAGACAATTCAAAAAACTACCACATCAGACTAACACTCAAGATACCCGAGACACTGCAAGACCTTTTACAAGACGACGAACAGACAATTCAAAAAACTACCACATCAGACTAACACTCAAGATACCCGAGACACTGCAAGACGACGAACAGACAATTCAAAAAACTACCAAATCAGACTAACACTCAAGATACCCGAGACACTGCAAGACCTTTTACAAGACAACGAACAGACAATTCAAAAACTACCACATCAGACTAACACTCAAGATACCCGAGACACTGCAAGACCTTTTACAAGACGACGAACAGACAATTCAAAAAACTACCACATCAGACTAACACTCAAGATACCCGAGACACTGCAAGACCTTTTACAAGACAACGAACAGACAATTCAAAAACTACCACATCAGACTAACACTCAAGATACCCGAGACACTGCAAGACCTTTTACAAGACGACGAACAGACAATTCAAAAACTACCACATCAGACTAACACTCAAGATACCCGAGACACTGCAAGACCTTTTACAAGACGACGAACAGACAATTAAAAAAACTACCACATCAGACTAACACTCAAGATACCCGAGACACTGCAAGACCTTTTACAAGACGACGAACAGACAATTCAAAAAACTACCACATCAGACTAACACTCAAGATACCCGAGACACTGCAAGACCTTTTACAAGACGACGAACAGACAATTCAAAAAACTACCACATCAGACTAACACTCAAGATACCCGAGACACTGCAAGACGACGAACAGACAATTCAAAAACTACCACATCAGACTAACACTCAAGATACCCGAGACACTGCAAGACCTTTTACAAGACGACGAACAGACAATTCAAAAAACTACCACATCAGACTAACACTCAAGATACCCGAGACACTGCAAGACCTTTTACAAGACGACGAACAGACAATTAAAAAAACTACCACATCAGACTAACACTCAAGATACCCGAGACACTGCAAGACCTTTTACAAGACGACGAACAGACAATTCAAAAACTACCACATCAGACTAACTCTCAAGATACCCGAGACACTGCAAGACCTTTTACAAGACGACGAACAGACAATTCAAAAACTACCACATCAGACTAACACTCAAGATACCCGAGACACTGCAAGACCTTTTACAAGACGACGAACAGACAATTCAAAAACTACCACATCAGACTAACACTCAAGATACCCGAGACACTGCAAGACCTTTTACAAGACGACGAAAAGACAATTCAAAAACTACCACATCAGACTAACACTCAAGATACCCGAGACACTTCAAGACCTTTTACAAGACGACGAACAGACAATTCAAACAACTACCATATCAGACTAACACTCAAGATACCCGAGACACTGCAAGACCTTTTACAAGACGACGAAAAGACAATTCAAAAACTACCACATCAGACTAACACCCAAGATACCCGAGACACTGCAAGACCTTTTACAAGACGACGAACAGACAATTCAAAAAACTACCACATCAGACTAACACTCAAGGTACCCGAGACACTGCAAGACGACGAACAGACAATTCAAAAACTCCTCACGTTTATTAAAACAATCAACATTTACAAATACATTTGACTTTGAACTGACCGCCAATGACCCAGTATAAAAAAAAAATGTTATAATTATTGTGATAAATAGGTAGTTTTTATGCATAGTTAATATATTGATATTTAAAAATACATACTTGTTGTTAATAAAAAACGAAATAAAATATGAATGTTTTATGAGTTTTGGGTTTATTATTTAAATATTAAAATGTTATTGAATGCTACTTGTATTTGTATGATTAGTTCAGGAAATATTCATGTCACTGTGGGGGATAGTAAAGAAACTGGTGGAATGGCTGTGCTTATAGGGCTGATTTATACCTACAAAATAAATATAAGGTTTTAATAAGCTAGATTTCAAATAATTTAATTATAATAATATCGTCGATACAAAAGCAAACTAACGAATATGAAAATCACCACTTTTCAGAGTGAAAAAGTATTTATTCATAACTTTTTTTTGGACAGTCAAATATTCGGCAGATTTGACCTTTTGATAGTGGAATACTTTCCCTTTAATAGTGTGAAGTCAGATTGAAGAATTTGCCGTAAATAAGTCCAGCAGAAATTATTAAAGATGGACAATGAAGGATGCATTTTTTCATATTCGTTAGTTTGCTTTTGTATCGAGGATATATGTAATAGTAATTTTAAGGTTCAATGAGCATTGAACCTTAAAATATTAAGGTGGGAAATATGCCAGGATGACAAGGCCTAGTATACAGTGCTTTATAAGGTAAAATAAGTTTTAAATTGTATACAAATATTGACATAGGGTTTATATTAATATAAATAATGGAATAAGTGGGTTTATGGCTAAGACTATCTTTATTTTTCCTTCTAGAATTTGAACAATGGAGGTGAAATAAATAAATGAAATATTTATGGTCTCAAGCGTTGATCATTAAAAGGTGTTTTAACTTTTAGCACTTTCCTCCGAAGGAAAGTAGCTATTGAGGTTGGACTCATGACGGAACTTTTGAAAAATTTCTTCAAATCTTTATCGATCCTACCTAGTAGAAACCGAATATATATATATATATATATATATATATATATATATATATATATATATATATGTATATATATATATATATGTATATATATATATATATATATATATATATATATATATATATATATATGTCTGTTAACACGATAGCGGCCAGAGTTTTTGTCTTTTCTTCACGAAACGTGGTATATAGCGTTCAATTAGCAAACGATTGATCGAGTTCGTTAACCACCAAAATCGGTCCCCGGGGAGGGGGGGGGGTTACACCGGACCGAAAACACTAATTTGACCATGCCAGCCGTAGTTTTTGTTATATTTCAACGAAACTCGGTATTTGTTATGTTTATCTAATGGGAGAAATACGTTGTAAAAATAAACTAAATCAGTTCATTAGAAGGAGGGGTTTACGCCGGACCCACATTACCAATTTGCCACTACCAGCCGTAAATTTTGTTAAATTTCAACGAAACTCGGTATTCGTGGTGGTAATCAACAGAGAATAATGGGTTGTAAAAATAAACTAAATCGGGTTATTTGGAGGCGGGGTTTACTCCGGACCTAAAGTCCTAATATACTCATACCGGTCGTAATTTGAACTGTATTGTTACGAAACTCGGTATACGTCGGGGGTATCTCATGAGAAAGAAGTGTTTTAAAAATGGAGTAAATCGGTCTATTCGAAAGGGGGGTTTACTTTAAACTCTGTTTCATCAGAATTAGCCGGCCAGACGTAGGTTCCCAAACCCGCTGCGAGGAGCGCTATCTCCCACTAGGGGGACTGTATCCTGTTCCTGCGTCAGATCAACAGACGGAAAATGAAATTTTAGTGTATTTATTAAGTAGTACAGTATCATGTATTAACATATCTCTGGAAGCAAATTATTTGCAAAATTAATAATTGAACAGTTCTTATAATAAATCACGTTAATTTATTTATATAGGATATTTACATCAAATTATTCAGTAATGTAGTCTACACTACACAAATTCTGAGGAAAGTGATTAGTTATGCAGCTCCTGCGTGACGGACTTTTTTTATTTATTTATTAATTTGTTTGAGTAACAAACTTTCTTAGGAATGCACGTATTTATGCAGCTCGTGCGGCATTGTCTATCTTTCATCGGTGCTTAACTGAACGGACATTGCCCTACTGTATCTAGTCACGGAGTTAATAGCCGTCGGATGAACGATAAGATCTTAGGATGACTGCTTCGGATTGTAAATATAGCAAGAACTATCTCGTGGAACAATGCTGTAAAAATAGCCAGGCCTATTAATAACAATGTCACATCCCCGTAGCGCCTCTCGTAACTCCAGGTTGGGGTTTATACCTACCAGGAAGGCAGCAGCTTCTATCTACCTTCAACATTTACTATATATATATATATATATATATATATATATATATATATATATATATAGTATATATATAAGGTGACTACCCGTGCTTCACCACGGCCGATAAGTATTTTTTATATTGAGTTAAATAAGATATGATCAAAATTAACGCTACTACATAATTTTGTACAGCTTATTATTGCACGGACTTTAAAGTTACCCAGGAAACACCATGTGGAGGTAACCGTGCTTGAAAAAATAAATAAATAAATACAACTGCTTAAAAAGTTAGGTAAACAGAGACAAATACTCGTTGAACAGCATAAAATTAACACATTTTAAGTTTTAAGCACTTATCTCTTCCATTGACATCGCCCCACCGAACATTACAACAGAATCTTATTGTACAGAATTTAGTAACCTTTCGAATAGCCGCCTTCCACTTACTACGAGTTCCAAACCGTTTTCGAGATATTTTAGAAAATATACTGAGATCCGAAAACTTTGTATCACCACTCATACAATTTTTTTCCATATACTTCGTTTCTGAATACCCAAACAGAAAATTAATTTTGAAAAGTATTTCTATCAATTTTTCTGGTAAATGGCTACAGAACTCGCTTAAAAAATGGTTTCATTCGTTTTCCTATGTTAAGGAATCTTTCGCACAAATTTTGCTCCAAAAACCATGTTCCAGTAAACGGAATCAACTGGTTAATGAACTTGACCTTTTAAATGAGAAGAAAGATTTTTGTACCAAATGTTTTGTATCAAAATCGGACTGTTTAAGCCGATGAGGAACTTCTTAATAATTCAAACCCCCCTAAAAGTACTTAAACATTTGAATACCAAAAAAACCTTTCTTAGCGAGTGTTTACACTCTAAACGTAATGTCCGTGCAAAATTTCAAATTTTTGTGTAAAGCGGTTCGGGATATTATTACCTCGGATGGACCATCACCAGGGCGTAAACTCTATGAGGGTCAAAATCACATTTTATTTCTAGTAATTCAAGGACTGCCATCATAGTGGAAATTAACCTCAATTAAAAATAAGATTATGAAATAGATAATGTAAGGTAACAGCTGTTTTATCGTCGTAGCAACGCTTGCTGCCTAGGCTTGCATGTTCTAACCAACTCAAACTTTAAACCCCTCTAAAAATACTTAAAAATTCGAATATAAAAAAATCCTTCCTTAGTGAGCGCCTACGTTATACAGGGAGTGTCCATGCAAAATTTCAAAATTTTCTGTCGAGTTGTTTGGGCTGGGTGATCATAGGTCAGTGAGTGAGTGGTATTTGACACATATATATAGTATATATATATATAAATATAAACACACTAGATGACTCGGCAAATGTTGTTTTGCCATATCAATTATAGTCAAATAAATAAAAAACTAACTTATTGTTGTTATGTGGATATGTGGTCTATGACTGAAAGAGGAATATATCGCTGTGAACGATGACGCCCAATAAAAATAATATCCATTTTGTTCTCACATCCATTTCAATATATATTTGTTTGGTGCAATGTGAATCATACCTCCATGGTGGGACCTCTATGGAGGAGCTAGAGTCCGATCGGTTGTGATCCGGTTGGCAGTGTATTCAGAGACTCCATGAGGGAGAAGTGTTTTCTAAAGATCCTTGCGAGCAGTGTTTGTGCGTGTGTCCGTTAGACTCGTAAGAGTAGTGCGCGAGCAGGAAATACTAATATTTGAGAGAACTCAAAGTGTGCCTAAAGTGTGACGTCCAAGTGAAGAGAGGAGCTCCACATCATACTTGAGGACTAATAGTGATGGACTGAATGCATAACTCTTTGGTGAGTATAACAAAACTTTTGATTACAGTAGAACCAGTTTACCGCTACTACCATTCAGTGAACAAAACAAAAATACAGTCCACTTAATAGAGGGATAAAGACTATTAAAAAAACGGTAAAAATGAAGTTTCACGCCCTCAAAACCGATTTCTTTCAAATTTTGTACGTTTACGTATTTTGATGCACTAAACACGAATACGTCAAAAAAAAAAAAAAACCTTCGCATTTAACTAGGGAAGAAGTTATTAAGCACTAGAGTTCACTGTTATGTGGGTTATGAGAGCTAATGTAAACAACTAAATTTGTGACGACTTTAAGGCATACATGCTATGCATTTCCGCTCCCTACGCTCGCTCAAGAAGATAACAAAACCCCAGTCAATCCAACTCGCTAAAATCAATAGAATTGGATATTAAGCACTAAAGTTAGGAAGGTTATAAAACTAGGCGTCATCAGCGTATTTGTAAACACGCGCATGTGCAGATATGTAACATGGGGAAACAGAGAACTCTCATTTGAAATGTTCAGAAACCATTTATTCGAAAATATTGTCAATTTTAAGGGCTACGTCATCTGTCGCTTAAGGGCATACGTGCTATGCGTTTCCGCTCGCTACGCTCGCTCAAGAAAATAACAAAACCCCAGTCAATCCAACTCGCTATAATTAATAGCTCTCATAACAGTGAATTTAAGTGCTTAATAACTTCTTTCCTAGTTAAATCCGACGTTTTTTTTATCGTACTTGTGTTTTGTGCACCAAAATACGTTATTGTGCAAAATTTGAAAGAAATCGGTTTGGAGGGCTGGAAACTGCATTTTTACCAAACAAAAATACAGTCCACTTAATAGAGGGATAAAGACTATTAAAAAAACGGTAAAAATGAAGTTTCACGCCCTCAAAACCGATTTCTTTCAAATTTTGTACGTTAACGTATTTTGATGCACTAAACACGAATACGTCAAAAAAAAAAAAAAACCTTCGCATTTAACTAGGAAAGAAGTTATTAAGCACTAGAGTTCACTGTTATGTGGGTTATGAGAGCTAATGTAAACAACTAAATTTGTGACGACTTTAAGGCATACATGCTATGCATTTCCGCTCGCTACGCTCGCTCAAGAAGATAACAAAACCCCAGTCAATCCAACTCGCTAAAAATAATAGAATATAATATTAAGCACTAAAATTCACTGTTAGGAAGGTTATAAAACTAGGCGTCAACAGCGTATTTTTAAACACGCGCATGCGCAGATATGTAACATTGGGAAAGAGAGAACTCCCATTTGAAATGTTCAGAAACCATTTATTCAAAAATATTGTTAATTTTAAGGGCATCCTCACCCGTGGTCACCTGTCGCTTAAGGGCATACGTGCTATGCGTTTCCGCTCGCTCAAGAAGGTAACAAAACCCCAGTCAATCCAACTCGCTAAAATTACTAGAATTCTATTAATTATTCTATTAACTTTAGTGCTTAGTAACTTCTTTCCTAGTTAAATGCGAAGGTTTTTTTTTAACGTATTCGTGTTTAGTGCATCAAAATACGTTATTGTACAAAATTCGAAAGAAATCGGGTTTGAGGGCGTGAAACTTCATTTTTACCAAAAAAAAACAATATCAATAGCTTAGTGCAATGGAGTGTACGATATTTTTGGTTAGTCCTAAGTCTTTAACCGACAAAAAAAAACGAAGAAAACTGGATGGTTTCCTAGGCGAGAACGTGCAACGAATGATAGTCCGTGTCGCAAATCAAAGCCACAAAGAGGCATCGTTTGGTCTGGCGACTTATTGATTGTCACTACCAACGCCAATCTAATTGGAAATTGAACGCATTTGAATTCAATCTGTGGGAATAATAATGGCCGAAAACTGCATAGGGAGTAAGAGAAAACTTATTGTATGAGAAAGACCGGCTTCGTTCTCATTCTTACTCCGTGCGGTAACTTGATGAGAAGTGACACCGGCAGACGCCTGGCGGGAATAACTGATCCAGTGATAATTGATCAGGGGTTGAAAATTGTTAAAATACTAATATCACTATTTCAAAATGGGGATTGGTGGTAGAAGGGTCAAAATGTAAGGTTGTGTGTATTTTTTTTAATGCCAAATCATAAAAATAAAATAATTTCGTTTAGATCCTTCTGCTCAAATTCAGGAACATAAATATGCTTTAGGTCCACCCGACAAACCTATGTAATGTAGGTACTGTATAACATGGTAGATCTTCTTTTTCGTACATGGCCACCGCGCATGCGCGAACGCCAGCGGACACTTTTTTGTTACGTTTTTTTTTCTCTTTATTCATAGCTAAATCATATTTATGCTAAAACAACTTTTAGAGGGGTGAACCACTCTTATCACTTAGGGCTTTGAAAAACATCCAACTCTCAGTCCTACCGAACATAAACACAAAATTTCATAATAATCGGTCAAGCTGTTTCGGAGGTGTTTGGTTACAAACACTGTGACGCAAGAATTTTATATATATATATATATATATATATATATATATATATATATATATATGTATGTTGTTCATTCGGCATCTGTCTCCAGAGGTCTTGCTCCTCCTATAATCGCAATATTTCGCCGGATTCCTCTGCGGCTTCTTGTGGCAGTCACTCATCCTTGCCGGAGAGGAATCCGGCGAAATATTGCGATGATAGGAGGAGCAAGACCGCTGGAGAGAGATGCCGAATGAACAACACATTTAATTCCCAGCGAAGTAGCTTAAAGAACAACATATATATATATATATATATATATATATATATATATATATATATATATATATATATATATATATATACATATATTACAATATTCTTAGTTTTAGAACTTCTATATTTTATCATGATGTCCATTATTGTATATTATCATTGATTGTTGCTTATACTCACGGTTATACGAAGATCTGCCTATTTACTCTTGGTCTGTTTTCATGAGGGTCTGTATTCGGAAGCTGATAGATATTGCTGGTGATTCACGGGGCAGCTGGCTGCATCTACAGGTTACTCTCTGAAACAATGACACAAAAACGGAATTTAAAGGAGATGCTAAAGGCTGTTAATCCTAGGACATTTATGTATATAGTGGAGATGGAGATAGTTGGCCGTAGTAGTGATACGAAGACAAGGTATGGTTGGGATCTCTGTATTGGACGTTTCGGCTGCACATAGGCAGCCTTCTTCAGCACTCGAGAATGCCTAGGGGGGAGGAAGGAAGACCTCGAAGACACTTACGTAACCATGGTTGCAGCCGAAACGTCCAATACAGATTTCTTCCTGAAGGTCTGACGTTTTTGTCTCCTAGCCGAATCCCAACCATACCTTGTCTTCGTATTTATGTATATATATATATATATATATATATATATATATATATATATATATATATATGTGATCGTGAGTGTGTGTCTGTTTGTGTGTGTCTATGTACACAAATATTTTTTGTTGTATTATCTGATTGCTGCCTTGAATTTACATTTTGTTTAATTATTACATTCCAATAAAATTAAATAGGCAACAATGACCCGCGTGGTTGAATTGCCTTTAAAAATCGAATTTAAAAAAAATTTAGGACAGGGGAAGCTACTTGCCAGTCTGTCGAACAAGAAGGCAAAAGTAAGTTTTTTTTTACTGTTTCATCGCCTTCTAGGGCATTAGCGCCGGGCTATCTACAGGTTACCACACTTCCTAAATACCTATGGAGTCCAATGTTGAAAAAAAAATCAACCTACAGAGGCGGGACTCGTACCACATGAGAATTCAGGGAAGAAGTCACTAGATTACTGACTAGTTCCCTCCTATGTGAACTGTAAATCTTTTGTGATCAAAATCTAAGGGTGCCCAAACAACGTGAGGAATATCCCAAGATGTGGACTGCGCAGTCCAAATTTTGAGATATTCCTCACCGTGTATGTGACATCCTTAAGGCCAGAGTTGAGCTGTACAGTCCATCGAGGTAGAGTGAAAACATCAATAGATTAACTGAGACCGGGACTGTGCAGGCCAGGCCAGATGTGTGTGGACTAGAGGATATTTGCTTCATATTCAGTTGGTCTATTATAACTGGACTGTGCGGTCCCTGTCTTGAGGTTTATTAACTTATCGTGTGAGTGCTAGATCCGTTCTGGCCAAGCCTGCAGGCCAAAATCTGCAGTTTCGGCCTTGAGGTTTGAACTGAGCGTATTCGGCCACCTAAAGTCAATTTGACCAATTTATAAGTAACACATAAATTAATATTTTTCAGTTCTTTACGTCATAAGTTTTATATCGGTCGTAAAAGTATCCAAAGTTTTAATTCTTCGAAAACAAAGACGGGGTTCAGTCTGACGAGCGGAAACCATCTACTTTCACGGGTGATGATCTACAGGCGGCAATATTTATTCTAGAGGAGACGCGATGGCCGTGTGGGTTAAGGCGTGAGCACTTAACTCTCTGAGCCAAAGGTCGTGGGTTCGATTCCCACTAGGGTTGGTGGCTTTTCTTTAGAAGGCATCAGCCCTATCCTGGCTAGAAAAGGGTGGTAACCTATAGATAACCCGTCCTAAAATTCCTAGTTAATAATAAATGGACGTTAAAATTTAAATAAATTTATTCTAGAACAAACAACTAAAATTACTTTGAAAGAAGATCGTAAAATATAGTAAAGAACATAGGATTTTTAAGAAATGTTATTTTTTTAAAAAACGCTGAACAATTGTTCATTTTATTTTAAAAAAATCCATCCTAAATCGGTAATAAAATCCTTATAATTCCATGAATCAAAAAAAGCCTACGTACATTACTAGCAATTGTCTTACCATCCTAATCCTGAAGGTCAATCCTTATCTTCCGAATCCCATCCAGACTATCCTCCCAGGCGGCTTAAGAGACAGTGGCCCGAGACAATTTACTTGCCTGATCTTTTCACGATCAATAAAATATTTATTGAGACACCTCTGGAAGTGCCAACAATGGTTGGATTCTTCCAATTTTTTTTTTTTTTCATTTTATTTTACTTTTGCCAGTTTTGTCAACTTGTACATAAAATATCTGGATCAACATACTTGATCATTGTACTGTTAACCTGTACAGATTTCAAATAAATAAATAAATTACTAGCAGACATTATTAAGAAGCTGGAGTTAAAATTTAAAGTTGATCGGGTGTAAATGAAGGAACTTGAGTATCGCCCGCATTGAAAAACATAGTTTTGAGAAAAACTACTATAAAGTTTTATGTACTGAAATGTTAATTTTTTTTATAATTTCTTGTATTAAAAATAAAAAGGTATTTAATTTTGAAATGTATTGAAGAAGAGTAAAGGCATACAGTGAGTACTGTAAAGGTTACAGTGAGTGTAAAGGCACATCTACAAACCTTATCGCTATGTAAACGCTCTTGGATATCATTTTTGATTAGGTAAGGAAGAATTTAAGCCAATAAAAAAATGTAGAAAAAAGTTACAAGGTATTCTTCTTTGTATTTTTATAATAACTTCCAGCTACCATTTATACCTCATAATGAAACATCACCATCATATATTCGGTATCTGCTAGGTAGGACTGGTGAACATTTGTATCAGGCTGTACAGTATGAAATGTCAGTTTTGTTTACTTTGCGATTTAATCCTTTCCCTTTTTTATTTCATTATTTACCAACATCATTGTTGTTCATATAGAATTAAAGCTCTCTTATTCCTATTATTTAATCAGTAACTTGCGTACTGTGTTGTGAGAACGATTCTTTGAGAAAAAAATAAAACTTAAATTATGACTTCAATGGAAATCCGTATTATTTTTCGTTATGAATTTAAGCTCGGTCATAGCGCTGCTGAGGTGTGTATGAACATTAACATGGCGTTCGGGGAGGGATCGGTGAATGAACGAACCGTTTACCGGTTGTTTTCCAGGTTTCGTAGTGGAAATTTTGACCTTGACAACGAGGAGCGAGTAAGGCCAGAAACCAAGCTTGACAATGACCACCTGAAAGAAAGGGTTGAAGCTTGTCCCTCAAAAAGCACTAGGGAATATGCCAAAGAACTCGGAGTAGGAGCCACGAAAGTTTCAAGACATTTGAAGGAAATCGCCATGTCCAAAACTGACATTTCATACGGTACAGCCTGATTCACTTTTTTCAAAAAGTTTTTCTTGCGTGCAACCTCAGTAGATACTTTCCTTCGGAAAATGCTAAAATGTAGGGAAAATACATATACATACAAAATGTGCCTTTTTCCTGGTCTTCCATTCTCTAAGGAAAATAGGGCTTGAGAGTTTCCCGGGGAAGAAGGGAAGAGAGCGAAGGATTTGGATGAATTGAGAGAAGGGGGGGGGGGGGGGCTCCCCCTCTTCGGTATTCTGGGAATTGAACCCCCACCAGAGATACATTCTCTTTAGCAGAGTATTTAGGGATCCGTTTCCTTATCTGCCGAATAGTAGTATCAGACCTGTTATCTGCCAGCACTAGAACACATGGTGGTATGAAGGCAGTCTTCTGGGAGGAAGGAAGGAATTTCGAGGGAAGTGGTGTTGGGATTATTGATCGAACCGGGGGCTTCATCGCACCCAAAGGGGGAACGAGGTAGAGAATCTCCAAAATGGATATTGGTTAGGGTGCTATTACTCTATCGATATTTCTAACAGAGGAATGTACGAAAAAGGCGATACTTGATATGTATATAACCGATATAAAACTCCTTCAGCTTAAATATCTTCGGTGGCAGGGTGGTTAGTTAGCCGGACTGCGTAACGAAAGAGGCGGAAATAGATTTATGTGCTGTAGTACTCTCTCTGGGCTAACCCACAAGATACTGTCATTCTGAAACATCCTTTTAAAAACCTGATATTCTGAACCATCCTTTCATATACATGACATTCTGAGCCATTATTTTACATATACGATATTCTGAGCTACTCTTTTAGATACAAGACATTTCGAGCCATCCTTTCAGATACATGACATCCTGAGCCATCCTTTCAGATAGATGAAATCCTGAGCCATTCTTTTACATATACGATATTCTGAGCTACTCTTTTAGATACCAGACATTTCGAGCCATCCTTTCAGATACATGACATCCTGAGCCATCCTTTCAGATAGATGAAATCCTGAGCCATTCTTTTACATATACGATATTCTGAGCTACTCTTTTAGATACAAGACATTTCGAGCCATCCTTTCAGATACATGACCTTCTGAGCCATCCTTTCAGATACATGACATTCTGAGCCATCCTTTCAGATACATGACATTCTGAGCCATCCTTTCAGATACATGACATTCTGAGCCATCCTTTCAGATACATGACATTCTGAGCCATCCTTTCAGATACATGACATTCTGAGCCATTCTTTTAGATATACGATATTCTGAGCTACTCTTTTAGATACAAGACATTTCGAGCCATCCTTTCAGATACATGACATTCTGAGCTACTCTTTTAGATACAAGACATTTCGAGCCATCCTTTCAGACACATGACATACTGAGCCATCCTTTCAGATACATGACATCCTGAGCCATTCTTTTACATATACGATATTCTGAGCTACTCTTTTAGATACAAGACATTTCGAGCCATCCTTTCAGATACATGACATCCTGAGCCATCCTTTCAGATAGATGAAATCCTGAGCCATTCTTTTACATATACGATATTCTGAGCTACTCTTTTAGATACCAGACATTTCGAGCCATCCTTTCAGATACATGACATCCTGAGCCATCCTTTCAGATAGATGAAATCCTGAGCCATTCTTTTACATATACGATATTCTGAGCTACTCTTTTAGATACAAGACATTTCGAGCCATCCTTTCAGATACATGACCTTCTGAGCCATCCTTTCAGATACATGACATTCTGAGCCATCCTTTCAGATACATGACATTCTGAGCCATCCTTTCAGATACATGACATTCTGAGCCATCCTTTCAGATACATGACATTCTGAGCCATCCTTTCAGATACATGACATTCTGAGCCATTCTTTTAGATATACGATATTCTGAGCTACTCTTTTAGATACAAGACATTTCGAGCCATCCTTTCAGATACATGACATTCTGAGCTACTCTTTTAGATACAAGACATTTCGAGCCATCCTTTCAGACACATGACATACTGAGCCATCCTTTCAGATACATGACATCCTGAGCCATTCTTTCAGATAATGACATTCTGAGCCATCCTTTCATATACATGATATTCTGAGCCATCCTTTCAGATACATGACATTCTGAGCCATCCTTTCAGATACATCACATTCTGAGCCATTCTTTTAGATATTCTGAGCTACTCTTTTAGATACAAGACATTTCGAGCCATCCTTTCAGATACATGACATCCTGAGCCATCCTTTCAGATACATGACATCCTGAGCCATTCTTTCAGATAATGACATTCTGAGCCATCCTTTCAGATAATGACATTCTGAGCCATCCTTTCAGATAATGACATTCTGAGCCATCCTTTCAGATACATGACATTCTGAGCCATCCTTTCAGATAATGACATTCTGAGCCATCCTTTCAGATACATGACATTCTGAGCTACCCTTTTAGATCCATAATTTTCTGACCTACCATTTCAGATACATGGCATTCTGAGCTACCCTTTTAGATACATGACATTCTGAGTGGTCCGTTTTTTGTTGTAACTTTATCAGATTATGTATTATATTATACAATAGTTAAAACCTTGGAATAATATTTGCTCAAAACCTTCCTGGAAAAAATATATTTTTCATATTTTCCGTGGATTTATATTTTACAGCTGAACCTCCCCCTCCATCTCCTGCCAACAAAGACCCGTCAACTCCTCGTAACCTTCTTATTATTCCCCCAACCATAGTCAAAGGTTGTTTGGTGTACGGTGGACTTTCTGGCGATCTCGAGGCAAAACTTAAACTCCTCATGAACTGTTTCATTATTTTATCCTCGGGATCCCCAGAGATTTCTATAAACGCAGTTCTACCAGGAGTTGAATTGGCTATTCCATGTTTATCGTCAACAGTACTTTCTCGGCTCGGTCCTTCACCAAGTAATTCAATCCCGAAGACCATATTATATATTCCAACGCTTCAAATCGAAATCCTCTTTTCCCTCCCGTAACACCCGCTCTCATACCCCCCCTCCTCCGCAAACACATCCCCGGCACGTATCGACTTAACCTCCCGTACTCCTATACTTCCAGTACTAGCTTCCAAATGCTGCTTCATTATCTCTCTCCCTTCATCCAATTTCCTTGCAAGGAGTTTGGACGGGCCAGGAATTTTAACGGCGAGAGTTGGCCCAAGTTTTGCAAAGCTCTTTAAGAAGATCCTCCTAGAAGCCTGAGAACAAGATCATACTTTCCGAAATGCATATGGAGCTGAAGACTCCTTCAAAGTTTTGCAAGAACCTGCTCTAATATTGACTTCGGATATAGGACTCAGGAATTCAAAATTAATTCTTTTGCAATATTATTTGATAGTTTGATGACAATATCACAGCCATATCTCTAATACTTCGACCTAACTAACACCGTATTATCGCAAGAAATTTTTATGATAATAATACCTGATAAACTATGTATAGTTTGTACACTAGGTAAGGACAAGTGTAATGGGCTACTCCACTCATAGTCTGGAGACTAATAAAGATTTTATACTCCAGTTTCATCTTTCGAGGATTAGCGTCGAAGTTTTGGACCATCCCTAGGCCCATTCAGCCTTTAATGGGTATCTCTAAAGGTACTGTTGTGTACTGACCGTACTATATCCTTATGGTCAAGAATCATCCCTCAAAAAAACTAACATTGAAAAAAGAGGCCAAGTTCCAGGCCCCTCCCAACAACAGTTTGCCTATGATAGTATAATATCCTAGTATTGGGCCAAGTTCCAGGCCCCTCCCAACAACAGTTTGCCTATGAAAGTTATGATATCATAGTATTGGGCCAAGTTCTAGGCCCTTAATACCTTGTTGAGAACCTAATAATACCCTCTCACTTATTAGTGCAATTCTAAATTATTCAGTTTTCGTTAAATGATTGTCACTATAACGATCGGATTTGCTATAACATGTCAGGCACTTAAAGATTCAGGCTCTTTGGGTAACGATTCAGGATTATTTTAAACTCTTTGGTGACTTAAAACGATCGAGTTTGTATGAACTCTCATGTAAGTTAAAGCGGCCACGGACGTATGTAAGGTATTTATATATATAAATATATACGGCCAAGGACGTATGCACGAATAAGTGAGAGGGTATTTATCAGGGTCTCGACAAGGTATAAAGAGCCAAACTTGGCCCAATACTATGATATCATAACTTTCATAGGCAAACTGTTTTTGGAAGGGGCCTGGAACTTGGCCTCTTTTTTCAACGTTAGTTTTTTGGGGATGATTCTTGACCCTAAGGATATTTTATGTTTTATTATTTTATCTACTATTTATCGTAGATATTTTTTTTTTTTAGCTTTATATTGCCTTCTAGTCTAATCATTATTTGGAAATGTCCTAGTCTGACAATTATTAAGTTACATAAGTAAATAATGGGCATGTAAATAGAAATCTTAAGATGCGCCTGAATGTATTCTTAACATATCAAATATATGTTATCCTTACCGAAACAAAACAAACAAAAATTTTCAGGATCGTTCGATTTTATTCTAAAATAACACCCTAATGTGTATCATCCTGCAGAAATTTCAAGTCTTCTTGCTTTTCGGGATGTGCCTACTAATTTTGATGAGTCAGTGAGTGAGTCGTTTTAAAGTTATGAGAGGGTAAAAATCGGCTTTATGAGAGGGTAAAAATTCTTGTGATTATTATCAAAGAAAGACCAAAAACCCAATAATCAACGAAAATCAAGAAAAAAAAAATTGGTACTTAATGGGCTAATACCTCGTGTAATATACACACAGTTTGCGTAGGCCGGAACTGGGCCGAGCGCACTACCATGCACCTATATATATATATATATATATATATACAGTATCTTTTCCTCGTGGAATGTTTTTTTTTGCTGTGCATCTAGACGTGAGAAAGCTCTCTCCTTGATATTTTCCGAGTATTTGCTGCCACAGTTTTACGATTAACGACAAACGAGAAAACGACCCGAGCTATAAAATGTTACTGCTTCATCAGGAGCCGCGTCATAAAACGGAACTCATCAACCTTTTTCTACAATCATCCAGATAGCTCCTGTCAACCTCAATTTCTTCTCATGGCTCTTAAATTGAAAACTAATTATCCGTCAGCAATTTACAATTTTCATTCGAGCGACCATTTTGTTGTGTAGTTTGTAAAATGTGATAGAGCCAAAAGGACTGTGATTCGGTCAAACCACACTTATTCAGATGTATACCCCCCACCCCCCTCTGACATATTAAACCAGCCATGATATTACGGTCTGTTACGGAACGTAAATACAATAATTTTTTGTCTAATATTTTTTTAAAAAAAAGCTTTCATTAGTGGACAGGGATATACACCCGGCTTAGTTTGGCCCTGGACCGATTTACCTTTTACAACACGTCTATATGTTTAGCTGAACATGGTATTCGCCGAGTTTCGTTCCAAGACAACAAACATTTCCATTGTTCGAAGCATATAATTCATTCAAGTCCCGAGTGAATCCTCACCCAGATGGAATCAGACTACTTATTAACGATCCATAGGCGTATATAGAAAATAATTTCTTGGTGGCTGGGAAAATTTCGGGGGGGGGCTGAGACCATTTCCGGAGTATGGAATACTAACAATTTAGACCTTGGAATAGTTTTAAACAACTAAAACGCTATTACACCCAAAATAAAATATTTTTTTATGAACATAGTGATCTTATGTAATTTATTTTTAAGGGTTTATGACACATTTTTACCTATCAACTCAAAATTTCGGGGGGGGGGGGGGGCTGCAGCCCCCCTTAAATACGCCCATGTAACGAACTCGTCCATTAGAGACCGGTATCGAATCTACAGACATATATATATATATATATATATATATATATATATATATATATATTTATATATATATATATATATATATATATATATATATATATTATTTAAAAATGAATCGCTAAATGTGTTGGTAAGCGCAAATCTCGAGAACAACTGAACCGATTTCCCTAATTCTTTTTTTAAAATATTCCTTGAACTACGAGGATTGTTCTTACGGAGAGAAAAATTAAAAAAAATTGCCTGAAAAAGTCTAAAAACTACACTTTTCGGGTATTTTTCACTTCCTTAACGCAAATTCATTTTTAAATAAAAACATATGTTCTCAATTATAATATTTTTAACAGTTAACGTATTTGGTTATTTGTGTGTAAGCAAAAAAAATTAAATAAACATGTAATCACTAGGTGACATTAGAATCACATGTTAATAATGCAATTTAAATTAATTTATATTTGCGTTAACAAAGTAAAAAAGACTCCACTTTTCTATATTCCCATACAAAAGATTCGTAATAATACTTAAAGGTCAATTTGAACTTTAATACCATACCATAAAGTGTTAGTGGAGGGGTTCTGGGAAGGCAAAACAATTGAGTGACATTAGTATCGTATAAATATTAATGTCAATATTTATTCGATGGTAACATTACTCAAAAACAAATTGACTATGGTAAAATGTAAATTGTCTGTGGTAAAATGTCACTTGAAATGTAAACATCTCTTTGCTGTACATCTATAATATTACTAAATCTAAAATCCATAAATTTCTATAAAATTTCTAAAGTGTTGTGTGTTTGTGATTTACTAAATATGCCTCCTATAAGGCGGCGGACAAATTTAGGCAGAAGAACCCGAAATGCAACGCATCAAATTAATTATCAATCTAATCGTACTGGCCAGGAACGTGAAGATCGCAATGAACGTGAAAGAATTCGGTTAAGACAGACCCGTGAAGCGCGACATTCGACTAATAATGGTGCAAGTTTGAATCGAGCTGCTGTGAATTCATTACAGTGCCTGCAGCTGTCTTGCTATTGGACCTATCAACTCAGTTTGACTATAAACAAATCCCAGGGCAGTCATTAAGTGTTTGTGGTATTAATCTAGAAAACCCATGTTTCTCGCATGGTCAATTGTATGTTGCCTGTACCCGTGTTGGAAAACCATCTGCTCTGTTTGTTTACGCGTCAGGTAATGAAACAAACAATATCGTGTACCATTAAGTACTACAATAAAAGTGAGACTTAATTTAGAATAAGGAAAAATACAATGAAATATAATAACTAGGTATCATAATAAGAAATCTGATATTGTAACTTTGATTTTGATTTTTTAGTGACTGTTAAAAGAATTTTAGTGTTTTATAATTTTTATTTTTTTGACATAATTTAATTGTCAACTTATTAAGTTTTTTTTTCTTCTTTTTTTTATCTTACTAGTTGCCCGGGTGTCCCAAATAGCAGAATAAGTATTAAAAAAAAAAAATTAATGAATTGACTGTTAGGCGGTACGAAGTTCGCCGGGTCAGCTAGTGTATATATATATGTATATATATATATATATATATATGTATATATATATATATATATATATATATATATATATATATATATATTAACGGCCGCAATTTCGGTATTTAGTTGATAAAACTGATAAAGTTTTGATGAAATATTGTAAAGATTCTATCATATGTGCTACCTAAATCTTTCCATTCCTTGGCAAAGTGAGCGTTAGCGGCCGCAATTTCGGTATTTAGTTGATAAAACTGATAAAGTTTTGATGAAACATTGTAAAGATTCTATCATATGTGCTACCTAAATCTTTCCATTCCTTAGCAAAGTCAATGTTAGCACTCTCGGTGTTAGCGGCCGCAATTTCGGTATTTAGTTGATAAAACTGATAAAGTTTTGATGAAATATTGTAAAGATTCTATCATATGTGCTACCTAAATCTTTCCATTCCTAAGCAAAGTGAGTGTTAGCACTCTCGGTGCGGCACTCTCGGTGTTAGCGGCCGCAATTTCGGTATTTAGTTGATAAAACTGATAAAGTTTTGATGAAATTTTGTAAAGATTCTATCATATGTGCTACCTAAATCTTTCCATTCCTTGGCAAAGTGCTAATATTTGACTTACAAGGGGGGTATACAGCGATGGGGTCACCGATTTGGACCATTTTTTTACTTGGTAATTCTACATCGAAAAATAGTCAACATGTGTCCGAGCGTTCCGTCCAATGCGCCTTAGGAGCTGAGAAATAAAATAAAATAGGTTGAAAGTGCTTTATTTTTTATATCGATTTTAGAAAATGATATCGACATGATTCTTTCACCAATTCCTTTTTTTTTATAGAGTAGATTAAAGGAAAAATATAGTCGTTACACAATAATTTATATTTCGTCAAATAAATTCAAAAATTTGCTCACTTTTTCAAGTAAACTAGTATTATACATTTTTTTTTCACCAAAAATAATAGCAGATTTAAAACCAACACCCCAAGAAACCCTAATATAGAGAATATCATTGAAAACAAAAATAATGACTTTTCCCTGTCTGGTTGAGACTAAAAAATTGTAAGAGACGTTTTGAAATTCAATATCCCCCCTTGAGATAATCCGATTTATTATATGTATGCGGCGTAGATGCGGAACATCATTATTTATCAATAGATAAATAATGAATGAAAATAACCACTGATATTGAAAAATGTGTAATTTGTGTCCGGATTTTGTGAGATGAACGGATTTTGCAAATTTATTTATTTATTTAAATTTTAACGTCCATTATTTATAACTATGAATTTTGGGACGGGTTGTCTACAGGTTACCACCCTTTTATAGCCAGGATAGGGCTGATGCCCTTTTTTATTTCTAAAGAAAAGACACCTCCCCATAGTAAGAATCGAACCCACGCTCACGCTTTAACACTCACGACCACCGGGCCACCGAGGTGGATTTATGAACCAGTTCAATATGTTGCTATGGAAATGATGTTGGCTTCGATTTGTTGCAAGACAAACTGGTGGCTATCATATGGAGGGTTCAGAGCACAACTAGACCAAGTCCATGTTTGACATTTTATGTTTTAATGGTATTGAAGAGTATTACAAAAATGGTTCTTTTCAGTGCTACAGGAGACCTAACTTAATAATTTTGCCACTTGTAGCAGTTCTGCCTAGACATCTGGGAGTCATTCTTTCAGAGCACAGGTAAGCCAAGTCCGAGTTATAACTATTTTATGAGCATAACTAAACATAAGTAATAACATAAGTAATGTCCGTGATATTTAAAATTAAGATCAATGTTAATGTTCAACTTTTTTTTAAGACATATACTGGCCAATAGGATTTATACGACGTCTCTGCAATTAATACGCATAATACTCATTGTCTGAAAACTGTATAACATGGTATTGGTCTCCTAAGGCCTAAGCAGCCGCTGTACAAAAATTAGTAAAAAAAAAAAAAAAAAAAAAAAAAGCATGGAATTGGTCTAGTTGTGCTCTGAAGCCTCCACATATCAATTTAAATGAAATTTTTATTCGGTATCTAGAAGGGAGGATTGATAGCATACACTCTGAATTGATATTTATATATATATATATATATATATATATATATATATATATATATATATATATAACAAGTAAATTGTGGAAATTCACCTTTTCCTTGCAAAAATTGCTCAACTTCCCCCAAACCCTGCGCGTGTTTGTTTTCAATTTGCGAGGCAACGCTACATTAAATTCTGCCTTATTTTCAGTGGTTTTTATTTCTTGAAGAAGAGGGCCATTAGAAAGACAGGTGTAGCAGGTAGAATGAAAGAGGAGGGGGTAATTGCTGTATGAGAGAGAGAGAGAGAGGGTGAGAGAGTGATAGAGAGAGAGGGAATGTAAGAGGGTTGCTGGGAGACGGAACGCGAATTGCCATGGCAACGGGGGCCGCTCCACCATCGATCTGGGACTAGGTCTACGTCACACCACCTCCCTCCCTCTCCTCCTCAATCTCTCTCCTTCCTCCCTCTCACCCCCTCCTATCCCTTCCACATATCCCCTCCCCTCCTAAACCAGTTACCCACTAACTGTAATTACCCAGCTCGCGCTAAGGTAACTCCTGTATCAGGATTACCCTCCTCCTTGGACGTCACGCCTCCTTTGGTCATATCCTCTCTACTCACTCCCTCACTCCTGCCTTCCACTTCATTCCTTAACTCCTGCCTCCCACTTCACTCCCTCACCCCTGCCTCCCACTTCACTCCTTTACTCCTGCCTCCCACTTCACTCTTTTACTCCTGCCCCCCACTTCACTCCCTCACTCTTGCTTTAACTTCACTCCTTTACTCCTGCCTCCCACTTCACTCCCTCACTCCTGCCTCCCACTTCAGTCCGTCACTCCTTCCTCCCTCCTCACTCCTTCACTTCTGCCTCCCTCCTCACTTCGTCACTCCTGCCTCCCTCCTCACTCTGTCAATCCTGCTTCCCTCCTCACTTCTCACTTCGTCAATACTGCTTCCCTCCTCACACCTCAATCCGTGAATCTTGCCTCTCTCCTCACTCCGTCTCCTCCCTCTCATCTCTCCTTCCGGCTCCCTATTCACTATTCACTCCTTCTTTCTTCCTTAGTCCCTCGTCCCGGATCCCTTTACGCTCCCAATAAACCTACCTGATCTCTCCTCCCTTGGCCATCTCCTCCCTCTCTCCTGCCTCATCTCTCCTCCCTCCTTGCTCTCCGTTCACTTTTCACTTCTGCTTACCACCTCGCTCCGTCACAACTGCCTCCCTCCTTACTCCTTCACTTCTGCCCCCTCCTAACTCCGCCATCCCTTCCTCTCTACTCACTCCTTCACTCCTCCCTCCCAGCTTCCCTCCTTAGTCCCTCGTCCCGGATCCCTCTTTGCTCCCAACAGATCTACCTGATCTCTCCTCCCTTGGCCATCTCCTACCTTACTCCTGCCCCGTCTCTCCTCCCTCCTTGATCCTTGTTCACTTTTCACTTCTGCTTACCTCCTCACTCCGTCACTACTGCCTCCCTCCTTATTCCTTCACTTCTGCCTCCCTCCTAACTCCGACATCCCTTCCTCTCTACTCACTCCTTCACTTCCTTCCTCCTCACTCCGTCACTCCTTCCTCCCTCCTCACTCCGTCACTCCTTCCTCCCTCTTTAGTCCCTCGTCCCGGATCCCTCTTCGCTTCCAACAGACCTACCTGATCTCTCCTCCCTTGGCCATCTTCTACCTTACTCCTGCCTCATGTCTCCTCCCTCTTCGCTCTCGTCCCTCGCCACCCTCCTAGCTTCCTCACTCTTTCATGTTCTCTCCGTTCACTTCTCTCATCTACCATAAATGTTCCCAAGGCACCTCCCTCGTCGCTTCTCTTAGAGAAGGCTCTACAAGAGATGCTGACATAGTTGCCTTCAAGCGGAATACCAAAACGGCTCTAATTTTAGACCCGACGATTTGATATGAAGGCAACGATGATAAAAAAAAGTCCGACTCGCAGAAACTGCATCAACTTAGCGCGGTTCCGTTCTTATCCCTAGTCTCATTTGGAAAAATTAAAATAGAAACTGTTATTATCTTGGTTCCACCTTAGTTTCTTGAAAGGTCTTGAGTTATGATCTTACCTGGAAGGGTCGGCCAACCCCAGATAGGCAGTTGAAAACAGTCACAAGACCTTCGAATCTCTCTCTTGGAAAGCTGTATTTCTAACAATAAATTGTTTTTCTTATTTTACTTAACCTGTTTTATTGTCAAATACATTATCCAACTATAAGCAATTAAAAACTAACAAGGAATAAAAACAGACAAAAAGAACCGTTCGAATAAACGAAATCAATTACTTCAAAGTTTAAGCACTTATTTCCCCGATTGACATCGCCTTATCAAAACTTTCTTCAGAACCTTTTTGTAGAACATTCAGTAAGCTTTCGAATGGTAACCTTCCGCTTACCAAGATTTTCAACCGTTTTCGAGATATAAAGGAAAGTATACAAAGTTCCCAAAACTTTTCATGTCTGGTAATAAAATATTTTATGCTAACCCTTCCATAACTCCAAACGTAAACAAAATTTCAACATATTAGTTTTGATGAAATTCAAACATGCAGAAAATGTTTCAACTGAATCCCATGATCCTAAGTACCCAAACCAAAACCTTTATTCAACATTTTCCAATTTTCTCAAAAACGTTTACAGCTATCGCCTTAAAAGTGGTTTCATTCGTTTTTCTAGGCCAAGAAGCCTATACTATTGCAAGCATATGAAGTAAGTGCAACGATTTTTTTCGCGCGAATTTCGCTCCAAAAACCATGTTCCGGTTGGCGGATTCTTCTGGTTAACGAACTTGCTCTTTAAAATCAGACGAAAGATTTTTGTACCAGATTTCATCAAAATCGGACCATTATTTGCTGCACTAGACCGCGAACAGACAAATATATATATATATATATATATATATATATATATATATATATATATGTATATATATATATATATATATATATATATATATATATATATATATATATGTAGGAACCATCGTTATTTTCGTTCTCTAGGGGTTCTGAAAAGCAAAATTTTCTAGTCGGGACTTGCGCATTGCGTTATAAGGTAAACCTCATAAGCGGGGTTCCTCTCTATGGAGGGAGGGAGGAACCGCGCTAAAGGGCAAACGATTAAATCCTGAGAAGCAAGCTATCTACAACAAGTGCGTGACATATTTAAGGAAAATTCCATGAGAATTATGGGCTCAGAGAGTACCGAGTCCAGGGATTATGGATCGGTTCCAGAGGCAACATCCCGAAGGAGAAGGCAGCTTGTCTCAAGGAAACGGGAATCAGCGAGGATCAATTAGGAATCATAGCTGAATCTATTCTCGTTGATTCCCTGACCATTATTCAAAAAAACATATATGGCTGATGTTCTTTATTGTATATACTAGGTTTATTTATTTATTTATTTTCATAATTTCTTATTTCCCATAATTAGAAGTATTTTCATTTTTTTTTTAATTTTTACAATCAATTTTACTATTATTTTCATAGTTTTATTAGATTGTTTTTAATTTTTCATATTGATTTTACTTCTTCGACTTAGTTTTATCATTATAGCAATTTTTGTTGATTAGTACTTAGTTGGAAAACTAAAATTTGATTTTTTTGTTGTTAAATATTGTTTTTCTCTATATAAACAAAATTTTACAATTGTTCAAAATTAACAACTGTTTACTGTTATTCTCTTGGGGAGTAAACGATACTTTATGATAATTTCCATTCACTAGCAAAGCTCCATTATTTGGTTGAATAAAATAAAGTAAACTAGTTCTGGACGGAACAGTTATATTACTTAATTAATAAAAGTATTTAGTTTGTTTTAATTAGTAAATTGAGTGTTTAATCACGGTAGACTAATTTGCATGGAGATAGGATAAAGTTTGAAGAGACTGTGTATTGAGATATTCCTCGTTGGATGGTGCTTGAACCTTTTCATTCCTCCTTGGAGCCCTGCCATCATTATAACCTCCCCGACTTCTGTAGCTCCTTTGTCGTCTCTCACGGGGCAGACTGTTTTTAAGTCTGTAATTCTCCTACTGATGACACTATCTTGAAGCGGTTCTTTACTATTTCATGTCGAAATATTTCGCAATTCATTCTTTTCACCAAGAAGAAAACCTATTCTTCAACCTGGATCCATTTACATGCAGCTGTGATTTATGAGAGGGGAAGTATTCAATGGGATATATGGTTAGCGCTACAAGTCAAGAAAAAATACCTTATGGAATATTTAAGAACTAGGGACATATACTCAACGTTTTTAGCGCGGTTCCTCCCTCCTATAGGGAGGAACCGCGCTTATGAGGTTGACCTCATGACTCAATCCATAAGTGCCGACTAGAAAATTTAATATTTCAGAACCCATAGATCACGAATATAATGGTGGTTAATATATATATTTGTCTGTTTGCGCACCCACCGTCTCAAAAATGGTCCGATGTCGACGAAATTTGGTACAAAAATCTTTCGTCTAATTTGAAAGGTAAATTGCGTCAACGAGAAGAATCCGTCCTGCGAAACATGGCGTTTAGAGCGAAATTTGCACCAAAAAAATCGAAACGCTTACGTTTTTGAGTACATTGGTCAGTCATTTGTCTGTATATTGGTCAGAAGGTCCCAACAAAGAATAAATAAATAATAGGCGTGTTCATAAAATAATAAATATATTCCTCTTGAATCAATAAAATAATAAAATTAAACTTCAATAAATAAATAAAATCACGACTGTC
The DNA here is from genome assembly GCA_946811695.1 of Gonocerus acuteangulatus. Lineage (NCBI taxonomy): Eukaryota > Metazoa > Arthropoda > Insecta > Hemiptera > Coreidae > Gonocerus > Gonocerus acuteangulatus. The sequence goes on along the minus strand of OX328125.1, from coordinate 107,940,477 downwards.
AATAAACAAATGAAATAAATAATTGTTCATAAATAAAGTGTTCATAAATTAGAAGAGACTAGTAGAGAATGACGTCACTTAGGCTGATGTGTAGATCTCCATGCGGAGAGTTGGTAGCCGGGAGCTTGGATCTCGCTGGTACTGCTTGTACCGAGAAGGTAACCTAGGGTTATCGCAAGCTGCCTTAAATCTAGTAAAAAGTTCAGTACTTGCGAATAAATCCTAGTGTACCGAGATGTTGGGCAGGTTTTGGTGGTTCTCTCGGAGCAGGTAACTGGACATGGAATGCTAGGAGAACGACAATTGGCTTAATCTGCTGAGATGCCGAATCCTCCGGTTATCTGCTCACTATCTGGATACTAACTCCTTAACTAACGGTAAAAATTATTCCCGCGGGTAAGTTCCATTAAAACTTTAGTGCAACGGGATTTTCTCCCGCGGGAAAATATAATTTAAAACAAGCTCCGCTACATAATCATTTTCAATTAATCTGGAGTAACTTTGTTACTTTTAACCGTGGAATACAGGAGTATTCTGGCAATGGCTGCAGTAGTCCATGGTACGATGCGTTTCCTACTAGACTTGAATACATGTTTTGCATATTAGTAATGTACCTCTAGGTGTATGAACATTCGTTGGTTTGCTGTATGCGTACAACATCCCGATTAACGAGAGTATGTTAGCTGTTTGTTCAGGAATAAATCCATGTCTCTAGAAACACATGATGAATCCTCTGCTACAATCTGCCGAGGAATCAATCCTGCTGAATTGGAGGGCTATTATGTGGCCTACCTCAGCCAAATTACACAGCTCTCTCCCCCCCCCCTCTCTCTCTCTCTCTCTCTCTCTCTCTCTCTCTCTCTCTCTCTTTTATTTCTTAGACCTTGGATGTATTTTTGAAACGTGTTTTTTTTAGCGCGGTTACTCCCTATCTCCATAGGGAGAACCCGCTTATGAGGTTGACCTCATGACGCAATCCCGAAGTGCCGACTAGAAACTTTCACGTTTCAGACCCTATAGATCACGAAAATATAGGTGGCCCAAATTTGTTTATATATATATATATATATATATATATATATATATATATATATGCTTGTCTGTTCGCGCTCTAGCAAGCTCAAAAATGGTCCGATTTTAACGAAATTTGGTACAAAAATCTTTCGTCAAATTTGAAAGGTCAAGTTCGTTAACCAGCAGAATCCGCCCACTAAAAGATAGTGTTTGGGGCGAAATTCGCGCCAACGTTTTTGAGTTTATATGCTTGCAGGTACTTGTTTTATAGGTTTCTTAACATAAGAAAACGAATGAAACCATTTTTAAGGCGATATCTGTAACCGTTCCTGAGAAAAGTGGAATCAATGTTTTTGTAAGTCATTATATTTTTGTGAGTACTTAGAATCTCGGGATTCAATTGAAATATTTTCTACAACTTGGAAATTAATCCCAACTAAGATGTTTAAATTTTGGTTATATTTGGATATAAGGAAGCATGCGTTTAAATTATTTTATTAATAGACATGAAAAGTTTTCGGATCTTCATACATTTTTCGTAAATATCTCGATTGCGGCTGGGAAATCGTGGTAAGTAGAAGGTGACCATTCGAATGCTTACTAAATTCTCTACAAAAAAGGTCCTGAAGCAATATTCGATGGGGCAACGTCAATCAGAGATATAAGCGCTTAAAACGTAAAAAGTTTTTGTTTTGTTGTTTTGAAAGGGGTTTTCTCTTTGCTTAACTCACTTTTTAATTGGTTGTTTCTTGTTTTAAATTCAATTTATCAGTAAAATTAGTATTGTAGTAAATTAAGCTAAGAAACGGTGAAAGGTATTGGTAAGTATGGAGTGGCTGTGGTAATCAAGATGGCAGTGGCTAATCATGATGACGTAGTTTGTTTTGAATTCTCCAGTCTATATAACCTTCCTCATAGCCTCTAACTGTAGTTATCGTTATTTCTTATTTTATAGAAAGATTTAACCCACGTCAGAATGGAATTTTATTCGCCGTGAAGCACATATTTACAGTTGATTATAACAGTAAAACGAATTTGCTAGTAAAACAAGATACTTAAAATGACAACGAATTTTTGGTTGTTTAGAAATAGAGCCTTCTTAGCAGTAGTCGAAGAGTAAGTACGTTTTCAGTTAATAATTGTATTGACTTATACAGATTAAGAATTATCCGCTTCTTTGTAAGTTGGCTACTGTCAGTTTCCTGTGATTTGTAATTTTAATGTATTCCATTTCTTCGAGATGTACGTAACCGCGCTAAGATGACGCATTTCCTGCGAGTCGGACTTTTTGTAATTAATATGTATTTTTTAAATATAGTTGTTTTTTTTACGGTTAAAAAGATTTCAATTATTTTTCCAATTCTCTTTATTTGTCTATCGTCTTGACATATATAGGGTAAATAAATTGCATAATTATCATGGTAATACTATTGTTTATTTATATAAAATGACAAAAAAAATATGACCGTTTGAAATCCGAAGGTAGATTTAGTCGAGATATCATAATAAAACTACACCTTCAGAATAAAATGTGTTTTGTTTTTTGCTGACGTATCGGATTGAAATTGAAACCTTCATCAAGGCGATGAGATGACGGAAAATTATGCCTCACGGATCATTTCTCGTCGCCCTGATGAAGGTTTGAATTTCAAACCGAAATGCCGGAAAAATAATCACTCATTTTCTTATAAAAAAGATACCACGACTGAACTATAGCTTCCGACTGGTTTGACTATAGAGTTGACTGGTTTGACTATAGTGTGGACTGGTTTGACTATAGAGTGGACTGGTTTGACTATAGAGTGGACTGGTTTGACTATAGTGTGGACTGGTTTGACTATAGAGTGGACTGGTTTGACTATAGAGTGGACTGGTTTGACTATAGTGTGGACTGGTTTGACTATAGTGTGGACTGGTTTGACTATAGTGTGGACTGGTTTGAATGTAATTATAAAGAATCGCGAAACAGCCGGAGCGAAAAGTTTCTGTCTTGATTAAAAATGAAAAACTGCCTGACTATTTAATGGGTTCATTCCTTTAGGGGAAGTCAGATTGAAATGTGAAATATGAAAATGAGGAGAATTATTTAATTTCTTAATGGATAACATTTCAGCCGATCTGAATAAATCAATAATGCAACAATGGAGCACTCCATTCGTCCGATGTATTATTTAATAGATTTTCTAATAGTAAAGCTAAAATAAATACAGAAATTATTAAATTTGATTCAATGGAATGGATAAAAATAAAAATAACTTACAAAAAGACTACAATAGTCAAATAAACCCCGAGTAAATCTGACCTATCTGTAATAGTAATCAGTTAGAGGATATTTATTATAATATTTATAATAATATATTAAATATAATAATACATTAAATATAATAATATATTTGTTAGATTAAAAAAAAAAATAAAAATAAAATAAAAATGATTTAATATTTTTGATATGCACAGATGTTCTAAGTTATATTTATATTGTTTTGTTTTTATATTGTCAAGTTTGTATCTAAGTCATGTCATGGAGCTTATAGCCTGGGTTGCGGAGCTCCTGAATTAAATAAATAAATAAAAAAAAAAAAAAATATTAGTTGCATGCCAAATATACCTACAAATTATCCCACCTCCCAGACTTAGCTTCCCGCTTACAAATCATCGAAGCCATCTCAATCTTAGGAAAATATTGAGATTATTTGAACGGGTCCGGGGCAAAATAGTGCCAAACGACATTTTTAACATAAGTTACCCGGGGCTGCTATTTTTCGGATATTATGTGGGACTATCAGTTGAAATGGTTAGGGGCAACAAGATTAAGTAGCATATAGGGCTTGTAGTCATATTATAGTAGCATTTGCATCATACAATGATAGTCCCACAAAATATCCAACAAACAGCAGCTAAAAGATATACAAAATATCTTTTATTGTTTACAGGTTAAGACTAGAAAACAACCTAGGTGGACCTGGGCTGAATGATCAATTTTGAAGCCCTAAATAAATAAATAATACAGCAGCTATAGTTAAGTTTTGTTAAAAATGTTGCTTGGCACTATTTTGCCCCGACCCCTTCATTTAATCTTATATATATATATATATATATATATATATATATAAATCAGTCCCGTAACAGGCCTCGAGGACATTGAGGGGCAGATACTATAGAAGTATCTGATTCATGACCATACGGCACACTAGGGAGATAGCGTGGTCAGTACTATGCTATGGCCGCCTGATTTTCCCCTTGGCCGCTTGGACTACTAGAGTCGTTAGCACCCAAGGTACCCATTATTAAATTAATTAATCTTATAATCTTATATATATAAAACAAAAATTAATCTCTTGGAATTTTGTCTTTTAATAACATTTTCTAACGAGGCTATGATCAGCTCCTGTAATATTTTCAAGAAAATCATCAACCTTAGTAGAATTCGAACCCATAATCATAGACAAGTATTGCTTAAGCTTTAAGACTTACGATCATCAAATTGACTGTACATCGAAAGCAAGCAAACCATAAAGTCATTTAGATTGTTATATTGTTTAATAAAATTAGTTTAAGATCATTTGTTGGTTATTTTTGAGCCATTAAACGTAGCTGAATATACACTGAATAGTGATGATACAAGCGATTCCTACAACATATGACAAATCAATACGGCTGGACTTGGATCAACATAAGTAATTGGCTTCGATTGGTTTGCATTTAATTTAAATTGTAATAACATGTTTATCTGATCCTGATTATTTATAAACATGTGTACTTGTGAGGTGGAATGTGTTTACTTAAGGTGCGGCCCAACACAAGCACATTAGCAACGCATATACTAAATGTGTCTAAATTTTCGTGGTCCAGATGGCGGTGGAAGTCAAAGCATAAACAATCTGTACCTTAAGACGTGGGTTCGATTTCCACTTCGGTAAGAAGTAAAGGCCAGAATACTGAGGCCTGCAATGCCCGGTAATTTAAGGGGCAGGATACTCTAGCCCGCAAGGTATAGTAACCTAAGGGGCAGGATCTGCTAGCCCACAAGTCGCAGTAATTTAAGGAGCAGGATACTCTAGCCCGCAATGCCTGAGAACGAGGTAGGCTACTCAGCCACGCAAGCCTTAGTAACTTTAGGGGCAAAGAACTCTAGCCCGCAAAGCCAAATAATTTTAGGGGCAGGATACTCAGCCGGCAAGGCCCAGTAACCTAAGGGGCAGGATACTCAGCCCGCAAGTTTTAATTACCTAAGGGGCAGGATACTCTAGCCCGCAAGGTATAGTAACCTAATGGGCAGGATGGGCTAGCCCGCAGGTCCCAGTAATTTAAGGAGCAGGATACTCTAGCCCTCAATGCCTGAGAACGGGGTAGGCTACTCAGCCACGCAAGCCCTAGCAGGTTTAGAGGCAGAATACTCTAACCCGCAAGGCCAAATAATTTTAGGGGCAGGATACTCTAGCCCGCAATGCCTTAGAACGGGGTGGGATACTCAACCGAGCAAGCCTTAGCAGGTTTAGGGGCAGAATACTCTACCTGCAAGGCCTGTTAACTGAAAAGAAATGATACACAAGCCCCCAAGGCCCAGTAACCTAAGGGGCAGGATGCTCAGCCCGCACGTTTTATTTACCTAAGGGGCAGGATCGGCTAGCCCGCAGGTCCCAGTAATTTATGGAGCAGGATACTCTAGCCCGCAATGCCTTAGAACGGGGTGGGATACTCAACCGAGCTAGCCTTAGCAGGTTTAGGGGCAGAATACTCTACCTGCAAGGCCTGTTAAATGAAAAGAAATGATACACAAGCCCCCAAGGCCCAGTAACCTAAGGGGCAGGATGCTCAGCCCGCACGTTTTAGTTACTTAAGGGCAGGATCGGCTAGCCCGCAGGTCCCAGTAATTTATGGAGCTGGATACTCTAGCCCTCAATGCCTGAGAACGGGGTAGGCTACTCAGCCACGCAGCCCTAGCAGGTTTAGGGGCAGAATACTCTACCTGCAAGGCCCGGTAACATAAGGGGCACGATACTCAGCCCGCAAGTTTTATTTACGTAAGGGGCAGGATACTCAAGCCCGCACGGCCCGATAATTTAAGAGGCAGGATACTCCAACCCGCAAGGACTGACGACTTTAAGGGCAGGATACTAAAGCCCGCAGGGCCTAAGAACGGGATGGGATACTCAACCGAGCAAGCCTTAGCAGGTTTAGGGGCAGAATACTCTACCTGGAAGGCCCAGTAACATAAGGGGCACGATACTCAGCACCCAAGTTTTCTTTGTTAAAGGGGCAGGATACTCAGGCCCGCAAGACCCGATAATATGAGAGGCAGGATACTCTAGCCCGCAAGGCCCGATAATTTAAGAGGCAGGATACTCCAACCCGCAAGCACAGACGACTTTAAGGGCAGGATACTAAAGCCCGCAAGGCCAGGCAACTCGACTGGTGCGAAACTAATTATTATTTATTATTTAAGAGATAATAATTAAATCTTAAAGTGAGGAGCCAATAGTCATGGATTTCATGGCGTGAGTATTGGTGAGGTTTGGAGTTTGAATCACCCCCAATCAAGCTGGCTGTTGTGTGGTAGCTTATCTTTTGTAAGGAAGATGAGGCTTCAGTGCAGTTCTGTTTAAAAAAAGGGTTGGTTAACCTATAGAAAACCCGACTTGTAAATCTATATTATTTATTAATGGAGTTAAAAAAAAAATAGTACTATATAAAATACATGAATAATGTCTTGATTGTGCTGTTAATGGCCCTAGGAGTCGAAGCAACTTAATAAAAAGTCCGACTCGCAGGAACTGCAGCATCTTAGCGCGGTTCCGTTCATGTCCCTAGTGCCATTTGATAAGCTTAGAAAATAAATAAACTTTTTTTTGTTTTTTATATATCTCGTGAAAATTGTCAAAATCCTCTCGAACATCTCGAATAAAAGTGATATTAAGCCGTCAGGGACACCGACAGTAGCTAACTTATACACAGAAGCGGAAATTACAGAATCTGGCTCTCATTCTAAAGCAATGCTCTATAAATCAATACAAAATATGCCTAATAAAGCCTTTCTAGAGGATACAGAAGCATGGGCGTATATGAGGGGGGGCTGAGGGGGCTGCAGCCCCTCGCGAAATTTTGAATTGATGATAAAAACTTCTCGTAAAACCCTTAAAAATAAATTAAATATGATCATTTAGTTCATAAAACATATTTTATTCTACGTGTAATAGCGTTTTAGTTGCCTAAAACTATTCCAAGCTCTAAATATTTAGTATTCCATACCCTGGAAATGGTCTCAGCCCCCCCCCCCCCCCGAAATTGTTTTTATATACGCCCATGTACAGAAGGATCAAGAAGAAGTACACAAGATTGAGTAGAATACCCTGCCTAATATAGCCTATATAGAATAATATGCCGAATAAAACCTATCTAGTAAATACACAAGGATAAATAAAAGTCTTGACGAATAACAAGTCAAGAAAAAAAAACTTTATTTAACAAAATAAAACAAAGTTTAGTTGCCCAACTACAATAGAATAATATACCTAATTAAGTCTATGGAGTAGACACAAATGGACCAAAAACAAGTCTTGTGGAATATTGTTTTTTTTTTCTAATTAAATACTTTTTATCAATATTTAGTATATAACCTTTGTTGAAAACTATTGATTGCTAATTGATGAATCGGTTTACAACTAAGTAGTCTTTATGAATATTTAGTATATAACCTTATGTTTGGATCTGAGTTTTTGGGGTGCTCTCCGCCTAGGCTTTGTATTTGTCTCGGCAGATACCTGGGGTATATTTACAGCTCTTGAGGATTAACTCTTAGCAGGTAAATTTCCTGCGGCCCCCTTGTACGGGCATTGAACTGCCATATTCGCTCATAGTATCTGACCGTTGTGAAGTTTATTTTTTGGATTTAGGACTTAATATACATATGTAGACTAAATCATAGCAAGAAGTAATCCTCCGTCGTCGGTTCTTAACTATGTAGACACGCTAATGTTATCCAATCTTAGATACATCGTATTTAAAATCCACAGCAAAAACACAACATTTCATCAGAATCCCCTGCTGAATAAAACTTATATAGAATAATATGCAAAATAAAGCCTATCTAGTGGATAAAAATAGAGGAAAAAAGCCGTTCGTGGTGGTAGAAAATCTTAAAAGTATTTCGCTCAGAAATCTCCGAAATATGGTCACTAATTTTACATATCCTGTTTTATAGCCAAATAGATTAATATTCTATAATCAATAAGAAAACCCTACTAACAATAAAAAACTATGGGTAACAGATGAAAATAGGGAATACCAAGAATAATTCTAAAGAATGAAATCAACACCAGTACTGTAATCTAGATATTCATACGGCATCTTCGAATTCTAACAAACAAAATATTGATTCTAATTATACGTATCCTGTGTTATTGACAAATACATTAGACTACTATAAGCAATTAAAAACACTAGGGAATATGCCAAAGAACTCGGAGTAGGAGCCTCGACAGTTTCAAGACATTTGAAGGAAATCGACAAATCCAAAACTGACATTTCATACGGTACAGCCTGATATATTTTTAACAATGAATTGTTTTTCTTATTTTAATTAATCTGTTTTATTGTCAAATACATTATCCACCTTTAAGCAATTAAAAAGTAACAAGGAATAAAAACAAACAAAAAGAACCGTTCGAATTAACGAAATCAATTACTTCAAAGTTTAAGCACTTATTTCTCCGATTGACATAGCCTAATCAAAAATTGTTTCAGAATCTTTTTTGTAGAACATTTAGTACGCTTTCGCATGGTAACCCTCCGTTTACCAATATTCCTAACCGTCTTCGAGATATTAGGGAATGTATACGAAGTTCCCAAAACATTTCATGTCTGTTAATAAAATATTTTATTCTAATCCTTCCTTAGCTCCAAACGCAACCAAAATTTTAACATATTAGTGTTGATGAAATTCAAACATGCAGAAAATGTTTCAACTGAATCCCATAATTTTAAGTATCAAAATCAAAGACAAAAAGAACAGTTCGAATAAGCGAAATCAATTACTTTAAAGTTTTATGCACTTATTTCTCCGATTGACATCGCCTAATCAAAACTTTCATTAGAACCTTTTTTGTAGAGCATTTAGTAAGCTTTCTAATGGTAATCTTCCGTTTCCCAAATTCTCAACCTTTTTCGAGATATTAAGGAAAGTATACAAAGTTACCAAAACTTTTCATTATTTCTGACAACAGAAAATTGGTCTCATTTTACCTATCCTGTTTTACACACACATACATTTTCCTTACAAATACAACATCAGAAATTAAAAAAATAAAAAGCAATAAAAAACCAAGGGAAAGAGACAAAAATTACAAAAAGAACGACAAAAACCCGTTCATAAGAACAAAACAGACGTATTTGAAGTTTTAAGCATTTATTTCTCCGATTGACATAACCTAATCAAAATAGTTTTAGAATCATTTTTGTAGAGAATTTAGTAAGCTTTCAAATAGTTTCAATCCACTTACCACGATTTCCCAACCGTGTTCGAGATATTAATGAAAGTATACGAAGTTTCCAAAACTTTTCATATCTGTTCATAAAATATTTTATTCTAACCCTTCCTTAACTCCAAACGTAACATAACATTCAACATATTAGTTTTAATGAAAGTAGAACATGCAGATTATGTTTCAACTGAATCCCGTTATTCTAAGTACCCAAACCAAAAACGGTATTCAAAAACTATTTTTCCAATTTTCTCGACAACAGTTAAAGCTATCGCCTTTAAAATGGTTTCATTCGTTTTTCTAGCCCAAGAAGCCTATAAAACGAGTACTTACAAGCTTATGAACTCAAAAATGTAAGCGTTACGATTTTTTCTGCGCGAATTTCGCCCCAAACGCCATCTTCCAGTGGGCGGATTTTGCTGGTTAACGAACTTGACCTTTCAAATTGGACGACAGATTTTTGTACCAAATTTCATCAAAATCGGACCATTCGTCTTCTATTTAGAGAGCGAACAGACAAATATATATATATGTATATATATATATATATATATATATATATATATATATATATATATATATATATATAAATAAATATATACATATATATATATATATATATACAAATTTGAACCACCGTTATTTTCGGTTTCTAGGGGTTCTGAAACGCAAAATTTTCTAGTCGGCACTTCCGGATTGTTTCATTGTATCAACCTTATAAGCGGGGTTCCTCCCTATGGGGGAGGGAGGAACCGCGCTAAAAAACGAATAAAAATTACTTTTTCGCATAGAATTAGTATTGCATGGAATTGTGTCGCTGAATATACGCCAAGTTGTGGTAGATATTGACCTTCTGGTTCTGAGAATGGCTAGGGGAAGGCCCCGCAATATCGCTACACAGCTGGCAAAGGGAATTCAACAGCTGGTCAGATCGCATTCTTTACTGAAACTTATTGACAGTATTTAGGCCTCTATCCTCCCTTATTTCTGGCGGGAAAAACGCTTATGGTATCGAACCGAGTCAGTTGATATATATATATATATATGCATATATATATATATATATATATATATACATATATATTTATATATATATATATATATATATATATATATATATATATATATATATATATATATATATAAATAGGGGAAATTTCGGTCTTAAATTAGGTAGGTTCGATCATGATTTCAGAACATGGTACAAAACGTCCTTCAGAAAGTTCTAATATAGAGATATGAAGTATCTTCTTTCATCTGGCGTTGCTCAAATTTACTTCCACCTATGGTGAAAACCATTTGGATTTGGTTGAGCCTAAATAATAAAAACAAGGTATTCCTTTAAGAAACTAGACAATCCATTTACTGACATCTGTTTGCTGTAGATCTAGGTTTGGACTTTGTTTAGGACCGGTAGCCCTCTTGATGGATATTCTAAATATCTCCATAATCATCTTTTATAGGTTCGAAATCCGGAACATTTTCCATTTGGCGGAGCTTCTTAACTAACGTTTCTCAGGAGACGGTAATATCTCCATAATCATCTTTTTATAGGTTCGAAATCCGTAACATTTTCCATTAGGCAGGCGTTTCTTAACTAACGTTTCTCAGGAGACGGTAATATCTCCATAATCATCTTTTATAGGTTCGAAATCCGGAACATTTTCCATTTGGCGGAGCTTCTTAACTAACGTTTCTCAGGAGACGGTAATATCTCCATAATCATCTTTTATAGGTTCGAAATCCGTAACATTTTCCATTAGGCAGGCGTTTCTTAACTAACGTTTCTCAGGAGACGGTAATATCTCCATAATCATCTTTTATAGGTTCGAAATCCGGAACATTTTCCATTTGGCGGAGCTTCTTAACTAACGTACGTGTATCTCAGGAGACGGTAATATCTCCATAATCATCTTTTATAGGTTTGAAATCCGTAACATTTTCCATTAGGCAGGCGTTTCTTAGATAAGCCATTTGGCGGAGCTTCTTAACTAACGTTTCTCAGGAGACGGTAATATCTCCATAATCATCTTTTTATAGGTTCGAAATCCGTAACATTTTCCATTAGGCAGGCGTTTCTTAACTAACGTTTCTCAGGAGACGGTAATATCTCCATAATCATCTTTTATAGGTTCGAAATCCGGAACATTTTCCATTTGGCAGGAGCTTCTTAACTAACGTTTCTCAGGGGACGGTAATATCTCCATAATCATCTTTTATAGGTTCGAAATCCGTAACATTTTCCATTAGGCAGGCGTTTCTTAACTGACTTTTCTCAGGAGACGGTAATATCTCCATAATCATCTTTTTATAGGTTCGAAATCCGTAACATTTTCCATTAAGCAGGCGTTTCTTAACTAACGTTTCTCAGGAGACGGTAATATCTCCATAATCATCTTTTATAGGTTCGAAATCCGGAACATTTTCCATTTGGCGGAGCTTCTTAACTAACGTTTCTCAGGAGACGGTAATATCTCCATAATCATCTTTTATAGGTTCGAAATCCGTAACATTTTCCATTAGGCAGGCGTTTCTTAACTAACGTTTCTCAGGAGACGGTAATATCTTCATAATCATCTTTTATAGGTTCGAAATCCGTAACATTTTCCATTAGGCAGGCGTTTCTTAACTAACGTTTCTCAGGAGACGGTAATATCTCCATAATCATCTTTTTATAGGTTCGAAATCCGTAACATTTTCCATTAGGCAGGCGTTTCTTAACTAACGTTTCTCAGGAGACGGTAATATCTCCATAATCATCTTTTATAGGTTCGAAATCCGGAACATTTTCCATTTGGCGGAGCTTCTTAACTAACGTTTCTCAGGAGACGGTAATATCTCCATAATCATCTTTTATAGGTTCGAAATCCGTAACATTTTCCATTAGGCAGGCGTTTCTTAACTAACGTTTCTCAGGAGACGGTAATATCTCCATAATCATCTTTTATAGGTTCGAAATCCGGAACATTTTCCATTTGGCGGAGCTTCTTAACTAACGTTTCTCAGGAGACGGTAATATCTCCATAATCATCTTTTATAGGTTCGAAATCCGTAACATTTTCCATTAGGCAGGCGTTTCTTAACTAACGTTTCTCAGGAGACGGTAATATCTCCATAATCATCTTTTATAGGTTCGAAATCCGGAACATTTTCCATTTGGCGGAGCTTCTTAACTAACGTACGTGTATCTCAGGAGACGGTAATATCTCCATAATCATCTTTTATAGGTTTGAAATCCGTAACATTTTCCATTAGGCAGGCGTTTCTTAGATAAGCCATTTGGCGGAGCTTCTTAACTAACGTTTCTCAGGAGACAGTAATATCTCCATAATCATCTTTTTATAGGTTCGAAATCCGTAACATTTTCCATTAGGCAGGCGTTTCTTAACTAACGTTTCTCAGGAGACGGTAATATCTCCATAATCATCTTTTATAGGTTCGAAATCCGGAACATTTTCCATTTGGCAGGAGCTTCTTAACTAACGTTTCTCAGGGGACGGTAATATCTCCATAATCATCTTTTATAGGTTCGAAATCCGTAACATTTTCCATTAGGCAGGCGTTTCTTAACTGACTTTTCTCAGGAGACGGTAATATCTCCATAATCATCTTTTTATAGGTTCGAAATCCGTAACATTTTCCATTAAGCAGGCGTTTCTTAACTAACGTTTCTCAGGAGACGGTAATATCTCCATAATCATCTTTTATAGGTTCGAAATCCGTAACATTTTCCATTAGGCAGGCGTTTCTTAACTAACGTTTCTCAGGAGACGGTAATATCTCCATAATCATCTTTTATAGGTTCGAAATCCGGAACATTTTCCATTTGGCGGAGCTTCTTAACTAACGTACGTGTATCTCAGGAGACGGTAATATCTCCATAATCATCTTTTATAGGTTTGAAATCCGTAACATTTTCCATTAGGCAGGCGTTTCTTAGATAAGCCATTTGGCGGAGCTTCTTAACTAACGTTTCTCAGGAGACAGTAATATCTCCATAATCATCTTTTTATAGGTTCGAAATCCGTAACATTTTCCATTAGGCAGGCGTTTCTTAACTAACGTTTCTCAGGAGACGGTAATATCTCCATAATCATCTTTTATAGGTTCGAAATCCGGAACATTTTCCATTTGGCAGGAGCTTCTTAACTAACGTTTCTCAGGGGACGGTAATATCTCCATAATCATCTTTTATAGGTTCGAAATCCGTAACATTTTCCATTAGGCAGGCGTTTCTTAACTGACTTTTCTCAGGAGACGGTAATATCTCCATAATCATCTTTTTATAGGTTCGAAATCCGTAACATTTTCCATTAAGCAGGCGTTTCTTAACTAACGTTTCTCAGGAGACGGTAATATCTCCATAATCATCTTTTATAGGTTCGAAATCCGGAACATTTTCCATTAGGCAGGCGTTTCTTAACTAACGTTTCTCAGGAGACGGTAATATCTCCATAATCATCTTTTATAGGTTCGAAATCCGGAACATTTTCCATTTGGCGGAGCTTCTTAACTAACGTACGTGTATCTCAGGAGACGGTAATATCTCCATAATCATCTTTTATAGGTTTGAAATCCGGAACATTTTCCATTAGGCAGGCGTTTCTTAGATAAGCCATTTGGCGGAGCTTCTTTACTAACGTTTCTCAGGAGACAGTAATATCTCCATAATCATCTTTTTATAGGTTCGAAATCCGTAACATTTTCCATTAGGCAGGCGTTTCTTAACTAACGTTTCTCAGGAGACGGTAATATCTCCATAATCATCTTTTATAGGTTCGAAATCCGGAACATTTTCCATTTGGCAGGAGCTTCTTAACTAACGTTTCTCAGGGGACGGTAATATCTCCATAATCATCTTTTATAGGTTCGAAATCCGTAACATTTTCCATTAGGCAGGCGTTTCTTAACTGACTTTTCTCAGGAGACGGTAATATCTCCATAATCATCTTTTTATAGGTTCGAAATCCGTAACATTTTCCATTAAGCAGGCGTTTCTTAACTAACGTTTCTCAGGAGACGGTAATATCTCCATGATCATCTTTTATAGGTTCGAAATCCGGAACATTTTCCATTTGGCGGAGCTTCTTAACTAACGTTTCTCAGGAGACGGTAATATCTCCATAATCATCTTTTATAGGTTCGAAATCCGTAACATTTTCCATTAGGCAGGCATTTCTTAACTAACGTTTCTCAGGAGACGGTAATATCTTCATAATCATCTTTTATAGGTTCGAAATCCGTAACATTTTCCATTAGGCAGGCGTTTCTTAACTAACGTTTCTCAGGAGACGGTAATATCTCCATAATCATCTTTTTATAGGTTCGAAATCCGTAACATTTTCCATTAGGCAGGCGTTTCTTAACTAACGTTTCTCAGGAGACGGTAATATCTCCATAATCATCTTTTATAGGTTCGAAATCCGGAACATTTTCCATTTGGCGGAGCTTCTTAACTAACGTTTCTCAGGAGACGGTAATATCTCCATAATCATCTTTTATAGGTTCGAAATCCGTAACATTTTCCATTAGGCAGGCGTTTCTTAACTAACGTTTCTCAGGAGACGGTAATATCTCCATAATCATCTTTTATAGGTTCGAAATCCGTAACATTTTCCATTAGGCAGGCGTTTCTTAACTGACTTTTCTCAGGAGACGGTAATATCTCCATAATCATCTTTTTATAGGTTCGAAATCCGTAACATTTTCCACTAAGCAGGCGTTTCTTAACTAACGTTTCTCAGGAGACGGTAATATCTCCATAATCATCTTTTATAGGTTCGAAATCCGGAACATTTTCCATTTGGCGGAGCTTCTTAACTAACGTTTCTCAGGAGACGGTAATATCTCCATAATCATCTTTTATAGGTTCGAAATCCGTAACATTTTCCATTAGGCAGGCGTTTCTTAACTAACGTTTCTCAGGAGACGGTAATATCTTCATAATCATCTTTTATAGGTTCGAAATCCGTAACATTTTCCATTAGGCAGGCGTTTCTTAACTAACGTTTCTCAGGAGACGGTAATATCTCCATAATCATCTTTTTATAGGTTCGAAATCCGTAACATTTTCCATTAGGCAGGCGTTTCTTAACTAACGTTTCTCAGGAGACGGTAATATCTCCATAATCATCTTTTATAGGTTCGAAATCCGGAACATTTTCCATTTGGCGGAGCTTCTTAACTAACGTTTCTCAGGAGACGGTAATATCTCCATAATCATCTTTTATAGGTTCGAAATCCGTAACATTTTCCATTAGGCAGGCGTTTCTTAACTAACGTTTCTCAGGAGACGGTAATATCTCCATAATCATCTTTTATAGGTTCGAAATCCGGAACATTTTCCATTTGGCAGGCGTTTCTTAACTAACGTTTCTCAGGAGACGGTAATATCTCCATAATCATCTTTTATAGGTTCGAAATCCGGAACATTTTCCATTTGGCAGGAGCTTCTTAACTAACGTTTCTCAGGGGACGGTAACATGCGCTGAAAATGTGTTTAAAATAACCTATATGAACCTAAAAAATATATAAATTTGATGTTTTGAACTTTTAGATTTGTATTGAGCATGTGCCTCAATGATAATGTTTTTAATTAACTTTCTATGTATGCGAGGGTGTATATTACCTAATAAATACACAAAAACTTTACATCTTCGTTTATTGATTTTATCTATAATAAAATTGTGATTTGGGTGTGGAGTAAACCCCCCTTTGAGGAGGACTGGACTTTCAATCGTTTTCTATGGGTATGCTATATACCGAGTGTCGAAAAAAGCTTGTGATATTTATAAATATACATATAAAACCAAAAAAAAAAAAAACTAACGTTGAAAAAAAGGGGACAAGTCCAGGACCCTCGGAAAAAAAGTTTGCTTATGCAATTAATGGCATTCAGCCAAGTTTTAGGGTCTTAATATCTTGTGAAGAACCTAAAAATACCCTATAACTTTTTTGTTCATGGCCAGTTTTCGTTAAATGATGGATGCTATAATCGGATTTATTATAAAATTTCAGACATTTGAATGTTCAGGCCCTTAGGGCAACTATTTAGGGGTCGTATGAAATCGATGTAAGTTGAAGCGGTCATCATTTAACAAAAACCGACCACGTTAAAAATGTTCAAATAAGGGCCTAAAACGTGGCTCAATACGTGGTTTTTCTGAGGGGCCTGGAACTTGGCCCGTTTTTTTTTCAATGATAGTTTTTTCTAGGGGTATATAAGGCAAGGTAAATATAATTCGACATCTTCATAATGTAAACAATCATAATAACTTGTGGTGTAATCAGTGATAAGATAAAGAGAGTGACAACAAATCAGAAGATGGTTGCTAAGCAACCGACGCCAAGCCGATTTACAGCTTCGGACTCTAATTGAACGCGAGAAATCCGTTATCCCTCAAGGCTTCATACTGAGTCTGCGAATTTTCTCCCTCCCTCATTCATCTACACTTTTTATTTAGCTTACAATGCGGATTCGTTCTCGTTTTTCCTTCGTTTTGATTCTTGGTTCCTATTAAAACGGTTTGCTGATAGGACTGCTTTTTTTTTAGAGGTATGATGAGTTATCGATATTGCTTCACTTACAACATTTTTTAGTTGATATCCCATTGTTAGAAAATAATTTTCATTTATTTTTATTATTCCTGTTATTTGAAGAGTTTAATTGCTAAGGGATCCAACTGCCATTTTACAATTTTTCGTTTTTTCAATGCAATGTAGTCTATGTTCCTGTGCCAATGATCCATGTGCTACTCTTGTTGGTTGTAGATGTTACAGTGTCTTATAGAACGTGCAGGCCGAATGTTAACACTTTCCCAGCACTGCTAGTGGATGTAAGACCTACAGCTTTCCCAGACTATCCTTTAGAAAACCAAGGACAGATACATGTAAACAATGTGCGGTATTAGGTCCAATGACCCTGTCGAATCAGCGAAAACGAAGAAGGAACTAGATTTGCACCAAAGAATGGTTGAAAGCGCCTTTTTGGAATTAAAAGATAAATCTGTATCAATCCCTTTACCTTTCAGAGAACATACGACCATTTTAATGGATTTGGAAAACGGTTTTCCTTTACCAAAGTTAACACACAGCAATATGTACTAGCCACGTCAACTATAATGCTACAATTTTGATACAAACATTACTGATACTAATGTCGGCATAATATGCTTGTTGCATATCTAATGTGCTTGTTGCATATACTTCTAATTTCCAGGCTTTAAATTATGGTTTTTAGGAATCAAAATTTCTTTTCCATTTTCAGGAAACGATATTTTGATTTTATCATGAAGATTAGATAGTTAGCCGTCGAGGTGATAAGCAAACATGGAATAGTTGGGATTCGGCTAAAAAGAAACCTCAATACGATTTTTTTTTGTAAAAAAAACTGTGGTAGCCTTCGTCAGCTAAAACGACAAGAAAAAAAATCAGAAATTAATACACAGAAAAAAAGTTTATTAGTAGGATAAGTGACAAGTCTAAATATACAATTCAACTTATTATAAAAAACAATTTGTTGTTAAATTATTAGAACAATTAAGGTATTAATAAACCGGTAATGTAAACATTAGTATATATCTAGAAATTAGTTCTAGAAAGTCAACATAAACATAAAAAAAAAAAATTTATTGAGGTTTATACAAGTAAATAGGCGCTAATAATAATATTAATTAATTTTTTACAGAGAAATAAGATACTATGTAAAAACTGGGCATGTTTAATTAATTCAGCCCTGTCGTGGCTAGAAAAGGGTGGTGACCTATAGATAATCCATCTATAGCACAGGTTTTTATTGTCTGGGTTCAGCTTCTCAGTCGCCGATTTTTAAAATTGGCTTGATAAATATTCGTTCTTCCATGTAAAGAGCCATTTAAAATTTTTGTGAAAATAAAGATCCCTTAGCAATTCCACTCTTAATTTATTTATTAAATTTTAACGTCCATTTATTATTAACTACGAATTTTAGGACGGGTTATCTATAGGGTTCCACCCTTTTCTAGCCAGGATGCGATTTATTTTTTCTAAAGAAAAGGCATCAGCCCTAGTGGGAATCGAACCCATGACCCTCTGGCACGGAGTGTTAAGTGCTCACGCCTTAACCCTCACCGGGCCACCGGGCCTCCCACTGTTCATTTAAGATTGTATTCTTTCTACTCCTAATAAAGTCTAAAGGAATCTTTTAAATAGTCTATTGATGAGATCTTGTTGAAGATACCATACTTAAATAATATTGCTTTGGAGCATATTGCTAGATACTGATGATGGCCGACTGGTGACACGAAACAACAAAACGCCTCTATAATTCAATAAGATGAGGAAACGGAGAGAATGTGTTCTTGTTATGAATTGAACTTCTTCCCCGGAAAAGCTGCCGTAACAGTTAATTCGACATTACATTCCTCCTACGTGTGAGTGTAACTTGAAGACGCTCTGGTGGAACTTTAGCAACGGAGTTAGTAACTACGTGGAACAGCCTGTCACCAAGGAGGCTAGAATTCGAAGTAGCGGTGAGTACCTGACTACCAGTCAGTTCTATTACTGATAATCTTATTAATTTGATAACTCCTATACTATTGATTCGTATATATATTCAAGATTAAATTATCAGAAAAATAAATCTGTCTCATATATTCAGCATAGTGAATATTGCTGGTTTGTTCAAAAAGAAATTAGTCAAATACAGGTTTTCATTCAATGAATGAATGAATGAAAAAAAAACTTTATTCTGGGACTTCGTCCCATAAGAATAAAAATAAGTACAAAATAAACAATAAAGAAATTTAACCTAAAAATATAAATATGAATAAAGAAAAACAAAAGTATAAAAGAACAAAACAAAAAAAGCAACTAATACAAATATTATATGTGAAGCCTTAAATAATAAAATGAAATATAAGTAAATATGTACATTCATTGGAATGGGGCAATGATGATACAATGTTCAGAGGGGGATGGGAATAAAATTAAAGAGTTTAAATAAACAAATAAATATTAAAAAGTTTAATAAATATTAAAGGAATGGGGGCTATAAAAAGATATAAACTAGGAAAATGCATAAACACGAGAAAAAAACAGCAATATAATTTACAAAGGTAATCAGGTCTTCCTGGTGGTGAAATTTTAAGAAGCGTCTTCCTGGGAGGATAGGAGAAAAGCAAAGAGGCGGGATTTAAAGACAGGTAAGGAAGGAGAGTGTCGAATGGAAAGAGGGATAGAGTTCCAGAAGGAGGAGGCTCGGGAGATGAAGGAACGGTCGAAGAAGGCTGTATTCAAAGAGGATCTGGTTGAAGGTTTTCACGTGTAATTAACTTTTTGTAGAACTGTTTATAAATTAACAGTAGGCATACTCTTTGTCAATGGCTTAGATGTACACCTATAGTGGATTTATTTTAATTCTTAGTTTAATGTGATTTTTAAAACTGAAATATATTCTATTTATTTGCAGCTTCTTCCTCCGTTGTTCATATAAACATTTACAGTAAAACTTAGATAGCAGGCTCAGTTTTGCTTAGCCTAGTTCTGGCTCAATAAAAAATAATCCTGTCCCAATAGAACATATTCAAAAAGGATCTTGTCCAGCAATACAACTCAATTATTTAGAAGGATACCTATTTTTAATTGCTAGAGTACAAACGTTAGTCACCAAACAGGCAGTGTGGAGCTTCACAGTTTTTCTTCCTACGTTTTTACCCTCAAAATTATAGAGGAGTAAACATCCAAGCCACCCAGGCCGAGCAAAGGGAGCAGGGTTGGAGTCGGCCAACCCACCACTAATTTGGAGCAGGAAGAAAATGTAGCATACTACAGGCCTTATAAGTTATGCTTAAGCACAATCTTTCAAGACACCAGGTACCCTACAGGCCTTATAAGTTATGCTTAAGCACAATCTTTCAAGACACCAGGTACCCTACAGGCCTTATAAGTTATGCTTAAGCACAATCTTTCAAGACACCAGGTACCTCAGTTTAATTCTATTAACCATGAAGATCCAGTAAAACCATATAAACAGTCCAGCAGCTCATCATTTTCATCAATTCCCATATTCAAAATTCAACTAACACAATAACCATAAATATGTTCCTGAGTTTTGGCCTACACCCCCCCCCCATAGAGTTATAAGTTTAATAAATTCTCATTTTTCAAGTTAACATTTCCACAATCTCTGCAGTCCTTTTACCGCCAGTGATCGACTCTACACCATATAAAAAATGGTAGATAGATCATAAACATAATTTTAGGAAGCTCGTGAAAGCTTATAGAACATCAATAAGTGTATATTATTTTTTAGATAATTAGAAATACATTTTTTTTTTTGCGTCAACTAAAAATTGTGATGTTTGTAACGAATTGCTTTATCGACACCTGCTCATATATAGAAAGTTTGAAAGGCTAAACATACAAACATTTGTCCCGTCTGATTGGGGTTATACAAATAAATCAATTCTTTATGTCATAAGTTTTATATGGGCTGTTAAAGAAACAAAAAAAAAAAGTTTTAATTCTTCGAAAACAAAAAGCTGGCTTTGTTTCTGGAGAGCGGAAGCCTCTTAATCACCGGCGTTAGTGTGCAGATTGACATATTGAAAATGGATTATAGCCGAAACGTTTCTGTAACAAAATTTAAATAACAAAGTGTGGGACATGCCGCAATGTATGTAACTTGAAAATAAAATATATGAGGACTGAATAAAGCTGTTACCAACTACCTACATATATATATATATATATATATATATATATATATATATATATATGTATATATATATATATATATATGTGTGTGTGTGTGTGTGTAATATTGATATCTAGATACGAACAGAACCCTAAGATACATCTAGAGGCGAGGTATGTACGCCGAGAGAGCTAGAATGCCTGGACCGAGCATTGTGTGTGTGTGTAATATTGATATCTAGATACGAACAGAACCCTAAGATACATCTAGAGGCGAGGTATGTACGCCGAGAGAGCTAGAATGCCTGGACCGAGCATTGTGTGTGTGTGTAATATTGATATCTAGATACGAACAGAACCCTAAGATACATCTAGAGGCGAGGTATGTACGCCGAGAGAGCTAGAATACCTAGACCGAGCATTGTGTGTGTGTGTGTAATATTGATATCTAGATACGAAGAGAACCCTAAGATACATCTAGAGGCGAGGTATGTACGCCGAGAGAGCTAGAATGCCTGGACCGAGCATTGTGTGTGTGTGTGTAATATTGATATCTAGATACGAAGAGAACCCTAAGATACATCTAGAGGCGAGGTATGTACGCCGAGAGAGCTAGAATGCCTGGACCGAGCATTGTGTGTATGTGTAATATTGATATCTAGATACGAACAGAACCCTAAGATACATCTAGAGGCGAGGTATGTACGCCGAGAGAGCTAGAATGCCTGGACCGAGCATTGTGTGTGTGTGTAATATTGATATCTAGATACGAACAGAACCCTAAGATACATCTAGAGGCGAGGTATGTACGCCGAGAGAGCTAGAATACCTAGACCGAGCATTGTGTGTGTGTGTGTAATATTGATATCTAGATACGAAGAGAACCCTAAGATACATCTAGAGGCGAGGTATGTACGCCGAGAGAGCTAGAATGCCTGGACCGAGCATTGTGTGTGTGTGTGTAATATTGATATCTAGATACGAAGAGAACCCTAAGATACATCTAGAGGCGAGGTATGTACGCCGAGAGAGCTAGAATGCCTGGACCGAGCATTGTGTGTGTGTGTAATATTGATATCTAGATACGAACAGAACCCTAAGATACATCTAGTGGCGAGGTATGTACGCCGAGAGAGCTAGAATACCTAGACCTAGCATTGTGTGTGTGTGTACTATTGATATCTAGATACGAAGAGAACCCTAAGATACATCTAGTGGCGAGGTATGTACGCCGAGAGAGCTAGAATGCCTGGACCGAGCATTGTGATAGTACGAATATAGACACTGCCGAAATGTCAAATACCTTGGCTAATTTAGATCTGGCCAGCTTATCTCCAGTCCTCCTTTCGACGGGTATTTATAGCATCACCTCTTTAGAATTCTCAACTTAGCGCGATTTCGTTCAGATCTCTAGTATCATTTGGAAAACTCTGAATAAAAACATTTAATATTTCGTCTTAATCGTTCGCGAATAAAGGTACCCTAAAATCGGGTCACATTAGCATACTGTCTGTATTGAGAGTCATGTCGATGGATATTTTCTCTCCTCGTGATATCACAGGCCACGCCTCATTCGCCTCCAATCCTCCCTGCTAGTCGCAGGGTGTGGTTGGATGGCGTAGGGTAACTCCAGGTCATCCTAGAATCCTTCCTAACAAGGAAGGTATTCGGCTGACAACTGGGGACACCTGAGGCGTCGGCAAGTAACCAGTATCAAAATTGCATAATATTGAAATTGTAGATTGTAATATTCTGTAAATAAACATATATATATATATATATATATATATATATATATATATATATATATATATATATTTAGATGGAACGGCATTTTTCTCCAGCGGTGGTACTCCTCCTCACTTCTTCCCGGAATATTTCGATGGATTCATCTCCATCTTCTTCAGCCAGGTACTTGTTTCTTCCTCGGTGGTAGCCAAGGGAATGAGATTTTTCTCGATCTGGGCGCCTTTTCTCACCTCTAGCCACAGTATCGGCGGACGAATGGTGTTGAAGCTCCCTGGTGTTGAAGCTCCCTTGGCTACCACCGAGGAAGAAACAAGTACCTGGCTGAAGAAGATGGAGATGAATCCATCGAAATATTTCGGGAAGAAGTGAGGAGGAATACCACCGCTGGAGAAAAATGCCGTTCCATATATATATATATATATATATATATATATATATATATATATGTTTATTTACAGAATATTACAATCTACAATTTCAATATTATGCAATTTTGATACTGGTTACTTGCCGACGCCTCAGGTGTCCCCAGTTGTCACTGGAGAAAACCCCCACCGCTGGAGAAAAATGCCGTTCCATCTAAAAATACTATCCCAGTGACGAAAAATAACATCAAGCATATATATATATATATATATATATATATATATATATATATATATATATATATATTACGTGGTAAAATTGGTACATACCCATCCTGCTAGGATATTTTCATTTAACTTATACCAAAGGATCGAAAATTGCCCAAAGAGTTTGAACATACAAATATATACTTCCCTATATATTTGTCTAGACAAATATATTAGCAGTATCTATAGGTTTATACGAATTTCACCACGTTTGTAATAATGTTAAAAAGGCGAGTTATACAGAGACAAGAACCCGTTCAATAGAACAAAAGTAACACTTTCCAAGTTTTAACCAATTATTTCTCCGCTTGACGTA
Organism: Gonocerus acuteangulatus; assembly: GCA_946811695.1. Classification (NCBI taxonomy): domain Eukaryota; kingdom Metazoa; phylum Arthropoda; class Insecta; order Hemiptera; family Coreidae; genus Gonocerus; species Gonocerus acuteangulatus. Next base: position 107,916,613 of record OX328125.1, on the reverse strand, counting down.
AAAAATTATCCTGAAACATTTTAGCACTTTCCTCCGAAGGAAAGTAGCTATTGAGGTTGCACTCAAGACGGAATTTTTGAAAAAATTTCTTCAAATCTTTATCGATCCTACCTAGTAGACACCGAAATGACCCCCGTTAAAATTTATATATATATATATATATATATATATATACATATATATATATATACACATATATATGTGTCTGTTAATAAGATAGCGGCCAGAGTTTTTGTTTTTTCTTCGCGAAACGTGGTATATAGCGTTCAATTAGCAAACGATTGAACGAGTTCGTTAACCACCAAAATCGGTCCACCGAGAGGGGGGGAGGGGTTTACCCCGGACCCAAAATACTAATTTGACCATGCCAGCCGTAGATTTTGTTATATTTCAACGAAACTCGGTATTCGTTATGTTGATCTAAAGAGAGAAATACGTTGTAAAAATAAACTAAATCGTTTCATTAGGAGGGGGGGGGGTTTACTCCGGACCCACATTACTAATTTGCCACTAGCAGCCGTGATTTTTGTTACATTTCAACGAAACTCGGTATTCGTTGTGGTAATCAAAAGATAAAAATGGGTTGTAAAAATAAACTAAATCGGGTTATTTTGAGGGGGGGGGGGTTTACTCCGGATCTAAAGTACTAATATACTCATACCGGTCGTAATTTCTGCTGTAATGTAACGAAACGCGGTATACGTCGTGGGTATCTCATGAGAAAGAAGTGTTGTGAAAATGAAGTAAATCGGTCTATTGGAAAGGAGGGTTTAATTTAAACTCTGTTTCATAGGAATTAGCCCGCCAGACGTAGGTTCCCAAAGCCGCCGCGAGGAGCGCTATCTCCCATTAGGGGGACTGTATCCTGTTCCTGCGTCAGACCAAAAGACGGAAAATGAAGTTTTTGTGTATTTATTAAGTAGTACAGTATCATGTGTTAACATAACTATGGAAGCAAATTATTTACAAAATTAATATTTGAACAGTTCTTATAAGAAATGTAAATGAGCAGAACTATTCACGTTTTTATTTTATTTATATAGGTTATTTACAGCAAATTATTCAGTAATGTAGGCTACACTATAAAAATTCTGAGGAAAGTGCTTAGTTATGCAGCTCCTGCGTGACGGACTTTTTTTATATAAAATAGAAAGCCAGTAAGCTTCTGAATTGTCATTTACCACTTACCACGATTTTCAATCCGTTTTCGAGGTATTTAAGGAAATATACGAAGCTCCCCAAAACGTTTCATGTACATTATTACATTTTTGTTTTGTTTCGAATACTTCATTAACTCAAAATGTAACAAAAATGTAAATATATTAGTTTGGATAAATTTCAAACGTGTGGAGCATATTTAAACGTAATTACCTACACCGTAAAACGTTATTCAAACTACTTTTCCATTTTTCTTGAAAACAGTTAAGGCGACCTCAAGGCATAGACTGCACACGTTGACCTCAAGGTTTGGACTGAACGGATCTAGTAATCACACGATAAGTTAATAAACCCCAAGGCAGGGACTGCACAGTCCAGTTATAGTAGACCCACTGAATGTGAAGCAAATACACTCTTGTCCATACACATCAGGCCTGGCCTGCACAGTCCCGGCCTCATTGGACTGTACAGTTAATCTATTGGTTTTATCATTCTACTTCGATGGGTTGTACAGTTCAACTCTGGCCTCAAGGCTGTCCCATGTTCTGTGCAGTCCAAATGTTGATATATTCCTCACCGTTTATGGGCACACTTACAGATATTACCTTGGTGTTAAATTCCAAGTCAACATTTTCTTACAAGCGTGAAGAACATAAACGCTCGCCGCGTTTTTATAAAAAGCACGAACATAAAAATGAGGAAGCAATGAAACACAGTCGAGGGAATGAGAAGGCTAATAGATGTTGTCTTCTCTCGACGATAAAACTCTTCAGGAAAGTTTCTTGGGATTCTAATATCCCGGAGTAAGTATGTTGTAGATTTCATCAAAGTCCTGGCTAAGTTTTCATTCCGTCGAGTAAGTTGGACTTCGCCATCTCGAGCTGCACTCGGTGAAGTAGAATAATGGCGGAATAAGGGGGAAAACCTCTTGAAGGTTGGAATAAAAATACAACAAGAAGAACAAATTAATGTGAGGAGATTAAAAAAGTTTTGAGAAAGAATTCCCTGGATTGTGAGACCTGCGGGATTTCTGTAATCAATCCTAAATGCGAATATTAACTTTAAGTCCATCAGTTTTTATTTCTGTTTCATACAATTTAATGAATGTTAGTATTTTTAAAACCTCTCATGCTGAAGAGTTTACGTTCATATATTCCTATCTTCGGATTGACTTGTGTCAAGTCAGTGGATGTGATTGGACAAAGGCTTGTGTCAAGTCAGTGGATGTGATTGGACAAAGGCTTGTGTCAAGTCAGTGGATGTGATTGGACAAAGGCTTGTGTCAAGTCAGTGGATGTGATTGGACAAAGGCTTGTGTCAAGTCAGTGGATGTGATTGGACAAAGGCTTGTGTCAAGTCAGTGGATGTGATTGGACAAAGGCTTGTGTCAAGTCAGTGGATGTGATTGGACAAAGGTTTGTGTCAAGTCAGTGGATGTGATTGGACAAAGGCTTGTGTCAAGTCAGTGGATGTGATTGGAGAAAGGCTTGTGGTGTACAGTCAGAATTATATTTTTACCAATTATATTGCACGTTCAACCTGGTTTTAGTAAACAGTTTTCCCCGAAGCCCTGCATAACTTTTAGTGTGTTTTCCTGCAAGAAAACAAAACTCACGGACGATTAGGGACTATATCACATATGCATGTATATATATATATATATATATATATATATATATATATACATATATATATATAAATATATATATATATATATATATATATATATATATATATATATCTCGGTTTGAGATATCAAAGTTTTTTAAAGGAGCAAAGTTGTAGTTCTCGTCGAGATCTATAAAATGGTGCCCTCAGAAATGAGAAAATAACACTTCTAAGGGCTTAAATATAGCCTTGAAGGGAAGGGTTTCCTCTTTACACATATTTTGCGTTATATCTTTAAAATGTACTAACAAAACAAGGAAGAACCGTTCAAACGGGGGTTTGATGCTTCAAGTAGTTGAACGGGGGGGGGGGGGCTTCAAGTAGTTCCTTGTAAAAATACGTTTTCATTTACATGTATTCCTCATCTGGAATTCCAAAAAAAGGCACTTGAATTTATTTAAATAGTATTTTTGTTAAGGAAGGGGGAGTTCAGCACAGGAGTATGTACTCAGCATTAAAAAATATATTTATTGCAAAAGAAAAAAAAGAACTACCTCTTTAAATAAGAACAAGGAATGCAAAGAACTAGACAGATTAAACCTAACAAAACATGAATGAACTCTTGTCGGATAACAGCTCACAAATAACCAGAACAATCACCGACCTCAAACAGACAAACATTTACAATTTCATTAGGCACACAGGTTTCGTGGAGTCTATAAAAAAATATATATACAGAGCAGTTGCATAAAATGTAGAAAGCGACATCTACCGCAAACATCCATAAAGAGCGAATCGCCTATGTAAACTCTATGATTAATATAAATAACTTTTCTACATTAAAACCTTTTTTGAATGGCCCGATGTAACTATATAAAGAAACATGAAAGGCGTTGTAAAAGGATTGAAGTATTGTGTAAGAGATATTTTGAGGATATTGGTATAGATGGCGCCCTAATGTAGATATCATGTAGGCAGTATCTGTTATCCATTATCATCATCTGATTCCCGCGCAGATTTTCCCGCCAAAAATGTACCAGGGCTACTATCTCCTCCTTCCAATATTCTACAGTCCCTATTCCTCCTTCTGAGTATAAGAGGTATTGTCTTTATCTCCGGCGATATATATATATATATATATATATATATATATATATATATATATATATATATATGTGTGTGTGTGTGTGTCAGTTATATTACTTCTACTTACTTATCTTCTTAGTTATATTCCTACCGCAAATTCACACATATCTACCAATAACACAAATTATAACAGATTAGTGGGATCTCCCATGGTCTAGTGGCTAGCGCCTTAGATTCATAAGCGGTAGATGGTGGGTTCGATCCCCACCGGCGGCAGGAATTTTCTCATCTCAGGGCTCGTTGAGAAAATTCCTCGCTGCACCCTGGATGTGTGCGCTAATGGCCCAGATTTGTCGATGCACCGTTAAAAAAAAATAAAAATAACAGATTAATACACAGTACAACTTGACGCAGAATATGGCTCAATAAATTCATAAGTACACCGTTCCAAAATCACAGACAGAAACATTTTTCCATGCGATTTTCTCACGGAACAAACATGCTAACACTTATTTTACGACTGCCGACTACTAACACATGAAAGGACAAAACTAAAGACAACAGTTATAAAACAAATAGGATTTGGCCATCAACAGAACACAATATATGTATGTGCCTATTAGGACAATAAGAGAATTCGCTAAGCTACTTTACATAGCAATGGGAAGATTGAATGCCTAGTACAATAAGAGAATTCGCTAAGCTACTTTACATAGCAATGGGAAGATTGAATGCCTAGTACAATAAGAGAATTCGCTAAGCTACTTTACATAGCAATGGGAAGATTGAATGCCTAGTACAATAAGAGAATTCGCTAAGCTACTTTACATAGCAATGGGAAGATTGAATGCCTAGTACAATAAGAGAATTCGCTAAGCTACTTTACATAGCAATGGGAAGATTGAATGCCTAGTACAATAAGAGAATTCGCTAAGCTACTTTACATAGCAATGGGAAGATTGAATGCCTAGTACAATAAGAGAATTCGCTAAGCTACTTTACATAGCAATGGGAAGATTGAATGCCTAGTACAATAAGAGAATTCGCTAAGCTACTTTACATAGCAATGGGAAGATTGAATGCCTAGTACAATAAGAGAATTCGCTAAGCTACTTTACATAGCAATGGGAAGATTGAATGCCTAGTACAATAGAAATACCTTATTAAATATCTTACTAGTAGTGTTAAATTACAATTTAATTTGTTTATTGTTCAAATTTTTTGTTGATAACTCTTTCAGTTATTCTATTTTTATTTCTTTTCTTATACCGTGATCATTTGTTCATTTTCCTCCTTTGTTGATGTATTTTGAATAATTGTTAGTTTGATATATATATATATATATATATATATATATATATTGTTATATATGTGTCCGTTAACACGATACAGGCCAGAGTTTTTGTTTTTTCGCCACGAGACTTGGTATATAGTATTCCCCCATCAAATGATTGAACGAGTTCGTTAACCAACAAAATCGGTCCATCTGGAGGGGGTTTACTCCGGAGCCAAAGCAGTTATTTGCCAATAACAGTCCTTGTGGTCACTGAAGAGAAAAATGTGTTGTAAAAAATAAACTAAATTGGTTCATTAGGAGGGGGGGGGTTACCCTGGAGAGAAAGTAGTTTTTTGCCAATACCAGCCGTAATTTGTATTATATTTTATTCATCTAGATCAGTAGACGAAAACTTTGTGTACTTATTACGTAGTGTAGTAACCCACGTACACAAAATTCTGGAAGGAAATTAATTAAAAAAGTAATAATTGAAATAGGTGCTCATAATAAATTCAAAAGAGCAGAACTATTTATGTCTTTATTTTATTTATCTATCTAGGTTATTTTAAGCAAATTATTCATGAATGCAGTCTACACAACCCAATTCTGAGGAAAGTGCTTAGTTTTGCAGCTCCTGCGTGACGGACTTTTTAAATTTTTGTTGAAATTAATGATTTGTAAAGAAACAACACATGTAAAAAATGCAGGCGATATGGTGTTACTGCATGTGTCTTGCAGTCATGAATAAACTCACTGCTAGGTTACTGTAAGGAGGAAACACATAAAAAAAAAAAATAAAATATACATATTTATATGTGCATTTATCTTGTAAGCAGCCAGAATTTCTGTTCCTTCGCCCAGGAATTAGGTACAAAGCATGCTCATAACAAAGGGTTGGACGAATTCGTTGATACGCTCAACCTCTCCATCTTGAAAGAGGTGTAACTCTGTACCCAAATTGTTTATTTGACCCTAAGGATCTAAATGTTTGTTGTATTGCACATATTTCACAAATAAAGGGAAGAAGAATAAGTTTTATCGGTCTATCGCACAGTGGTCAGAAAGCGCTCAAAACATGATTTTTTGAAGTATTTTCTCCGAACACATTGGCCTTAAATATATGTTCAATACCTCGTGAGAGCGCCATTTCTTGAGTTTTGCGCCTCCATCGTTGATTGCAGGACGGTGGTTAATCATTGAAATACTAGAAACGAAGAAAATATACCAAATCCTCATGTACGAAAATCGTTCCTTCAACTTTACTTGTTCAGACCGATGAGGTTGACGTATGTTTTTTTTGTTTTAGTGGGATGTTCGAAGGACTAAAACATAGTTTTTTTTTTTTACTTTTCGAATCGTCTTTATGGACGGGAATACTGAAATAGTAAAAACATTACACGTATCAAATTTCGTTTTGTCTTATAGTTTTTGCGTCTCTCTGCGTCCCTCTAATTTTGGCCTTAAATATTTTGTGGGTATGTGTAGAAAGACCCCAGACTGAAATTAGCTGCATTAGTCTGCCTATTTCGGTGCTAGAGGTGAACCAACTCGGTAAATGACTAACAGACAGACGCGCGTTATCTCTATGCAAACACTGGAATCAAATCGAAGACGGATTTGTTTAAGCAGTACTCAAGTCAGTGTTGACTGCAAAATATGTCTGAAGTGATCCGAGTGAAAAATGTTGTCCTAATTGAAATATTGTTGAATTCAAACGACAAAAGTGTACTTTCGGTATGCTAGTATTTGACAATTTCCAATAGCCGATGAGCATATTTCGATACTTCTACGGAAATTATCTCAAACTGTTGTGCTGAAATTAAAAAAAAAAGTTGGCTGAGGTAGGAGCAGATGTATTTTTGAACAAAAAATTGGCTTTAATGGGCTCCACCTTCACCAGAGCCCAGCCGAGTACTGTTCAGAGGCGGGGGCCGACCGCAAAAATATTTTGATTTATCAATAGCATTATTATGGCTATAAGACTGGTAAGTGTGCACAATTCCAAGTTTCTAACTAATCGACATCAAAAGTTTTGAGCGCTTTTTGTCGGTTATTGACCACTGTGCATCGGTCCGGTATTTAAAAATAACAAAATTCCATTTTATATTTGTTGACAAAAGGGAGTGAATGGTTCAACCTATACCACGATAAACTTTTACTTCATTTGCTAAGATCTAATGATTACTATAAGTATGTGTTTGATTGTTTGATACTTACAGACTGCAGGGAAAGACAAGACATTGACTTACCTACAGACTTACACGAATTGCTTAAACAGGACAGTACACACATTGATAATATTCTAAAATATTTAAAAAATAAAAATAAGATCCAACGTTTTTAGAAATCCTCCCTATAAATAATTTATTTTGTATTTATTTATATATATATTTTTTTTTTATAATTTATAATTATAATTATTATTTTATTTTGTTTTCTTAAACAATGATAAATCTTTTCAACTACTATAGTATCTTTTTGTAATTGTCTTTTTCATTTAGCTTTGTATTTCAACATTTAGCTTTGTTCGCACATTGAATTTAAGAGTAAATAGCCTTTGTTGTGAACTCTAAATAAATAAATAAATAAATAATGATTACTAAATGTAGAAGTTTTCCTGTAAGTAGTGAATCTGTAGTCCATTAGGGGAATGAGGAAAAAACTTGTGAGAAACCTCTGATTTATCCAGAAACATTGAAGTTCGTTATTGGACGTCCAGAAAATATCTTCCATCTATGGATTCAGTTAATTAAATCACTATTTTCCTAAAGGAAAGTTTATCTATTTTATGGTGGCATAATTGGACGCCTTTAAACAGAAATGAACCAAGTGCCATCTGTGCATTCTTTAGAGAATTGGGAAGCGTAGATCGTCGGGGTTTCGGTCAGTGTTCTTATTCAATAAAACACATTTTATTTGCTAAAATGTATATTTATTGCCGCCAACGTTTCGGCTTGCTATACAAGCCATCTTCAGGGCTGTAAAAACATATATGGTGTAACAATCGTAAGGACAGAGGTATACATATGAGTACCTATATGCTTGAAAATATAAATATAAATATATATATATATATATATGTCTATATATATATATATGTATATATATATATATATATATATATATATATATATATATATATATATATTTATATTTATATTTTCAAGCATATAGGTACTCATATTTATGTTAATGTTTCTAGCCTTTTTTTTTTTTTTTTTTTTTTTTTTCTGTCCTTACCATTGTTACACCATATATGTTTTTACAGCCCTGAAGATGGCTTGTATAGCAAGCCGAAACGTTGGCGGCAATAAATATACATTTTAGCAAATAAAATGTGTTTTATTGAATAAGAACACTGACCGAAACCCCGACGATCTACGCTTCCTACTTCTGAACGGTCGACCATATCTTCTCAACTTTAGAGAATTGGGTTTAAAGTTTTTTGTGGGTCTAAAATTCCTGTTATTATCTGAATTGTTTCATTCGTTTTCTCATTAAAATAAACTGTTGTTATGGTAATGGGGTTTTATTTTTATAGTTATTGATAAAATGATGCTTGATTCGTTTCTCTTCATTACAGCATACTGGAATATTCTTTCACGTCTCGGCTCGTGTCATTATCGACCAATAAAATTATTTGACAAATGAGTTCTGATTTATTTCATGCCGTATGATTATTTCTCTTCAAAATTTTCATCTTCTATCGTAAACTTGTCACTTAAAGTTTGTTTCTTCAAATATTGGATCTTAGACATTCGACATTTAATAGCATAAATCTCTGTGACTAAATATGTAATAGTCTTTTTACTAGTATTTTTAACGAGTATAAAATTTCCTTTTTCCAAATCATATTTTTCAAATTGATACTGATCATCGACATAACTCACGACATTTATCAGACAGATCAACGTCACTTTCTCCTGAAGAAATTTCAGTGTCAGTATCAGAATCTGAACTGTCATTAGAATAATTTTCTTTTTATTTACCACTTTTTTTTTTTTTTTTTTTTTGAAAGGGGTTTATTTGTATGTGCTGTCTTACGTTTAGGGTGGTGCTTTCGTTTTTTTTTGTTTTTTTTTAACCTTCAATAATTAGCTTTTCAGGAATATCTATCAGGATACGAGGCCGTTCCGTATTAGACATTTTCCTTGCCTCCGCTTTTCGATGAGGCCTTACAACATCAAGTGGAACGATAAGGGGCAATAGTTTTGAACTGCTACACTGAGGACTGATAAACTCAGTTTGAACTTATTCATTTATTATTTTTTTAAATTCTTTGAACAATTGAAGCAACCAATATTAAGTATTTTTTAAAAAAAAATATGTGGCAGAAGAACATAAAAATTGAATTATGAAAAAATTACTCAGGTGTGTTGTAGCTTTGACCTGGTGAAAAAAACAACACCTAGTCGTGGTCAGAGGTACAAAACCCTGGTAGTGCAAATTAAAAAGCATGCTACAAATTTTAGGGTTAAGATAAATCAATTTTGGAAGCTACACCATGTTTCTTATTTCAATAGCTACTTTATCAAATGATTTCCATCTAAAAAGACATAATACAAAAAATATTATGAGGCAAAACGTCATCAATAAATAACTTATATATTTATGATGGAAATGGATAAGTATTTTTTGCAAGAATCCTCTTTGACTTGAATAATCCAAAGTAGGTTACACAAGCCCTCTAGTGAAGGAGCTAAACACTAATTACACCAAAATTTATGAAATGTCGCTACAAGCCGCCACAGCCACGGTGGTCAAAGGTACAATATGTTCAGAGGTACAACACTTTCCCCTATATGTATATATGTGTGTGTGTATTTTTCTGAACATGCTCTAGCTGGCTGAAAAATGTTTGATCCTGGATTCCAGGATACTGGTCCCGTACCGTACCCGTACTTTATGAAGTGCTGGTGTAGTTGCCGGGAGTATTAATTGAATAAGCTATCTGGGTATCTGGGTTATTCAGGCCCTCACTATTCACCCCCTCCCTCCCCGGGCTATTCACCACCCCACCCCTCCCACCCTATTCGACCCCTTCCCCCCGTATTGCCCATAGCGACCCTTGGGGCGAATACTAATGGAATATTAAGGGTTTATCCTCTCGAGTGAAACCTCCGGGACTCAATCTCGTCTCCGCCATTCGTATCCCGTACTTCAGGCATTGGGTGGAGGGGGGGGGGGGTGAATAGGGGTGGTGAGGGGGGGAGGGGTGAAACGATTACCCGATCCTTATAAAGAAGGTTCGAATAGGAAGAAATAGGACAGGAGAAGGATCCAGGATCTCGATGATGGAGGGTATCCTTCATCCCTTATTACTCCTGAAGGACTGCCTGGATATCCCGGCCAGTCCTGGGGGGACAGAAGAGGTTCCCCCTCAACCTAAAACCCTTTTCTTATTGCTTTTTAAGGTCTCTTGCCTTTCCTAATGGAACTCGGCCAAATCTCAGCCTCGTTTCGTGTTTTTTCCTTATTAAAGTGAAGAAGTCCTTCCTTTCTGATATTGGGCCGATAAAAAAAAACTTTATCACCGGACGGCACATTAACACAGCTTTCTCTGTCTTTTAGCCTTTATTGGACTCGCAATGGATTTCATTTGAATGAGAATCGCGCCATTTTGGGAGTTATTTCCCGCGCAATATCCCACCTGCTACTTTAATATCAAGTGATTTCAGCATCACATGGCCTCCTGAATATAGTGTGTTTAATACAGGGGGGGGGGGGGGGTCTCCCGTAGTCTAGTGGCTAGCGCGCTGGATTCATAAGCGGGAGATGGTGGGTTCGATTCCCACCTCCGGCAGGAATTTTCTCATCTCAAGGCTCGCTGGGAAAATTCCTCGCTGCACCCTGGATGTCGGCGCAGGGGTTAAACTGGTTGTTAACTTTTGATACTGAAAAAGTAATAGTTCGGAAATAACTTTTTTGTAATAATACACTCAAATGATAATTTTTACTTACCAAAAACACTTCAATCATTCAAATCGAAATCTACAGTACACAAACAATGTTTCAGATGATTCAGAAAATGGAGACCAGAAGAGTAATTGCAGGATTAGTGGGTAAAATCTTGGCACATAACGAAGGATAACAAAATTCGAAAAATAATGTATTTATTTATTTATGATGATGATGCTCCGCATCTAAAGTGAAGAGTATTTAATTTCCTGTATTAACCTGATGCAGGTGTTGAACCTAACAATCCCACTCCAAAATATTAGTTGTTACAGACAATTATATAAGTATAATATGTATGTATGAGGTATAGATAGTAAAAAAAAGTATAAAGAAAAATAATTAAATAAAATTAGAATTAATGAGTTATTTATCTACTATATATTTGTCAAATACCACGCACTCACTCACTGACTCCACTCACTGACCTATCATCGCCCAGCCCAAACCGCTCGACAGAAAAATTTGAAATTTTGCATGGACACTCCCTATAGAGCGTAGACACTCGCTAAGAAAGGATTTTTTGATATTCAAATTTATATGTATTTTTAGAGGGGTTTAAAGTTTTAGTCGGTTAGAGCAGGCAAGCCTTGGCAGCATGCGTTGCTAGGACGATAAAGAACAGCTGTTACCGTACATTATCTATTTCATAGTATTTTTTTTTTAATGAGGTTAATTTCAACTATTATTCCGATGTAATAATATCCCGAATCCTTGCACAGCCTCCTCACTCATCATCGTCCCCTGACAGAACACCTTTTGGTGTTGGAAACACCAATTATATTCGCTCGCAAATATAATTGGCGTTTCCAAAAGACATGTGAAAAACATAAATTTTTAATTTTAACGTACATTTATTATTGACAACGAAATTTAACCAATATCGGTTATAATCAATGTTGGGCAAAACTAAAAACTAAAACTAAAATTAAAACTAAATTCACTTTTTGGAATAAACTAAATCTAAACTAAAAATTGCAACCTAAAAAAAAACTAAAACTAAAATTTTACTAATTAATGGATTTTAACTAAACTAAAACTAAAACTAAATCTTTGGGAATTGACTAAAAACTAAACTAAAAATTTAGTTTAGTTCAGTTTAGTTTAGTTTTACTAAAATAACATGAATTAATATAAATCATATGTTATTTCGATAATTAAGAAAATTATTAAAACTAATAGAACTTGCTTAAGAATAAGAAATTGTGGCTTTTTCTCGTAATTTGAAAACATATGTTCTTTGATAAACTAAATTAGTTAACTAAAAACTAAAACTAAACTAAAATCACAAATTTAGGTCTCTTTTACTAAACTAAACTAATTGCATTACTAAAAACGGAGTCCATATGATTAATAATTATACAAATCTAAAACTAAACTAAAACTTAAACTAAAAATACAAAATTAGTTTAGTTTTAGTTAGAGAAAACTAACGTTAGTTTAGTTTACTAACGTTAGTTTTGCCCAACACTGGTTATAATGCTGTTACTGGTAACCATGGGCGTGCATAGGAAATAATTTCGAAGGGGGGGAGGCAGGTACCATTTCCGGTGAATGGAATACTAACATTTTAGAACTTGGAATAAAGATAATAAACTGCAAAAAGTTATGTAGTATCGTTAATTTTGCTGATACATTATTTAACGGAATAAAATAACTACTTATTTGCCGTGACGAAGCACGGGTATTCGGCTAGTTTAATGAATAGAGTGAAATAGTTTTCATGGCAAAAAAGGTGAAATGGATTCTTATGGTTATATATTATATTTTGTCGTACATGTTAGTGTTTCAGAAAGTATGTCTGTCTTGTAACACATGTCTTACTGTAAAACATATTCTAACAGACTGTCGGTTACGGCATACCTTCGAGAAATAAAACAAACAGTAGGTAAATGGCCTTCAAGCAAAAGGGATAATAGAAGATACGAAGTGATATTATGCCGCTTAAGAATTGGCCATTCCCGACTGACACACTCTCTTATCTCATGACAAGACAGGACAGACCGACATGTACACAGTGTAACACACCGCTGACTATAAAGCACATACTCACTGAATGTTTACAGCGGCAAAACTATGACTTACCTTACAATATGACTGAATTACTCGGTGATGGAAACAGGTATTCATTCAAATATCTCAACAAGACAAACTTATTCGATAAATTATAGAACTTATACCACTAAATTCCTACAAGAAGACATCAAAATATAAAAAAAGAAGGTGTAATGTAAAAAATAAACGTATATTTCTTAGGAAAGAGTGGCTAAGAAGAGCCAATTTTTCGTTCACAAATTACTCGAAGTTGTAAGTAGGCATTCCTATTATCTAAGAAAATGTATTGTGTTTTTTCATTAGCTTCATTCAAGTGCATTATTTGGAATTTCAGAGGAATGAGGATTTTTTACTGAGAACTACTTGACGATTCGAGCCCCCTTTTGCATGGTTCTTCCTTGTTTTGTTAGTACATTTTAAAAATATAATGCAAAATATGGGTAAAGAGGAAACCCTTCCCTTCAAAGGCCTATTTGAGCCCTTAGAAGCGTTATTTTTTCATTTCTAAGGGCACCATTTTATAGATCTCGACGAGAACTACAACTTTGCCTCTTTGAAAAATTTTGATATCTCAAACCGCTTAGTTGTTATTTCTCTTGTGACCCGCTTCTCTGGGGCACTCTGTATGTGTGTGTATATATATATATGTATAAATATATGTATATATATATATATATATATATATATATATATATATATATATATATATAAGAACTACATGTAACCATTGTCCTCTTTTTTTGCGGATCCTAACAAATAAATAAAAGGTTATCAGCCCTCCTTCCCTGTATGATGTATGTAGTTACGTCATAAGGTAGAATAGGCCACGCGAGCTGTATTCTTGGGGTTTCGGAAGCCCTGTTTTTTGATCGATCCCAACATCCTCCACACGTGACCGCTTCACAAATAGCGACTCATACATGTTTCCATCGACTAATAAAACAACCATCACACATATTGGACCTTGAAATATAGTCTTCTTTAGGCATAATCGAATTGACTTTCGCTATTCACTATGACATCCTCAGATCTATACCCAAGAGCAATGAGAAATAAATAGATCAGGGGTAGAAGGTTGTCTGTTGATTAGTAATATTTTTTAGATTCCCCTCTCCCTAAAATGATGATTATTTCTGTAACCCGGAGGTAAAGGACACATGTCCATTTTTTTATTAAATTGACTTAACACTATGTTCTTAATGTGGATTTTTTGATCCATGTAATGATATAAAGCACTACATTCTGTCCCCATAAAATACGAAGACAAGACAGCGAAAAAAAAAAGATCCATACATATTAATAGTTTTGAGGTGTGTAAGGATTGCTGGTATGTGTGGACTGCTGTCAGTAAGTAATTCGGTCATGTCATACGATAAGTCTAGATTTTGACGTTTTCGGCATTCTGTTAGTATGTGTTTTACGGTTAGTTCGGTGTTACAGATTTTACATGTAGGCTTTTCTTTTTTAGTCATTAAGTACTCGTGTGTTATTCGTGTGTGTCCAATTCTGAGTCTAGTTAGTACTACTTCTTCTCTTCTGTTTTGTCTGTGACTGGAAGGCCATTCCGCGATGTTCCGTTTTATTTGTCGCAGTTTGTTGTTGGTAGATAGGTTTGTCCAGTCATTTTGCCATTTGTTTGTGATTTGGTGTTTAGCCTGTCTCGTAAGATCTTGGTAAAAAATATCTAGTGGTTGAATTGTTAAGTCTTGAGTAGCCAATTTTGCTTGTTCGTCTGCAGTCGTACTAAGTCCTAGGTCTTCATGTCCTGGCAGCCAATATATTGTTGTATGTATGCCTGAAAGTTGTAAATTGTAGATGTGTTGTTTGATTTGGATTGCTTTGGGATATTGACTGTATAAGTTCTGTAATATGTGTAGTGAACTGAGAGAATCTGTACAGATGATAATGTTTGTGTGTTGTGATGGAGGAGTGTTAGTGAGGGCAATAAATATTGCATGGAGTTCAGCTTCTAGTATATTGTACAGCGCCGGGAGTTTTTGCTTGTAAATAGTGCCATTTACAATAGCTGCCGATCCAATGCCGTGTTTTGTATTTGAACCATCGGTGTATTCAAGGATGTAGTTAGTTTGTCGATTTAAGAAGTCCAAGAAGTTAGTTTTGTATAAATGTTTGGATAATATGTTTGACTTTTTGTACTTGGAGAGGGATGTGTCTATTGTGAATTTAATGAGCCATGGAGGAGTGAGTGAAATGGTCTGTTTCTGTATTGGTTCTGTTTGTAGATTTGTAATCTCCTCTATTTCTAAGCTTCTTATAGCAAGAGGGAGTTTGTTAGCTGAGGAGATTTGACTTAATAGGTAGTTGACTAAGGAGCTGGTTCTTTGAGGAGCTGATTGACTAAGGAGCGGGTGGTCTGAGAAGCAGGCTGACTAAACTGGGATTATATTTCACATAATAAGTAGTTAACTGAGTAGCTGGTAAGCTGAGGAGATATTTGACTTAATAGGTAGTTGACTAAGGAGCTGGTTCTCTGAGGAGCTGATTGACTAAGGAGCGGGTGGTCCGAGAAGCAGGCTGACTAAACTGGGGTTATATTTCACATAATAAGTAGTTAACTGAGTAGCTGGTAAGCTGAGGAGATATTTGACTTAATAGGTAGTTGAGCGAGGAGCTGGTTGACAAAAGAGCTTGTTGGCTATGGATATATTTGACTTAATAGTAATTTAACGAGGGAGCTTGTTAGCTGAGGAGATTTGACTTAATAGGTAGTTGACTAAGGAGCTGGTTCTCTGAGGAGTTGATTGACTAAGGAGCGGGTGGTCTGAGGAGCAGGCTGAGTAAACTGGGGTTATATTTCACATAATAAGTAGTTAACTGAGTAGCTGGTAAGCTGAGGAGATATTTGACTTAATATGTAGTTGGGCGAGGAGCTGGTTGTCACGATGACTAAACTGGGATTATATTTCACATAATAAGTAGTTAACTGAGTAGCTGGTAAGCTGAGGAGATATTTGACTTAATAGGTAGTTGAGCGAGGAGCTGGTTGACAAAAGAGCTTGTTGGCTATGGATATATTTGACTTAATAGTTATTTAACGAGGGAGCTTGTTAGCTGAGGAGATTTGACTTAATAGGTAGTTGACTAAGGAGCTGGTTCTCTGAGGAGCTGATTGACTAAGGAGCGGCTGGTCCGAGAAGCAGGCTGACTAAACTGGGATTATATTTCACATAATAAGTAGTTAACTGAGTAGCTGGTAAGCTGAGGAGATATTTGACTTAATAGGTAGTTGAGCGAGGAGCTGGTTGACAAAAGAGCTTGTTGGCTATGGGTATATTTGACTTAATAGTTATTTAACGAGGGAGCTTGTTAGCTGAGGAGATTTGACTTAATAGGTAGTTGACTAAGGAGCTGGTTCTCTGAGGAGCTGATTGACTAAGAAGCGGGTGGTCTGAGGAGCAGGCTGACTAAACTGGGGTTATGTTTCACATAATAAGTAGTTAACTGAGGAGCTGGTAAGCTGAGGAGATATTTGACTTAATAGGTATTTGAGCGAGGAGCTGGTTGTCTGAGAAACACGATGACTAAGAAGCTGGTTGAATGAGGACATAATTGACTGAGGAGATATTTTACTAAGGAGATAGTTGACATAGGAAGTAGTTAACTGTGGACCTGGTTGGATTAGGAAATATTTGACTTAATAGATAGGTAACTGAGGAGCTAGTGGACTGCTGAGATATTTGACTTAATAGGTAGTTAACTGAGGAGCTGTTTGACTGAGGAGATATTTGACATAATAGATAGGTAACTGAGGAGCTAGTGGACTGCTGAGATATTTGACTTAATAGGTAGTTAACTGAGGAGCGGTTGACTGAGGTGATATTTGACTTAATAGATAGGTAACTGAGGAGCTAGTGGACTGCTGAGATATTTGACTTAATAGTTAGTTAACTGAGGAGCTGGTTGACTAATGAGATATTTGACTTAATAGATAGGTAACCAAGGAGCTGGTTAACCAAATAGCTGGTTGGGTGAGGAGATATTTGATTTAATAAGTAGTCGACTAAGAAGCTGGGTAAATGAGGATCTGCATACTTAATAGGTAGTTAACTGAGGAGCTAGTTGACTGAGGAGGTATTTTTCTTAATACGTAGTTAACTGAGGAGCTATTTGACTGAGGAGACATTTTACTTAATATATAGTTAAGTGAGGAGTCTGTTAACTTCGGAGATGCTTGACCTAATAGATAGTTAACTGAGGAGTTGGTTGACTGAGTAGACATTTGACTTAACAGGTAGTTAACTGAGGAGCTAGTTGACTGAGGAAAAATTTGACTTAATAGATAGTTAACTGAGGAGTCTGTTGACTTAGGAGATACTTGACCTAACAGATAGTTAACTGAAGAGTTGGTTGACTGAGTAGACATTTGACTTAACAGGTAGTTAACTGAGGAGCTAGTTGACTGAGGAGACATTTGACTTAATAGATAGTTAGCTGAGGAGTCTGTTAACTTCGGAGATGCTTGACCTAATAGATAGTTAACTGTGGAGTTGGTTGACTGAGTAGACATTTGACTTAACAGGTAGTTAACTGAGGAGCTAGTTGACTGAGGAGACATTTGACTTAATAGATAGTTAACTAAGGAGTCTGTTGACTTTGGAGATGCTTGACCTAATAGATAGTTGGTTGACTTTGGAGATACATGTCCTTATAGGTAGTTAATTTAGGAGCTGGTTGAATATCGGAAAATATTGGTTTATATTCGTGAATAATTTGTGATGCATATTCAGGGAACGCTACAATTACAGCCTCTATATGAACTAATAGAAAACCAAAAATACTATTTACACACACATATATTTATACATGGTAATTTATATTTTCAATCAAACTAAATAAAAGAACTTGAATATATTCATTAATCCGGAAAACAAGAATGAATTAAAGTTTGGTTTATAAATATTCACTAATTCGGATTATCCTTGGAAATCGGTGGTTGAGGGGGGGGCGAGAATCTGGATAAAAGGGGAGGGGGGGGGGAAGAAAATCAATTTCACCACCAACTCTAGCCGAAAGGGGCGAAAATTACAGGGCTTAATCGGCTTTATATCTCCTTGTGCAACACATTTACATTTTTTTAGGCTCCTCTGTTGAATATTATGTGTTTCAGGTAACAATATTATTCGTTTTGAAACAGAGAAATTTGCGTCTAAAGACAGAATTGTGTATCTAAACACAGTATCGGGTGTTCAAAGAGATTATTTTGCATCTAAACACAGTATCGGGTGTTCAAACAGATTATTTTGCATCTAAACACAGTATCGGGTGTTCAAACGGATTATTTTGCATCTAAACACAGTATCGGGTGTTCAAACGGATTATTTTGCATCTAAACACAGTATCGGGTGTTCAAACGGATTATTTTGCATCTAAACACAGTATCGGGTGTTCAAACGGATTATTTTGCATCTAAACACAGTATCGGGTGTTCAAACAGATTATTTTGCATCTAAACACAGTATCGGGTGTTCAAACAGATTATTTTGCATCTAAACAAAGTATCGGGTGTTCAAACAGATTATTTTGCATCTAAACACAGTATCGGGTGTTCAAACAGATTATTTTGCATCTAAACACAGTATCGGGTGTTCAAACAGATTATTTTGCATCTAAACACAGTATCGGGTGTTCAAACAGATTATTTTGCATCTAAACACAGTATCGGGTGTTCAAACAGATTATTTTGCATCTAAACATAGTATTGTGTAAATAAGCCCAGTACTGTGTATCGGAACAGATTATTGTATTGTACGTTTCTAAACATAGAAATATTCAACTAAACAGATTATTGTGCGTCTAAATGCAGTATTGGGAGATTCTAAATAAAGTGATATTCGAATATTCCTTATAGCCAGAAAATCACAAAATAAAAACTTTACTAAATAATTTCACAAACTTTATTTCTCTCCTACATATTTGACACACTTTTGATGCCTTTTTGTTATGTTATAAATAAAAAAGTCCGACTCGCAGGAACTGCGTCATCTTAGCGCGGTTCCGTACATCTCGAAGTAGTGGAGTAGATTAGGCATCACAAATAACAGGAAACTGACAGTAGCCAACTTACATAGAAGCGGATAATTCTTAATCCTCATTCTTGAGGATGGCTGAATAAGTCAATACAATTATGTACTGAAAACGTACTCACTCTTCGACTACTGCTGAGAAGGCTCTATTCCAATCAACCGAAAATTCGTTGTCATTTTAAGTTCTCTGTTTACTAGCAAATTCGTTTCACTGTATTAATCAACTGTAAATATGTGCTTCATGGCCAATAAAATTTCATTCTCTCGTGGGTTAAATTTTTCTATAAAATAGGAAATAATGATAACTTCAATTGTAGCACGAGGAAGGTTATATAGATAGGAGAATTCAAAACAAACCTATGTATTCGCCATCATGGTTAGCCATAGCCATCTTGATTTCCACAGCCATTCCAAACGTATTACCAATACCTTTCGCCGTTTCTTAGCTTATTTGACTAGAATACTAATTCTACTGATAAATGCAATTGACAACAAAAAACAAACAATTAAAAAGTGAAATAAACAAAGAGAATATCCCCTTCAAAACAACAAAATAAACACTTTTTAAGTTTTATGCGCTTATATCTCTGATTGACGTTGCCCCATCGAATATTGCTTCAGAACTTTTTTTGTATTGAATTTAGTAAGCATTCGAATGGTCATCTTCCACTTACCACGATTTCCTAACCGTTATCGAGATATTTACGAAAAATGTATGAAGATCCGAAATCTTTCATGTCTATTAATACAATTTTTTTATCGCATACTTCTTTAACTCCAAATATAACCCAAATTTAAGCATCTTAGTTGGGATTAATTTCCAAGATGTAGAAAAAATTTAAATTAAATCCCGCGATTCTAAGTACCCACAAAAAAATAATGACATGCGAAAACATTAATTCCACTTTTCACAAAAACGGTTACAGATGTCGCCTTAGAAATGGTTGCATTCGTTTTCCTATGTTAATAAACCTATAAAAGAAGTACCTGCAAGCATACGAACTCAAAAACGTAAGCGTTACGATTTTTTTTGCGCGAATTTCGCTCCAAACACCATCTTCCATTGGGCGGATTCTGCTGGTTAACGAACTTGACCTTTCAAATTAGAAGACAGATTTTTGTACCAAATTTCATTAAATTCGGACCATTTTTGAGCCGTCAGGAGCGCGAACAGACAAGCATATATATATATATATATATATATGTATATATATATATATATATATATATATATATATATATATAAATATATATATACAAATTTGGGCCACCTATATTTTCGTGATCTATAGCGTCTGAAACGTGAAAGTTTCTAGTCGACACTTCCAGATTGCGTCATGAGGTCAACCTCATAAGCGGGTTCTCCCTATGGAGATAGGGAGTAACCGCGCTAAAATAAATTAGTAACCAAATAAGTAATATTAACATCTAATAACGCAAATCTGTAACTGTTCAAGTTCACAGTTTCGAACCTGTGACCTCCGAACTGTGGGCTCTAGACAATTTTGACCTAGCCTTTAACACTCCCCAGGTCAAGACCTACCTGTTTGCCAAGTTAGATCCAAATCGGTCAAACTGAGTGGATTAGTTTAAGGAACGAAAAAGGCAAACAAACAAACAGCTGGTTTTTATTTATAGGTTGATATATTGCACGTAAGTATAAATTTACGACAGAAATACACAAACACCGCTCAAATTATGAATTTAATTTCCCGTCAAAAAAAATGTTCGGTCACGTGACCAATTATGTCAATCCGTTAAACATTTGCGTAAACCATGATTCAAAATTTGATTCCCTCAGCAATATGACAGTTTCATTAAAAATAAATAAAAAATATAAGATCAATATTTCTTGTTGTGTCTAGAGATTGTGCAACTCATATAAAAGACTGACTGTTTTTCTTTTAAATGACAAGTAATTAAAATTAATAGAAAATTTAAAATTGGAGTATTTAGAAAATGGAGTAGTAGGTTTTGGTTGTCAGAAAAAAACGGTAAACCAGAGAAGGGATATTTCATTGTGAGAGAATGAATGAAAGAGGTGAGAATATGGCTGCGAGAGGATGCTGAGGAAATGCTTCAATACTGCCAACCCCTGGGCGAAGTAGCCCAATTTCCTGGGGTAAAGCAGGCTTGCCAACCCTTGATGAGCCACTGAAAAATGAACGCACCCTCCCGCTCCCCTTCCAAACAATACCAGCCGCCCATTATTCAACAAGCCTCTCGGGAATATCTCGATACTAGGCTCTACCAGGATCATAGATATCGAGTCGTTGATGTCAGGGATATCTCGATACTCGTCTCTAGCACGATCATAGATATCGAGTTGGAGCTGTCAGGGATAACTCGATACTCGACTCTCGCACGATCATAGATATCGAGTCGGAGCTGCCAGGGATAACTCTATACTCGTCTCTCGCACAATCATAGATATCGAGTCGGAGTTTCAGGGATAACTCGATACTCGGCTCCAGCTCGACCATAGATATCGAGTCGGAGCTGTCGGGGATATCTCGATACTCGGCTCTAGGACAATCATAGATATAGAGTCGTAGTTGTCGTGGATATCTCGATACTCGGCTTTTCTTTTCTTTTTTTTTCTTAAGGCGTACCAACCATACTCGGCTTTAGCACGATCATAGGTATCGAGTCGTAGTTGTCAAGTGATAAATCGATAATCAGCTCTAGCACAATCATAGATATCGAGTCGGAGCTGTTGGGGATATCTTAATACTCGGCTCTAGCACGATCATAGATATCGAGTCAGAGTTGTCGGGGATATCTCGATACTCGGCTTTAGCGCGATCATAGATATCGAGTCGGAGTTGTCGGGGATATCTCGATGCTCCGCTCCTCCTTTATTATGACTATGTGCTTCCGTAGAGTCATTGTGTGTTCCTTTATTATGACTACGTCCTACTGTAGTGTCATTGTGTGATATTGAAGTGACACTATTCGTATCTGTTTTTGCAGCATCGCTACGTGTTTCTGTAGTGTTGCCATGTTCCCTTAGTGTCACTATGTGCTTCCGTAGAGTCATTGTGTGTTCCTTTATTATGACTACGTCCTACTGTAGTGTCATTGTGTGATTTCGAAGTGACACTATTCGTATCTGTTTCTGGAACATCACTACGTGTTTCTGTAGTGTTGCCATGTTTCCTTTGTGCACTATGTGCTTCTGTTGTGTCATTGTGTATATCTACAGTGTTGCTAAGTTTACCTCTTTCTATAATTAAATTTATTATTATTTTATTATACTAGTCGTTGATATAAATATTTAACTAATCTCATATCAAGTAATTACTTTTAGCACTTTCCTCCGAAGGAAAGTAGCTATTGAGGTTACACTTATGACGGAAGTTTTGAAAAATGTCTTCGAATCTTAATCGATCCTACCAAGTAGACACCGAAAATGACCCCAGTTAAAATTTATATATATATATATATATATATATATATATATATATATATATATATATATGCATATATAGTTATATATGTGTCCGTTAACACGAGACAGGCCAGAGGTTTTGTTTTTTCGCCACGAGACTTGGAATGTAGTATTCCCCCATCAAACGATTGAGCGAGTTCGATAACCAACAAAATCGGTCCATCCGGAGGGGGGGGGGGGGGGGGGTTTACCCCGGAGCCAAAGTAGTTATTTGTCAATACCTGCCGTAATTTTTGTTATATTTCAACGAAACTCAGTATTCGTTGTGGTCAACTGAAGAGAAGAAATTGATGTAAAAATAAACTAAATCGGTTGAATAGAAGGGGGGGGGGGTTTACTCCGAACAGAAATTACTAATTTCCTTATACCGGTCGTAATTTCTGTTGTATTGTTACGAAACTCTTTATACTTCCTGGCTATCTAATAAGAAAGAAGTATTGTGAAGATGAACTAAATCGGTCTATTTGAAGGAGGGGGGGGGGTGTTACTTTGCACTATGTTTAAATTGAATTCTTCCACCAAACGAAGGTTCGCGAAACTCATCTCAAGATCAATAGATGAAAATGTGAAGCTTTGTGTATTTATTACGTAGTGTAGTGCCCCGCATACGCAAAACCCTGGAAGGAAATTAATTAGAAAATTAATAATTGAAACAGCTGCTCAAAAAAAAAATGCAAAAGAGCTGAACAATTTATGTTTTTATTTTATTTATGTATATAGGTTATTTTAAGCACATCATTCAGGAATGCACTCGACCCTACCCAATTCTGTGGAAAGTGCTTAGTTATGCAGCTCCTGCGTGACGGACTTTTTGTATTTGTTATTGTTTGTTTATGAGCTCTAACGTTATCAGGTTTAGGATTATTATGTGCCATATTATTATTCATAAGATTATCATCTATAATGTTATCTGACGTTTCTTACTTGAAAGAGATCTATTAGATGAATCTAATATGAAAGATGTTTGTCCACTTCCGACTTGCTTACCTGTAAAAGAAATACAGGTTAATTCTAAAATTTCTGGAAATTTATGATAACTATTTTAATTCGATCGTGCTAAGATTAGCCATTATTAATATTCCTTAATATATTTCCCCTCTGCGCCCCTACTCCCTCACTCCTAGACATATTTGACACTGACACGAGCTTGGAAGAAATTGCTCCTTATCCCTCAGGACAGTGATCAGGTAGCCCTCTAAATGTACCATAGACATTCTTATTGTACTTTAACAGAATCCATTAATTTTTAAATAATTAATTAATTCTATTGAAGGATACAGGAGAGAAGAGAAGAAAGATGAACCCACAGAGGAGATGCGGACGTGCCTAAGTGGAAATACTCTACAACCACTAGAGACGTTATCCAAGACAACACCAAAACACTTCTAAAGCAGTTCAGGAACACTATAGTCAATATCCAGGATATTATCTCCCGCCTGGATTGGTTAACAATCCATTCATTGGTTATGAAGGATTTGCTGGACTTGAAAGGAGCTTCTCGTTTACTCCGCTAGAAGAAGAATATGATACTGGATTTAAAATTAAATAGTAACCCAAATCTCAATAATATTTCGTGTATAGGCAGCATAAAATTCTAAATTAACAAAATAGTCAATTTATTAAAATAGCTTTACATGTTTCGCATAATCTGATTCCTCTTCAAGAGCCTAAACACTAAATACAGCCTAATATAGCAACAGTCAGCTGTGTTTGTAAACAGCTGTTTATAATATCGATAGAGTTCAAAGCATACAAAAAAAAAAAAAAGAAAAAAAGTCTTTTAAAGCCTTCTTCTCAAAATCAGGAATATTTTATTTATTTATTTTTTCGCAACTATGGCGACTCAACAACAAATTGGCATAATTTTACAAATGTATGAAAATAAAGGAATTAGAAAATAATAGAGGAAGAGGACATAGTCCCTTCCTTGTAGAGGTTGGCTTTAGTGCTCAATCAGTTGTATTTATATTTGTACACTTATAAAAAAAAAAGCATATTTATATTCTGGAATATAAATATGCTTTAGGTCCACCCGACAAACCTAAGTAATGTACTGTATAACATACTGTCTTCTTTTTCGTACATGGCCACCGCGCATGCGCGAACTCAAGCGGACACGTTTTTGTAACGGTTTTTTCCAGTTTGGTCATCGCTTAAGCATATTTATGGTAAAACAACAATTTTATTTGGACCAATACAAACGTATTAAGAACAAAAAACATGATTTATTTCTTTATTTTTTTCAGATTAAACTTTTAGGTATTTACAATACTCTGCTGAAGTTTATTTTTTTTTTCGAGAGAGTTTTAGTTGTGCCAGCTGACGGCTCTGCTGGAGTCTGGAAGAGTTTGATGGTATTTTCGCACTAGCTTTTCCATATGAGTGAAAAATGGATCAACCTCCTATTCTCTATGGATCTGGCTGTTTCTTACGAACCAAGGAGCATTGGACACTATTCGGAATACCTAGTGTTGAAATGTCTGTAGGCGTTTTATGTGTGTGTTACTGGAACCAAACCACATCGGGCATGCGTACTTTATTATGGTTAGTATTGTAGATTTCTATAGTAGTGTATCACGAGTTTATTTTAAGGGCGTTTTTGTATTTATTAATGGATAAATTTGTAACAGTTATGTGTGAGCTTTTTGTGAATTTGGTGTCGCCAAGTTAGTCTTGTGCCCTGATAAACTCCGAGATGGAATGTAGTATTCCCCCATCAAACGATTGAACGAGTTCGATAACCAACAAAATCGGTCCATCCGGAGGGGGGGGGGTTACTCCGGAGCCAAAGTAGTTATTTGTCAATACCTGCCGTAATTTTTGTTATATTTCAACGAAACTCAGTATTCGTTGTGGTCAACTGAAGAGAAGAAATTGTTGTAAAAATAAACTAAATTGGTTGAATAGAAGGGGGGGGGGTTACTCCGAACAGAAATTACTAATTTCCTTATACCGGTCGTAATTTCTGTTGTATTGTTACGAAACTCTTTATACTTCCTGGCTATCTAATAAGAAAGAAGTATTGTGAAGATGAACTAAATCGGTCTATTTGAAGGAGGGGGGGGTGTTACTTTGCACTATGTTTGAATTGAATTCTTCCGCCAAACGAAGGTTCGCGAAACTCATCTCAAGATCAATAGATGAAAATGTGAAGCTTTGTTTGAGTGTGCAGTGGTAAATTACGAGTTTCCATCTTCGTAACCAGGATGATACCTCATCTGCCACTTCTTGTAAGTGAAGAATCGCTTCGTTGAGGTTAATTCTCTTCGTGATGATGAATGTGTCGTCTGCGAAGGTAGCGAGGGCTGAGTTGTCCGGGTGGCTGAGTATTGCCCCCTGCGGTACTCCAGCTTTGACGGTTCTCTTCGTGCTGAGTGTTGTCTTCACTCTCCCTTGGAATGTCCTGCCACGGAGAAAGGAGGAAATGATGGAGTAGAGATAAGCAGGAGACTTGGTGTTCCGTAGCTTGTGCAGGAGTCCTTCGTGCCAAACAGAGTCGAAAGCTTGATCAAAACCGAAAATTCGATTATCCAGAGGAAGTTTTGTCATTGAATTAAAAACTATTTTTATTAATTGTAGATAAAAAGACTACTTCATTTTCCAATAATTAAACAATACGTTAAAAATACAATACTTTTTAAATCTTTGGAAAATGAATAAATCTTATAAATAGTTTTTAATTCAATGACAAGACTTCAATGTTGGAGAAAACTAAAAACTAAATTCATTTTTTGGAATAAACTATATCTAAACTAAAAATTGCAGCCTAAAAAATCATTGGTAACTAATTACAAACTAAATTAAAGCTTTAGTTTAGTTTAGTTTTACAACAATAACGTGAATTAATGTAAATAATATGTTATTTCGATAATTAAGTAAAATATTAAAACTAATAGAACTTGACCATGATGATTAGATAGTTAGCCGTCGAGGTGATAAGTAAAGATGGAATGGTTGGGATTCGGCTAAATAAACCTCAATATGATTTTGTTTTAAAAAATCTATATTTCGGACGTTTCGGCTACTTATTGGTAGCCTTCGTCAGCTAAAATGACAAAAAAAGAAATTAATACAAAAACAAAAAAAAAATTATGATTGTGATAGGTAACAGAGCTATAGATACAATTAACTTATAAAAGAACATATCGTCTTAAATTCTTAGAATGAAAAAGTGAATAGGTACAATAATTGATTTAATAGTAATTAGTAACTTTAATTGATTTTACAAAGAAATAAGAAGCTACATAACAATGACAAATATAGTAGCTAATAGTAACATTAATTAATTTTACAAAGAAATAAGATACTACATACCAATAGAAATGCCGAGCGGCAGAGGAAGACCAAGGTTGGCAATTAAGTAACCATTGTAGAGTGTCTAAGGAGAGAAGGAATCTACTGGGGTATAAGTAAGTGGAAACAGCAGGTGGTGGGGGAAATGTCGGTAAGGATCAAAAAGCATGTTTATGACATGTCGGTAAGGATCAAAAGGCATGTTTATGACATATTTATGACAGGAAAGGAGAATATTTCTCCTTTCCTGTCATAAACATGCTTTTTGATACTTACCGACATGTCCCCCACCACCTGCTGTTTCCACTTACTTATACCCCAGTAGATTTCTTTTTCTCCTTAGACACTCTACAATGGTTACTTAATTGCCAACCTTGGTCTTCCTCTGCCGCTCGGCATTTCTATTGGTATGTAGTATCTTATTTCTTTGTAAAATTAATTAATGTTACTATTAGCTACTATATTTGTCATTGTTATGTAGCTTCTTATTTCTTTGTATAATCAATTAAAGTTACTAATTACTATTAAATCAATTATTGTACCTATTCACTTTTTCATTCTAAGAATTTAAGACGATATGTTCTTTTATAAGTTAATTGTATCTATAGTTCTGTTACCTATCACAATCATAATTTTTTTTGTTTTTGTATTAATTTCTTTTTTTGTCATTTTAGCTGACGAAGGCTACCAATGAGTAGCCGAAACGTCCGAAATATAGATTTTTAAAACAAAATCATATTGAGGTTTATTTAGCCGAATCCCAACCATTCCATCTTTACTTAATAGAACTTGTTTAAGAATAAGGTAGACTTTGCTTTTAGGCGGACCTAAGGTGTATTATAAACAGAAGGGAGTTAATATAATCTATATATTACTAATTCAGTCATTGTTTATGAATTCTGTACTATCTACAGGCCTTGTTCAGACTGTTTGAAACATTCATTTTTCTCTTCCGCTAGCTTCTCTATCTTCTCAATAGTCATTTTTGATACACAATTTTGATCTATACAGTTCAGGATATGAAGAATTCTTTGGAGAGTAAGAAACTTTGGCTTTTCCTCGTAATTTGCAAACATATCGTCCCTGCCATGTCAAACTATCGAATATGCAAATCGGAGCAAACTAGAGAACGAACTTATTCTATCCACTGAGGACGTGATATATTGAAAAATGGTCTTATCCGGTACTTTATTTAAAGCATTAAAGGCTATTCTAAAGGGGTTAGGGTTGGGACAATTTACAACAAGCCTTATCGTCCGCAATCTAAGAGCAAAGTCTCAAATCTGAAAAACGAGATTTTGCATATTCGATGCTAGGGACTATATGTCCTTTGATAAACTAATTAGTTTGCTAAACTAAACTAATTACCGTACTAAAAATGGGTACTAACAGTAAAAACAACTATTTATTAAGAGAATACTCCAACAGAGTCCAATTTTATGAATTTACAATCATTTTTCTGAGTTAACATGATTAATAATTACACAAATCTAAAACTAAACTAAAACTAAAACTAAAAATACAACGTTAGTTCATTTTTAGTTAGAGTAAACTAACGTTAGTTAAGTAAACTGACGTTAGTTTTGCCCAACCCTGCCAGACTTCCCTCTGGATAATAGAATTTTATGTTTTGGGCTATATGGATTTTTTTAAACAGCTGACTATAAACACAGCTGATTGTTGCTATCTAGATAGTCTTCAGTTGAGACGTGGCCATTCTAGCGGAAGGCTCTATTAGGCTGTATTTAGTGTTTAGGCTCCGGAAGAGGCATCAGATGATGCGAAACATGTAGAGATATTATGTTAATTTTGAATTTTATTCAATGAACTTCTCCCTGTACATGAAAAATTGAATTTTAGCTATACTAATTGGTATGATGTCCAGTAGATGGCGAAGACAAGAATATACACTTAGATTTAAGAAAGAAGATTCAGTGATCTAGTTTTTGATTGGGAGTGTTAATATCTCCCAGAATATAAAGAAATATCTAGACCAGAAATATCTAGTAAATAATAGTGAGTTTGATGAGGAAGGCGAGAGATTCTCCAAGTCTGTCTGTTTTTACACATTCTATTTGGCAGCGAGTCAAAGGAGCACGCGACCAGATCTAATCATCAGGAAACATAGGTACAGTCTTGGAGGCTTAGGCTGCACTTACATTAGACCCGTATTTCTCCCGATCCGATCCGATCCGATATCCTTTGACTGACAACGGCTGACGTGAGTGCCTACAACGGTCACAACCCGATCCGATCCGATGTAATCATAGTTCGTCTGTAATGACCTCGTAATGAAGTGAATATGAGTGATTAATTTAAGAAATACCACCTAATAAACATAGAAACCTTCGATTACTTTGTTTGAGGTATGAAGGAGGAGTTGAGAGGTCAATCAATCTTCCGTAAGTGTATCAGTTCCAACAAAAAAAATTTAAACTGTTACACTACGATAAGAGAAAACGTGACTAAACAAAGTTGTTCTAAATTTATTACCAACTTACATTTAAAATTAAATGCATTGAAATCGGTTAAGATGTAGAGGCTGTAGACTTTTCTGAAAAACAATACGTCGTTTGGCGCCGCTTTGCGTCAGTCGTCCGATATCGGGCTAGAAACAAACAAGTTTGAACGGCCAAATATCGGTAGTCATTGGATCAATGTAGGCACCTTCATTGAGATGCACGTGCTTGTTTTTCTTCCGTCATTCGGTGGTTATCGGATCAGATCGCGGCACCCTCAAGTGTTCCACAGAGAAACAGTTTCGCTAGCTGGAGAGTAACCACATGGGTTCGGCACTGCCAGCTCAAGAGTACCGCAGACCTATAGTTCAACAAAGAGGTTCAGGTGTGCTCATTCAGGAACACCACATGAGTACTCTACTTAAAATGGATAATATACATAAATAGGCACATAAAATCATAATATATTTCACTTGGGTGATCGGAAATCGACAGATATTTAGTAAATGTAAGATAAACAACTAATAGCTAATTGGTAGTATTATTGTTCAAATATTAAAACACATTTTTGGAGGAAGTTGCTTTGTATCCGAATCGGGCATTTGGGCACTGATGGATGGAGAAATAGAGTGTACAATTTTTTTTTAAATTTAGTTTGTAGTATTGGATTCCAACCCATTTGGACAAACAATGCAGAACTATGGGGATCTCAGAAAATATCGAACATCAGACGCATTCAAACAGTCCAACCCAAAGTCCTACGAACAATAGTCAATGGTCCCTTCTACGTTGATAGCGTCCCCCCCACCCTCCCAACCAAGGCGACTCAGAAGTCAGTGGCCTAGAGATCTGCTGCAGTGACCAAGTGAAGTGATAGCAATGGCTTTCTCTTTGTTCAAGTGCGACAATGTCTGTGGCTCACCGATCTCTCTTCGACTCCAGCCACTGGTCGGGGCAGAAGGGAGCTTGTGTAGGCACCTCTCAACGTCATCTGAACCTCATTCTGGCGTTGGGATGAAGTTGGGAGGCCTTCAGCACAGAACCTTCATATTGTATCATATATCATATTACCAGATGTATTTATATACAGCATGTAATAATCAACAAAGAAATATATTTATAATAGTTTGTAGTAATTGCTAAATTCACAATTGAAAGACTCTCCTCCCTATTTCATTGAATATTGAAAAATGTTAAAGGGATCCCAGTATTCCATCTGCTAGCGATCCCTATAGAAATACCGACTAAAGTAGATTTGAATCGGACGCTATCTAGCTGTGGTTTGAAGTACTAGCTACTTGAGGATGTCACATCAGAAGCAGGCTTGTCAAGGGGAGTACAATACATCCTCCACACCGCGTCGGGCGGGCCCCCTTCCAATTCAATGTGTAGTCCGATAGGGGGGGGGGTTACACACAAATACCGAAAATTCTTTAAAACCAACATTTAAAAATAGAACTATACCAATACAGCGATTGTAGGTCATTACCCTCGACCGATGGGGGTTTGACGTTCTTAAGCGGACCTCTCTCTCTCTCTCTCTCTCTCCCTCTCACTCTCTCTCTCTCTCTCTCTCTCTATATATATATATATATATATATATATATACAGAGATTGTAACGGATAAAAGTATCAACCTTTTAGGAGGTGATAGTAGATCTCATGTGGAACAAAAGAGTATATATAAAGTATAGTTAAAATCCCAAAAGAAACAGAGTAAATTCAAATTTCATACGCCGATAATGGTTTTTAGCACGGTTCCTCCCTCTTTCCATAGGGAGGAAACCCGCTTATGAACTCATGACGCAATCTGGAAGTGTCGACAAGAAAATTTCATGTTTCAGATCCCATAGAGCAATAATATTACGGTGGTTCTAATTTGTGTGTATATATATATATATATATATATATATATATATATATATATATACATATATATATTTTGGGGTCTCCCGTGGTCTAATGGCTAACCCCTTGGATTCATAAGCGGGAGATGGTGGGTTCGATTCCCAATCTCCGGCAGGAATTTTATCATCCCACGGCTCGCTGGTAAAATTCCTCGCTGCACCCTGGATGTCGGCGCTAATGACCTAGATGTAGATGCGCCGTAAAAAAAAAAAAAAAAAAAAAAAAAAAAAAAAATTATTCTTTATACATGGCCAAGGTCAAAAGAATAGTGCTCCAATTTTCTTTGTACTATTTATTGTTTGTACGCCCTACACGTTTCGTGGCCTTTATGCCACCTCCTCAGAGGCCATTACATTCTAAAATTTTTAACAAATTTTTAATAACATTTTTTTATGGATTTTTAATGGATAACGAAAATGAAAAATATCTTATTAAAAATTTGTTAACAATTTTGTTTTTAGGATGTGTTTGTGGCCCCTGAGGAGGTGGCATAAAGGCCACGAAACGTGTAGGGCGTACAAACAATAAATAGTACAACGAAAATTGGAGTACTATTCTTTTGACCTTGGCCATGTATAAAGAATAAATAATTGACGTAAATAAAGGTCAGAAATACGTGGAAAATATATAAATTTATATATATATATATATATATATATATATATATATATATATATAATTGAAGGGGTCGGGACAAAATAGTGCCAAGCAACATTTTTTAAACAAACCTAACTGTAGCTTCTATATGTTGGATATTATGTGGGACCATCAGTTGAAATGGTTTGGGGCAACAAGATTAACACTAGATATACCAAACCTGGTACTGGTATAAATGTCAATAACAAAAAATACATTTGTTGCTAATATATATAAAGTAACATTAAGATCATTAAATGCATTCTCTACTTATAGCTAGAAAAGTCATACCATCATTTAGGAAAAGCAAGAAAAAGTTCAATGAACTTGGTAAGTTTTATCAGAAAAAAGTGAAGCGACGTTTAAGTAGGTAATTATTAAAAAAAAGGAATTTATATGATTTTATTGATTTAAGAATACTTAACAGCAAAATCCCTGAGTTTTTCTTTTAAAATCTAATAGTTTATACTTTTAAGAATGTATCCATGAAAAAAGAACTTGATTCTAAGGAGCGCCTTTTATTTTTATCGATTTTTGAAATTTTTATGTTTTTAATTTATTTTAAATTAAAATGTTGTTTTTAAATAAATATACTTAGCAACCAGAAAGATAACAGATAGTAAATATATTTTTTCCATATTCAAAATATTATTGAGACCATTTTGGTGAAAATCCCATTAAGATATCATTAAAATTAACAGAGTAATGATTTTTTTAGTAAATGAAAGTCGCTTTGACTTAAATCGTCGGTAACAGCAAAAACAAGTTTTATAGACAACTTTAAAAATTCATAACTTAAAAAGTATTCAAGATATCTAACTGAAATTTGGTATGAATCATTAGAATGACTAGTTCAACAAATAAAAAAGTTTCAGGCAATTCTGAGGACATGGGTTTCATTTCACTATTTAGCTGGATGATTTGAAATGGACTGACCCCTCCCCCCCACATAATATCCAACATATAGCAGCTATAGTTAAGTTTTGTTAAAAAATGTTGCTTGGCACTATTTTGCCCTGACCCCTTCAAGTGCAATATGGCACTTTTCGGAAAGATAAAAGAAATCCTATGGAATGTGTTACTGTTTGGAGTTATTGTGTGTGAGAACGCATAGGCTTCCTCGTCGTAGCGTAAAGTCGACACGGAAAACAGGTCCAAGCCATGAATGATTCAGGCAATAACCTGCCAGCATGACAGCCTACATTAGGGGAATGGCCCGACAAGGGGGGAAGGGGGGCCGAAACAAGTCCATTATAATTTCATCTGTATACAATACAAGGGGAGAGTAGAGGAGGAAGACCGAAGCCCCGATGTTCGACTATCCCTCGAGAGGGCTTGTCAATCAAACCAACCCTAAAGGAAGGGTTTTAGTACGGCTCCGGGATTTGGAAGGAGTATTTTATTGGATTGGATAGTACCAATTCCACAAAGCCATCCATTTACTGGATCTATCCGCAAGATAGATATTCTTGTCAAATCTTGTATGGAGTCACTCTCTCAAGATATTGAAGTCTACACGCAGGAGTTGTGTTATTCCTCGGCAATGCTACAATCAAACAGCCAATTTGTAATAATCCTTTGAAGAGCTCTACATCAAGGGTGATCTGCTCAAAATAATAATAAAGCAAAAAAAAAAAAAAAAACGAATAAATATTTATTTATGATGATGCTCCGCATCTAAAGCGAAGAGTATTTAATTTCCTGTATTAACCTGATGCAGGTGTTGAACCTAACAATCCCACTCCAAAATATTAGTTGTTACAGACAATTATATAAGTATAATATGTATGTATGAGGTATAGATAGTAAAGGAAACAAAAATTAAATTGAAATATGTATAAAGAAAAATAATTAAATACAATTAGAATGAATGGTGTATTTATTTAATTAATAAAGTGAATTAGATTTCATTATTATTGCAAAAAAGGCCGTCACGCAGGAGCTGCATAACTAAGCACTTTCCTCAGAATTTGGGT
The DNA here is from genome assembly GCA_946811695.1 of Gonocerus acuteangulatus. NCBI lineage: Eukaryota > Metazoa > Arthropoda > Insecta > Hemiptera > Coreidae > Gonocerus > Gonocerus acuteangulatus. Next base: position 107,882,708 of record OX328125.1, on the reverse strand, counting down.
TGTGTAAACTGCTTTCCAGAACAATTTGCTTAAAATATCCTACATAAATAAAATAAAAACATGAATAGTTCTCTTTTAAATTTGTAATGAGTAACTGATCAATTATTAATTTGCTTCCAGAGTTACCATATGTTTACACATGGTACCTATTGCACTACGTAATAAATACAAAAAACCTCATATTATCCTATTTTGATCTAACGCAGGAACTGGATACAGTCACTCTAGTGGTAGAAAGCGCTCCTTGCGGCGGCTTTGTGAACCTACGTCTGGTGGGCTTTTCTATTGAAATATATTACAAATTAAACCCCCGCTTTCCGATTGACCGATTCAGCTCATTTTTACAACACTTCTTTCTCATGAGTTACCCACGGCGTATACCGCGTTTCGTTACAATACAGCAGAAATTACGACCGGTAATCGGGGTAACTCATGAGAAAGAAGTGTTGTAAAAATGAGCTGAATCGGTCAATCGGAAAGCGGGTTTTTGATTTGTAATATATTTCAATAGAAACGCCCGCCAGACGTAGGTTCACAAAGCCACCTCAAGGAGCTCTTTCTACCACTAGAGTGACTGTATCCTGTTCCTGCGTTAGATCAAAATACGATAATATGAGGTTTTTTTGTATTTATTACGTAGTGTAATAGGTTCCATGTGTAAACATAACTCTGGAAGCAAATTAATAATTGATCAGTTACTCATTACAAATTTAAAAGAGAACTATTTATGTTTTTATTTTATTTATAAGGAGGACTTTTTTCCTCGGAAACGAAGCAAAAACGAGATATAAGCCGTAGGACTTTTTTTCTATTTTTTTTTTTATTTTTTGGTCCTGCACCAATTCCCGAAGTTTGGCCGTTTATTTAGAGGGCACCATGTATATATATATATATATATATATATATATATATATATATATAGAGAGAGAGAGAGAGAGAGAGAGAGAGAGAGAGAGAGAGCGATGATATTTCCCTTTGTATCTGATGAGAAGCGACCATATGGTTGAAGGCTACGATGCAGAGGTGCGGCTACTGGATGATCTCCAGTGCAATGCGACTGTAAGATGTTTAGTTTAAACTATTCAAAACGCCATTCAGCGCGGATATATTTATAAACATTCCTCAATGTGAGGAGAAATGAGGATTTCTCCTCTAGACTGATCGAATCCGTGTTTTGGCATCGTTCCTCTTTCGTCGGTAGCTCCCCTCCCCTTACCCCCTTCTTCTCCTCGTCCTCCTCATCCAATCAACAAGACGCTAGACTAAATATTTGCATGTTGACGGAGATAAAGCAGACGAACCTAATGCAGCAGACCCTCAGGAGCCATGTTTGTACTGGGTCTTGTTTGGCTTTTCCGTCTTAAGCAACTATTTTTTCTAAATTCTAACAAACCTATATTAAATTCCCTTACTACAATATATAAGACGCAACTCATCTAAAATGTCCTAACGCCAAATTGCTAAGTAAAGATTCACTCAAGGATATAAATCGTCAACCGCCACCAGTAATTCTGATACTGGGGAGATGTTAACTCCCAAACCACCTTTTGGGGATTAGAAGAAGTAATTAAATAGGGCGATTGTCACTCTGTAAATTATCATTTCGTTATGCATACTTTTGCCCTAAAATTTAACCTATTCAGGACTTTGTGACAGAAGGTATTACACTACTCAAACTGTTGTAATGATTAAACTTATACAACAAACTGTAAACACCATAAAAGAATGGTCAATTTGAAGTTTACTCGAAAAAAATTTCACGCATACGAAACACACATTTTTGGCACAATTTATCAATAGGATATCATCACCCTTTCCAAACCACGATAGGCCTGCTGTCTAATACTATTTTTGAAAGGAAAACCAAAAATCGAAACTACAACTTTAGGAAAGCAGTAGTCATGTCTTCTCGGAACCGCGCTACGATACCGCAGTACCTTATTCGAATGTTAAGTCACTATCCCTAATGGTAATTTAACTCACAATTTTTCCTAACGCCATTGTTAGAATGCGTCTCTTCTAATTGCCAAGTCTGCGTTTACAAGTAGCTCATGGTGTTGCTGTTTACCAGATCCCTGGGTGCAGTTCAAGACTTCTCATTGTCGAGCTATCTTAGGACGGTATTTATCACAAGGCATTTAACAGCTGGTCCTGTTTAGGATGATTGTAGCGGTGGCAGGAAAACCAATAAGGCAGCTAATTATTCTTTCTGTAAGGTCTTGTATTCCGTTGGAGTTATTAGGAGTAAATAGGGGCGAGAGAACGCTGTAATTCCAATACCGGAGACAATAAAATGATATCGGATACAAGATAAGGTTGTTTTTTGCATTAGGCAATTTATTTGGTAGATTTTATTACGGAACCGTTTTATTATGTTGGAACTGGATATTAGGAAATATGAAGGACCTGGAATAAAGTTATTTTACCCCGGGGAATTGAGTACAGGATAGGATAGGATCAGGATTTAGGGGCGATTAACATTTTATCATGTTCTTACGCCACCACCTACAGTGATTTACATAATTAGCATATCCGTTCTCTTAGGTGGTACTATGTCTTACAGATTGAAAAGGACATATAAATGTGGAGGATTAACTTGCTACCTTCATTTTTTTTTCTCATTTCAATTTTTTCCCCCTTCATTGATTTTTTTTATTATTATTCTTTTTTTCCCTTTATTTATTTTTTTTATTTATTATTTATTTATTTTTATTTCTCCTCTATTATTTATATATATATATTTCTCTTCTTTTTCATCTTTTCTGTTTTCCCCCCCTTTTCCTTCCTCCTTTTTTTTTTTTTTTTTTTTTTTTTTTTATTAGATAGCTGATTACATTAATATTATTATATATACTGGCCAATTAAAATGATTCAAAATCTAACAACAGATTCGCGCGGCTTAATACTAATAAAAAAATAACAAAGATATAGGTCTGAATTAGGAAATACAATTAAATAGAACCAAAATTACAAAATAAAATTCATTATAACTACAAGGAAAAATACATTCAGGGGCACAAGCACACACTTTTTGTGAAGGAATTGAGTACATCATGCCTAGGTTGGCATTAACGTATCTCAATCTGGTCATCTTCCAACGATTGCTTTGACTATGTCTGGTCGCGATGTTACTCACCTTACTCATGGTCTGATATAGCTGAGTGTTTCAAATCCGACAGGTTGGAAAAATATGCCTATCCTAGTTTTGGGTTAGTTGCGGAGTACTAAATATGCCTATCCTAGTTTTGGGCTAGTTGCGGAGTACTAAATATGCCTATCCTAGTTTTGGGTTAGTTGCGGAGTACTAAAAACAGTATAATTCAATAATTATATTAAACAATAAAGCTATTTTGGAACCGACGGTATTTTATTATTTGCAGAACATTCCGAAAAAAAGTATGAATTGAGTATTGCACAAAGGAAAGAAACTCCACTGAAAAATGTGTCTGTTAACACGTCAGTGACTACAATTTTAATTTTTCGCTATAAAATCAGTTATGCAGCTTTCACGCAATGTATGAACAAAAATTTAGTTCATCCTGATCTTTAGAATCTAAACCCCATCGGTTTAGCTTCTTGGAAAATTACTCACCTACTCCCCGATCCACAGTGGGACCAAACGACATTTCGTGTTTCAAAAAGGCTACAGCCTCCAAATATTAACCGATTTCATCGTTTTTTTTTTTTTTTTTGGAAAGCTAAAAAAGTTCAACCATAACTTTGTATGGTCAGATTTCTGTTTCCCTTGTTTATTAAATTACGCGTAGAGACGTTAAATTCACGAAGTTTTACTATTGAACATAAAATAACGTTACATTTCTCTTGGAACCTAATATCAGCACTGATATCCTTGAAATTAAACCATTCAAATCCTGATGAGACTTGGAAAACATCAGACTGATACATATATATTCCATAATGTAAATTATCTTAATTCAATAATAAATTATCTTAATTCAATAATAAATTATCTTAATTCAATAATAAATTATCTTAATTCAAAAATAAATTATCTTAATTCAATAATAAATTATCTTAATTCAAAAATAAATTATCTTAATTCAATAATAAATTATCTTAATTCAATAATAAATTATCTTAATGCAATAATAAATTATCTTAATTCAAAAATAAATTATCTTAATTCAATAATAAATTATCTTAATTCAGTAATAAATTATCTTAATTCAATAATAAATTATCTTAATTCAATAATAAATTATCTTAATTCAATAATAAATTATCTTAATTCAAAAATAAATTATCTTAATTCAATAATAAATTATCTTAATTCAATAATAAATTATCTTAATTCAATAATAAATTATCTTAATTCAATAATAAATTATCTTAATGCAATAATAAATTATCTTAATTCAAAAATAAATTATCTTAATTCAATAATAAATTATCTTAATTCAATAATAAATTATCTTAATTCAATAATAAATTATCTTAACTCAATAATAAATTATCTTAATTCAATAATAAATTATCTTAATTCAATAATAAATTATCTTAATTCAATAATAAATTATCTTAATTCAATAATGAGATTAATTGAGGCGTTCAGAACCGGAGCGGACCATCCCACATTATAGTGAAAATTGAGTTCGAAAAGTTAAATCGCAGCATGCCATGCTATCTGTCAGGTGTATTGACAAAAACACTTATTTATTTTAACAGCGCATCTACATCTAGGCCATTAGCGCTGGTATCCAGGGTGCAGCGAGGAATTTTCCCAGTAGCCGTGAGATAAGAAAATTCCACTAGTCCACGGATGGACCCCCATTATATTTATTACTAGCTGACCCGGCGAACTTCGTACAGTCGATTCTTTAATTTTTTTTTGTTAATACTTATTCTGCTATTTGGGACACCGGGTCAGCTAGTAAGATAAAAAAAAAGAAAAAAGAAACTTAATCAGTCAACAATTAAATTATTCTTTTAATAGTCATTAAAAAATCACCATGAAAATTACAATATCAGATTTCTTATTATAATACCTACTTATTATATTTCATTTTATTTTAACTTATTCTAAATTAAGTTTCATTTTTATTGTAGTACTTTATGGTACACGATATTTTTTGTTTGATTACCTGGCACGTAAACAAGCAGAGCATATGGTTTTCCAACACGGGAACAGGCAACATACAATTGACTATGCGAGAAACATGGGTTTTCTAGATTAATACCACAACCACTTAATGACTGCCCTGGGATTTGTTTATAGTCAAACTGAGTTCATAGGTCCAATAGCAACACAGCTGCAGGCACTGTAATGAATTCACAGCAGCTCGATTCAAACTTGCACCATTATTAGTCGAATGTCGCGCTTCACGGGTCTGTCTTAACCGAATTCTTTCACGTTCATTGCGATCTTCACGTTCCTGGACAGTACGATTAGATTGATAATTAATTTGATGCGTTGCATTTCGGGTTCTTCTGCCTAAATATGTCCGCCACCTTATAAGAGGCATATTTAGTAAGACACAAAGACACAACACTTTTGTAATATTAGAGATGCACAGGAAAGAGACGTTTACATTTCAAGTGACATATTACCACAGACAATTTACATTTTACCATAGACAATTAGTTTTTGAGTAACGTTACTATTGTATAAATATACGATGGTATATTTTCCCACCACTAACACTTAAACTTTATGGTATGATATTAAAGTTCAAATAGACCTACAAGTATTATTACGAATCGTTTGTAAGGGAATATAGAAAAATAGGGTCTTTTTTACTTCGTTAACGCTAATATAAATTAATTGAAATTGCATTATTAACATGAGATTCTTTTGTCACCTAGTGATTACGTGTTCTTATTTATTTAAATTTTAACGTCCATTATTATTAAATACAAATTTTAGGACGGGTTATCTATAGGCTACCATCCTTTCTAGCCAGGATCCTTTTTTCTAAAGAAAAGCCACCACCCTATAGTGGGAATTGAAACCACGACCCTTGGGACGGAGTGTTTTTTTTTTTTTTTTTAATTCATTTATTTATGAGCACCCGCAACTAAGGTGATGTGCTCGAAACAATTATACAGATACATTTCTAGTAGTAATTAAAAAAAAAATAATATAAATAAAGAAATACATAGTGAATTCTTAATAATAACAGATAAAATACATTAGAACAATGTTCATGTAGTTACAAAAAAGGTATGTTTACAATTACTTCGTGAAAGAAGGTGTAAAAGAAGAAGCACTGTTGTTGATACTGTGAATAAGGTATATCCAAGATTTGATAATGAACAAAATTATTAAACAACGTAAGAGTCGGGAAAACGAGAAAAGCAGTAACTCTTAAGAGGGGAAAACGTATTAGTAACATAAAAGGTGAAAATAAGAAGAGAATGAAGAAAAAAAAAAAAAATAAATAAATAAATAAATAAAAAAAAAAAATAAAAAAAAAAATAAATAAAAAAATAAAGTAAATATAGAAGTGAATATTAGTAAATTATAAATAAATAATAATAATAATAAATATATATATAGCCGAAGTAAAAAAAAAAAAAAAAAAAAAAAAAAAAAAAAAAAAAAAAAAAAAAAAAAAAAAAAAAAAGAAAACGTTGAGGGTTATGGTGCTAAATTGATTCCGATATACGAGTATATTTCGTATTATAAACACAAGAATATTAATGTATAATGTCTAGAAATGAGGATCCTTTAAAGTAACGAAGAGTTATATTATATATATTTTTTCCCCCTTTTTATACAGTATACTTGTTAGATTTTATGATATATGTTTATGTTATGAAAATGTTGTAATATTGTTTTTATATGTGGGCTGTCCTCCGTTAACAGTTCTTGAATGTCATAAGGTATGTTTAGTGGATTTCTCTGTCTGCATTCTGTAAGTATATGTTTTATAGTAAGAATCATGTTACAGTATTTGCAAATAGGTCTATCTTTTCTATTCATTAAGTAGGAGTGAGTGAGGAATGAGTGTCCAATGCGTAGTCTGGTCAATATAACTTGGTCTCTCCTTGTTAGGGGCCATTTATGTTTAGACCAAGGTTCTACAGTTGGCTTTATTTCAAGCAGTTTGTTGTCTGTTAGTGTCCAGTATCTTTGCCAGTAAGTTAGTACCTGTCTTTGAACTGTCGAACACAAATCTTCAGAAGTCAGTTTGTCAATATCGAGTGATCTCCTTTTAGTTGCTAATTTTGCTTGTTTGTCAATCTCGTTGCTTTCTGGGATTCCTGTATGTCCGGGTAGCCAAGTCATTGTTATGTTTTTATTTTGTAGGTTTAGTAATTGTGTAAGTATTTGTGTTATTACTGGGTGTGTACTGTAGATATTTCCCAAGGAGAGCAATGAACTTAGCGAGTCAGAGCAAAGAATGATTTCTCGTCTATTTGTGTGTTGTAAGTTGGAAAGAGCTGTAAGTATGGCTGTCAGTTCGGCAGTGTATATACTAGAGTCGTCGTGTAGTTTTATTTGGTAGGTCATGTCATCAACTATAGCTGCAGCGCCTGTTCCTGAATCACTTTTGGAACCATCGGTAAAGATAAATAGTGCTTCAGGATGCCTCGTTTTAAAAGATTTAAAGACATTTTGGTATAACGTAGAAGAAATGGGTTCCTTCTTTTTGTATTGTGTTAGCGTGAGATTAATTTTGAAGTTTTTAACTCTCCATGGGGGTTGTGAAAGGACTGCGTTGGTATGTATAGGTGTATTTAAAAGTGTTGAGCTGTTTGCGTCTAATAGATGTCTTATTAATAACGGTTTTATTCGTGGATTTTTTTGTAAATATTCATTATGAAATTGGTTATTTAAAAATGTATCTACGCAAGGTTTCTTTAATGCCTTTGACTTTAAAATAAGTTTTAAGTTTAAAATCTGCCGTCTATACTCCATAGGAAGTTCTCCTGCTTCCACACATAGGCTATGGGTGGGGCTCGATCTAAAAGCTCCTGTTGCAATTCTCAGGCCTGTATGATGAATAGAGTCAAGGAGCTTGAGTGATTTTTTACTGGCAGATGAATAAGCAATACAACCATAATCTATTAAGGACCTGGTAAAAGATCGATAGAAAGTAAGCATTAAACATCTGTCAGCTCCCCACTTTGAGTTGGCAAGGATTCTCAGTAGATTCAAGGATTTCTTGCATTTGCTGAGAATACTCTTCAAGTGCGGAATCCATGTAAGCCGTCTGTCTAGAATAAGTCCCAAGAATGTCAGTGTGGTAGTGGTATTGACTGTCACATTGTTCAGTGTAAGGTTGTATACAAAGTTGGTCCTTTTTCTAGTAAGTATCATTTGTTTAGTTTTTTCACTAGAGAATTTAAAGCCTGTTTTGGAACACCATGTTTCTAGGGTATGTAGTGTGTTTTGTATGAGTCCTTGTGCTGTAGTAACATCTGAAAATGTATTGTAGATAAGCAAGTCGTCAGCGAACAAACAGTAAGATACTTCATTGGGGATACAGTTCATGATGGAGTTTATGGCAATGTTAAATAGCGTTGTGCTGAGTACACCTCCTTGAGGCACTCCATTTTCCTGGGGAAACGCAGGAACGGAGTGTTAAGTTCTCAAGCCGTAACACTCACAGCCACCGGGCCTCCACATGTTCTTATTATTACTGTTATAGTGAATTTTTGCTTATACTCAAATAACCTAATACGTTAACTGTTAAAAATATTATATTGAGAACATATGTTTTTATTTAAAAACGAATTTGCGTTAGGGAAGTGAAAAAGAACCGAAGAGTGTTGTTTTTAGACTTTTTCGGGCAATTTTGCACTGAAATAATTGTAATGAATTAAATAACATAAATTATTCTTTAAGTAAATTTTGTGCTTCCCCATCTATCTGAATTCGAAAGTGCTTTCATTCATTACGAAGGTTACTTATATAAGTATGGGGCTGACCAGGACCTCATGGTGCAGACTATGCTTTGAAGACGACGAGACGCCGTATCACATCTTATGCAGATGTCCAGCTCTTGTAGCAAAGAGATACCTGTATTTTGGTGCAGACTTCATTGATGACCCTAGAAGGCTACCGGAACTGAACCTTCGAACTCTATTAAGGTTAATCTCGGATACGGCGCTGTTGGTGTAACAGGCTGGCTTGTCGGGAGGCACAATAGGCCTTGTTGGCCTCGGTGCAGCTCCCTCTACGTGGGCACCCGTTTTTAATAATAATAATAATAATAATAATATATAAGTATTGTGAAACTTCCTGAATTTAATTTCTTTACATAATTTTTTTTTTTTTTTTACATATAATAACACAAGGGAGACCATAAACAAAACTACACGAAGTTGTTCTAAATTTTATTAGCTTTCATATTAAAAAAATTAATTCAAATTGGTTAAGATTTAGAGGCTGTAGCCTTTTTTGAAACACGAAATGTATTTTGGCCGCACAGTGCTTATTTGTGTTCTTCTTTCCTTACCCTTGTTAATATTGTAACTGCACCATCGGGTATTGCTTCTTTTCTTTCAATTTATCTTCAGGTTTTTTGGAGGAGAGAAAGCGGAAGACGGCCGAGATGGGGGAGAGAATTATTCAGAGAATAAACTCCTATTTGCTGCCCAAGGGCTTAGGAAGCACCCAACAATTACATCAGTAAGCAATCTAAGCATCACTAACTTTATAACAAAATTCTCTTTATAACTTAACAAAAACCCAAGTTTCATAAACTCTTCTAATCAGAAAAAAATACAATTGCCTTTCTGCAGAAAATAAAATAAAATTTTATATGTAAATGGATGAAAATCACTTTTTCTCGTTAATCACACTTTTAATTAAAAGGAAATCGACCTAAGTTACTCAGAATTAAATTGTTTAAAGTGTTGGAATATCATCGTAGATTGGAGAGGTTTAAGATGCTTACGGTAATTGTGAGTATCTAGTTCAATGCACGGTGTAAGAATGTCAGGGGAGATGACATCGTCCCTACCATGTCAAACTATCGAATATGAAAATCGGTCCTTTTCAAGAGAGCAAGATAAAGATTTAATAGTGATTCCAAAATTAGCACCTTTACAAAAGGACAATTTTAGATATTTTTTCTATGTACATTGTTAATCTCTTGAATGTGATATTATGAACAAAATGTATACTGTTTTTTAATTACCAAAAATCATATTCGTGAGTTTGCATCTTAGTAATAATAATTGGGTGGGTTTGGTGGGTTTTCTGGGATCCCCGTTTCAAATTGTCGAATGTGGTATTTTCGATAGCTTGCTGATTGCGATTGACAAACTATATAAAATTTATACAGGTAGTATAAAATTAAATATTTAATATTTACACGTTCAAAGTAACGAATGTGACGCATACGGCATTATGCATTGTAATAATTGTATAGTCTTAGTGATATCTACAAACCAAACTAACGAATGTGACGCATACGGCATTATGCATTGTAATAATTGTATAGTCTTAGTGATATCTACAAACCAAAGTAACGAATGTTCCATTTTTGTCAGTTGGCCAAGTCAGTTTTTGGCCCCAAAAGTATGGCGATTAGGAGCAAACTAGCGAACGAAAATATTCGATACATTGAAAAGGAAAAATATATTGAAAATAGGTCATATTTGATACTTTATTTAAGCATTTCGGGCAATTCAAGGAGGCTAGAGTTTCGACAGTTTGCCACAAGCCGTATCGTCCTCAATGCAAGAGTACTTCACTTTACTTGAAACTGTGTTTATTTTCAATGTGTTGTGACATTGAATTATATATATATATATATATATATATATATATATATATATATATATATAATAAACGCCGTTATTTTCGTGATCTATGGGTTCTATAACAAGAAATGGAGGGAGGGAGGGAAAGCGCTAAAAACAAGTAAAATCGACCCAATTAGGTCCAAAGAGGCTTTAATGAATATTTCCATAGAAATTAAATATTATTGCTGATTCTGTATAACATGTGTTTATCCTGTTGTAAATGAGCTGAAAAGACCACGTGAAAAATGAAACGTCAAGAGAACGAGGAGAAGATAAGATTATTGCCAGCTAATATACTAGACCTGACTAACCACAAACTACTGACTGACTGTCAGCACAGCTGTAGCTACAGATGATAGCTGTGCCAGCAACAGCTAGGTTCCGGCATATCTTTAGAATCATAATGGGTTGATTCTAAGCTTCTTGTTTTTACGGGATAATTTCAGTAGGAATTCTTATGTATGTATTCTTATATATATATATATATATATATATATATATATATATATATATATATATTTAAATATTAACGTCCATTATTATTAACTACGAATTCTGGGGGTTATCTATAGGTTACCACCCTTTTCTAGCCAGGATAGGGTTGATGCCTTTTCTTTTTTCCAAAGAAAGGCCACCACCCCCCATCCACCCCTAGTGGGAATCGAACCCACGACCCTTTGGGACGGAGTTTTAAGTGCTCACGCCTTAACGCTCACGGCCACCGGGCTTGTTTAAGTTGATGTAATTTAGTTTGAGTTAGGAGAAAATCTCATTTTTGAATTGCATGGTTAATATTATTTTTATTTTTATTTTTAACGGTGCATCAACTATTTGGGCTATTAGCGCCGGGCTATATACAGGTTTCCACCCTTTTATAATGCCAACAGCACGTGGTCGGTCACCCATTCAGGTTGCATGCTTAATGTCTGGAAATTAATTAATGTTTATATAGAAATTATTTGATTAAAAAAATTTATCGTTAAGATTATTTCGGATGATTTTATACCATGTTTTGAGTCTGCTTCTTTAATGGAGGACTGGATGTGCAAGACTGGGGGTTGCCAGGGGGTGTGTTGATATGATATGTAGTGAAATATATATATATATATATATATATATATATATATATATATATATATATATAACCGATGACCGTTTCACTATCTAGCGGAGAGAGAGAGGCTGGACAGAAATAGACAGAGACAGGACGCGTGGGTGTCTATTGTAGAGATTCGTTGCCAAACATTCCTTCGATGTGTCCAACCTTTGCTAAGATTCCACTAGATTCTCAGCTAATGTTGCTAATTTACTTCCCAATCATCTATAACAATAGTCTGCTAGTAATAGATTTTTCTAAGGGAATCAAATCCCTTAGGGACATCAAATCAGGACACGAATCGAGGATAGTCTTGTAGAAATATACCCAATAAAGGAATGGTTTTCTAAAGCTACACACGTTTAGGCAGGCCTGTCAGTTAGGCCTGAACAGTCCGCCCGAACGCCGGTCGCCTGAACTTGTTCAGGTAATAGGGCAAAAAGGCCCATTGGTCTCCAGCTTCGTGAAGAAAATGGCGGCGCCCATCAGTTTCCCGACAAATTGTATAAACTCTATGTAGATTAATGAACCTCCAGGGATGACTTTGTGACTTAAGCATCTATGAATGGTCATGAAGCTATAAAAGGCTTGACGTTTGTCCTTCTACTCATTGTGCTTTCATCCTTCAAAGGGTAAACATCAAAATCAGCGTTCTAGCTAGATTCAGCAACTTTTCAAGCAGCATTCAGCTCTATCCAGCTAGCGTTCATTCAGCGTCGGGCCGATAATACCAAACAGCCAACATGTATATTCCGGCCGGTTTGTTAGTTTAGACTGTTCAGGCGGATTTTTCAGGTCTAACTGACAGGGCTGCCTGAATCGTGTGTAGCCTGCTTAAGAAAGCGGTGACTTTATGTGATGGCTGTATCAGGACGCAAGCGGTGGGTGTGAAAGACGGCAGTCTTTTTACGTTGCCGAGAGATGTTAAAAAATACGGCGCCGACTGTCTTTAAAAATAAATACTAATAACACTCACCGCTACCGTAAAAAAACGTTGACACCTGTTTATCGCCGTTATTTGGCTGTCTCATGTACGTAAATAGCAGCATAGCTGTTTGACGTTACCCCACTATCTACGCTCTTTAGGAAACAAACACTATATGTTGGCACAGACAACGTTTCAGGTACGTCATCCACTGCTATATGACGGCGGTATATAGCGGCACCGCTTACTTAGGAAACCATAGCTTAATACAATGATAACCGCAGTGTTCACAGTTTTGTATTCTGTAGAAGTATGCTGCTTATCAAACAAACCGAAAGGGCTGAACAAGCGGAAAATCGCTGACACCAGGTGTCAAATTGGTGGTCAATGTGGTGGTGTTGCTGGGTTGGCTTCCGGTTGGGAACTCTTAGCCCATAAATAACCCGAAACACAAATAATGTTATGATTCCTCGAACGTTGTTTCTGATGAACGTTTTCCGACTAAAATTTAAGAATAAATACAATGACAATTTTGAGTTAAAACTACTAAAAAGTCCGACTCGTATATTTAAACAAATGTGTGCGGATCTTTGATAATCATAAACAAAAAAGAGCATTCGTTTCAGGAAGGGATAGCGTTAATGACCTTAAAAGGTAACATGTTACTGGATATTTAAGAAATAACTGAACGTGCAATGTTATGGAGAGTTGCCAGTTCAAGCTAGAATACTGATGAATGTTTGTAACATTTCCTGCAGAGATTGAGGAAAGGTAACTATTAATTGTTTTGCCTTAAAACTGTAGTCCCAGATATCTGAAAACACAATAGTCCTAGGATTATGACAAGCACAATAATCCAGTTTTATGACAAATAAAAAAGTCCGTCGCGCAGGAGCTGCATAAGTAAGCACTTTCCTCAGAATTGGGTAGTGTCCAGTGCATTTTTGAATAATTTGCTTAAAATAACCTATATAGATAAATAAAATAAAAACATAAATAGTTCTGCTCTTTTGAATTTGTTATGAACACCGACACATGATAGACCGATTTAGTTCATTTTTACAACACTTCTTCCTTATTAGATACCCAGGACGTATACCGTTAAAATAAAGCAGAAATTACGACCGGTATGAGCAAATTAGTAATTTAGGTCCGGAGTAAGCCCCCCCTCCTAATGAACCGATGTAGTTTATTTTTACAACACTTTTTTCTCTTTAGTTGACCAGAACGAATGCTGAGTTTTGTTGAAATATAACAAAAATTACGACTGGTATTGGCAAATAACTACTTTGGCTCCGGAGTAAACCCCTCTTCCGGACTTATTTTGTTGGTTAACGAACTCGTTCTATCGTTTAATTGGGGAATACTATATACCAAGTTTCGTGGGGAAGAACTCTGGCCGGTATCGTGTTAACGGACACATATATAACTATATATATATATATATATATATATGTATATATATATATATATATATATATATATATATATAGGTATATATATAACTTGGTATGTAGTATTCCCCAATCAAACGATTGAACGAGTTCGTATATATATAAATTTTAACTGGGGTAATTTTAGGTGTCTACTAGGTAGGATCGATAAAGATTCGAAGACATTTTTCAAAAATTCCGTCATGAGTGCAACCTCAATAGCTACTTTCCTTCGGAGGAAAGTGCTAAAAGTGCGCTATAAATTAATATTTTCATATTTATTTTGCCCTAATAAAACCAACTTTGCTACTTGTTATAACACATGTTCTATTTTATTTGAGACGTTCTTGTAGCTGAGCTTCTGAGGGATCCTCGTTTCTCATGAGAATGCGAACATTTTTTATTTTTTTTTTATCAAGCCTCATACGAATTCCATTTCCATAATATTAGCCAATATTAACTTCGTATGCAGTAGTGGTGGCGGTTTTGGCAGTGAAACATTGTAGGCTATGGTGGTGGTGGTTTTGGAGGTGGAACATGTAGGCTAGAGTGGTGATGGTTCTGGTGGTGGAACATTGTAGCCTACGGTGGTGGGGGCTTAAGCTGTGGAACATTGTCGGCAATAGTGGTGGTGGTTTTGGCGGTGGAACATGTAGGCTAGAGTGGTGATGGTTCTGGTTTCAGAACATTGTAGGCTATTGTGGTGGTGGTTTAAGCTGTGGAACATTGTAGGCTATTGTGGTGGTGCTTTAAGCTGAGGAACATTGTAGGCTATTGTGGTGGTGGTTTAAGCTGTGGAACATTGTAGGCTATTGTGGTGGTGCTTTAAGCTGTGGAACATTGTCGGCAATAGTGGTGGTGGTTTTGGCGGTGGAACATGTAGGCTAGAGTGGTGATGGTTCTGGTTTCAGAGCATTGTAGGCTATTGTGGTGGTGGTTTAAGCTGTGGAACATTGTCGGCAATAGTGGTGGTTGTTTTGGCGGTGGAACATGTAGGCTAGAGTGGTGATGGTTCTGGTTTCAGAACATTGTAGGCTATTGTGGTGGTGGTTTAAGCTGTGGAACATTGTAGGCTATTGTGGTGGTGGTTTAAGCTGTGGAACATTGTCGGCAATAGTGGTGGTGGTTTTGGCGGTGGAACATGTAGGCTAGAGTGGTGATGGTTCTGGTTTCAGAACATTGTAGGCTATTGTGGTGGTGGTTTAAGCTGTGGAACATTGTCGGCAATAGTGGTGGTTGTTTTGGCGGTGGAACATGTAGGCTAGAGTGGTGATGGTTCTGGTTTCAGAACATTGTAGGCTATTGTGGTGGTGGTTTAAGCTGTGGAACATTGTCGGCAATAGTGGTGGTGGTTTTGGCGGTGGAACATGTAGGCTAGAGTGGTGATGGTTCTGGTTTCAGAACATTGTAGGCTATTGTGGTGGTGGTTTAAGCTGTGGAACATTGTCGGCAATAGTGGTGGTGGTTTTGGCGGTGGAACATGTAGGCTAGAGTGGTGATGGTTCTGGTTTCAGAACATTGTAGGCTATTGTGGTGGTGGTTTAAGCTGTGGAACATTGTCGGCAATAGTGGTGGTGGTTTTGGCGGTGGAGCATGTAGGCTAGAGTGGTGATTGTTCTGGTTTCAGAGCATTGTAGGCTATTGTGGTGGTGGTTTAAGCTGTGGAACATTGTAGGCTATTGTGGTGGTGCTTTAAGCTGTGGAACATTGTCGGCAATAGTGGTGGTTGTTTTGGCGGTGGAACATGTAGGCTAGAGTGGTGATGGTTCTGGTTTCAGAACATTGTAGGCTATTGTGGTGGTGGTTTAAGCTGTGGAACATTGTCGGCAATAGTGGTGGTGGTTTTGGCGGTGGAACATGTAGGCTAGAGTGGTGATGGTTCTGGTTTCAGAACATTGTAGGCTATTGTGGTGGTGGTTTAAGCTGTGGAACATTGTCGGCAATAGTGGTGGTGGTTTTGGCGGTGGAACATGTAGGCTAGAGTGGTGATGGTTCTGGTTTCAGAGCATTGTAGGCTATTGTGGTGGTGGTTTAAGCTGTGGAACATTGTAGGCTATTGTGGTGGTGCTTTAAGCTGTGGAACATTGTCGGCAATAGTGGTGGTGGTTTTGGCGGTGGAACATGTAGGCTAGAGTGGTGATGGTTCTGGTTTCAGAACATTGTAGGCTATTGTGGTGGTGGTTTAAGCTGTGGAACATTGTCGGCAATAGTGGTGGTGGTTTTGGCGGTGGAGCATGTAGGCTAGAGTGGTGATGGTTCTGGTTTCAGAACATTGTAGGCTATTGTGGTGGTGGTTTAAGCTGTGGAACATTGTCGGCAATAGTGGTGGTGGTTTTGGCGGTGGAGCATGTAGGCTAGAGTGGTGATGGTTCTGGTTTCAGAGCATTGTAGGCTATTGTGGTGGTGGTTTAAGCTGTGGAACATTGTCGGCAATAGTGGTGGTGGTTTTGGCGGTGGAACATGTAGGCTAGAGTGGTGATGGTTCTGGTTTCAGAACATTGTAGGCTATTGTGGTGGTGGTTTAAGCTGTGGAACATTGTCGGCAATAGTGGTGGTGGTTTTGGCGGTGGAACATGTAGGCTAGAGTGGTGATGGTTCTGGTTTCAGAGCATTGTAGGCTATTGTGGTGGTGGTTTAAGCTGTGGAACATTGTAGGCTATTGTGGTGGTGCTTTAAGCTGTGGAACATTGTCGGCAATAGTGGTGGTGGTTTTGGCGGTGGAACATGTAGGCTAGAGTGGTGATGGTTCTGGTTTCAGAACATTGTAGGCTATTGTGGTGGTGGTTTAAGCTGTGGAACATTGTCGGCAATAGTGGTGGTGGTTTTGGCGGTGGAGCATGTAGGCTAGAGTGGTGATGGTTCTGGTTTCAGAACATTGTAGGCTATTGTGGTGGTGGTTTAAGCTGTGGAACATTGTCGGCAATAGTGGTGGTGGTTTTGGCGGTGGAACATGTAGGCTAGAGTGGTGATTGTTCTGGTTTCAGAGCATTGTAGGCTATTGTGGTGGTGGTTTAAGCTGTGGAACATTGTAGGCTATTGTGGTGGTGCTTTAAGCTGTGGAACATTGTCGGCAATAGTGGTGGTTGTTTTGGCGGTGGAACATGTAGGCTAGAGTGGTGATGGTTCTGGTTTCAGAACATTGTAGGCTATTGTGGTGGTGGTTTAAGCTGTGGAACATTGTCGGCAATAGTGGTGGTGGTTTTGGCGGTGGAACATGTAGGCTAGAGTGGTGATGGTTCTGGTTTCAGAACATTGTTGGCTATTGTGGTGGTGGTTTAAGCTGTGGAACATTGTCGGCAATAGTGGTGGTGGTTTTGGCGGTGGAACATGTAGGCTAGAGTGGTGATGGTTCTGGTTTCAGAGCATTGTAGGCTATTGTGGTGGTGGTTTAAGCTGTGGAACATTGTAGGCTATTGTGGTGGTGCTTTAAGCTGTGGAACATTGTCGGCAATAGTGGTGGTGGTTTTGGCGGTGGAACATGTAGGCTAGAGTGGTGATGGTTCTGGTTTCAGAACATTGTAGGCTATTGTGGTGGTGGTTTAAGCTGTGGAACATTGTCGGCAATAGTGGTGGTGGTTTTGGCGGTGGAGCATGTAGGCTAGAGTGGTGATGGTTCTGGTTTCAGAACATTGTAGGCTATTGTGGTGGTGGTTTAAGCTGTGGAACATTGTCGGCAATAGTGGTGGTGGTTTTGGCGGTGGAGCATGTAGGCTAGAGTGGTGATGGTTCTGGTTTCAGAGCATTGTAGGCTATTGTGGTGGTGGTTTAAGCTGTGGAACATTGTCGGCAATAGTGGTGGTGGTTTTGGCGGTGGAACATGTAGGCTAGAGTGGTGATGGTTCTGGTTTCAGAACATTGTAGGCTATTGTGGTGGTGGTTTAAGCTGTGGAACATTGTCGGCAATAGTGGTGGTGGTTTTGGCGGTGGAACATGTAGGCTAGAGTGGTGATGGTTCTGGTTTCAGAACATTGTAGGCTATTGTGGTGGTGGTTTAAGCTGTGGAACATTGTCGGCAATAGTGGTGGTGGTTTTGGCGGTGGAGCATGTAGGCTAGAGTGGTGATGGTTCTGGTTTCAGAGCATTGTAGGCTATTGTGGTGGTGGTTTAAGCTGTGGAACATTGTCGGCAATAGTGGTGGTGGTTTTGGCGGTGGAGCATGTAGGCTAGAGTGGTGATGGTTCTGGTTTCAGAACATTGTAGGCTATTGTGGTGGTGGTTTAAGCTGTGGAACATTGTCGGCAATAGTGGTGGTGGTTTTGGCGGTGGAACATGTAGGCTAGAGTGGTGATTGTTCTGGTTTCAGAGCATTGTAGGCTATTGTGGTGGTGGTTTAAGCTGTGGAACATTGTCGGCAATAGTGGTGGTGGTTTTGGCGGTGGAACATGTAGGCTAGAGTGGTGATGGTTCTGGTTTCAGAACATTGTAGGCTATTGTGGTGGTGGTTTAAGCTGTGGAACATTGTCGGCAATAGTGGTGGTGGTTTTGGCGGTGGAACATGTAGGCTAGAGTGGTGATGGTTCTGGTTTCAGAACATTGTAGGCTATTGTGGTGGTGGTTTAAGCTGTGGAACATTGTCGGCAATAGTGGTGGTGGTTTTGGCGGTGGAGCATGTAGGCTAGAGTGGTGATGGTTCTGGTTTCAGAGCATTGTAGGCTATTGTGGTGGTGGTTTAAGCTGTGGAACATTGTCGGCAATAGTGGTGGTGGTTTTGGCGGTGGAGCATGTAGGCTAGAGTGGTGATGGTTCTGGTTTCAGAACATTGTAGGCTATTGTGGTGGTGGTTTAAGCTGTGGAACATTGTCGGCAATAGTGGAGGTGGTTTTGGCGGTGGAGCATGTAGGCTAGAGTGGTGATTGTTCTGGTTTCAGAGCATTGTAGGCTATTGTGGTGGTGGTTTAAGCTGTGGAACATTGTCGGCAATAGTGGTGGTGGTTTTGGCGGTGGAGCATGTAGGCTAGAGTGGTGATGGTTCTGGTTTCAGAACATTGTAGGCTATTGTGGTGGTGGTTTAAGCTGTGGAACATTGTCGGCAATAGTGGTGGTGGTTTTGGCGGTGGAACATGTAGGCTAGAGTGGTGATGGTTCTGGTTTCAGAGCATTGTAGGCTATTGTGGTGGTGGTTTAAGCTGTGGAACATTGTCGGCAATAGTGGTGGTGGTTTTGGCGGTGGAACATGTAGGCTAGAGTGGTGATGGTTCTGGTTTCAGAACATTGTAGGCTATTGTGGTGGTGGTTTAAGCTGTGGAACATTGTCGGCAATAGTGGTGGTGGTTTTGGCGGTGGAACATGTAGGCTAGAGTGGTGATGGTTCTGGTTTCAGAACATTGTAGGCTATTGTGGTGGTGGTTTAAGCTGTGGAACATTGTCGGCAATAGTGGTGGTGGTTTTGGCGGTGGAGCATGTAGGCTAGAGTGGTGATGGTTCTGGTTTCAGAGCATTGTAGGCTATTGTGGTGGTGGTTTAAGCTGTGGAACATTGTCGGCAATAGTGGTGGTGGTTTTGGCGGTGGAGCATGTAGGCTAGAGTGGTGATGGTTCTGGTTTCAGAACATTGTAGGCTATTGTGGTGGTGGTTTAAGCTGTGGAACATTGTCGGCAATAGTGGTGGTGGTTTTGGCGGTGGAACATGTAGGCTAGAGTGGTGATTGTTCTGGTTTCAGAGCATTGTAGGCTATTGTGGTGGTGGTTTAAGCTGTGGAACATTGTCGGCAATAGTGGTGGTGGTTTTGGCGGTGGAACATGTAGGCTAGAGTGGTGATGGTTCTGGTTTCAGAACATTGTAGGCTATTGTGGTGGTGGTTTAAGCTGTGGAACATTGTCGGCAATAGTGGTGGTGGTTTTGGCGGTGGAGCATGTAGGCTAGAGTGGTGATGGTTCTGGTTTCAGAACATTGTAGGCTATTGTGGTGGTGGTTTAAGCTGTGGAACATTGTCGGCAATAGTGGTGGTGGTTTTGGCGGTGGAGCATGTAGGCTAGAGTGGTGATGGTTCTGGTTTCAGAACATTGTAGGCTATTGTGGTGGTGGTTTAAGCTGTGGAACATTGTCGGCAATAGTGGTGGTGGTTTTGGCGGTGGAGCATGTAGGCTAGAGTGGTGATGGTTCTGGTTTCAGAGCATTGTAGGCTATTGTGGTGGTGGTTTAAGCTGTGGAACATTGTCGGCAATAGTGGTGGTGGTTTTGGCGGTGGAACATGTAGGCTAGAGTGGTGATGGTTCTGGTTTCAGAGCATTGTAGGCTATTGTGGTGGTGGTTTAAGCTGTGGAACATTGTCGGCAATAGTGGTGGTGGTTTTGGCGGTGGAGCATGTAGGCTAGAGTGGTGATGGTTCTGGTTTCAGAACATTGTAGGCTATTGTGGTGGTGGTTTAAGCTGTGGAACATTGTCGGCAATAGTGGTGGTGGTTTTGGCGGTGGAGCATGTAGGCTAGAGTGGTGATGGTTCTGGTTTCAGAGCATTGTAGGCTATTGTGGTGGTGGTTTAAGCTGTGGAACATTGTCGGCAATAGTGGTGGTGGTTTTGGCGGTGGAGCATGTAGGCTAGAGTGGTGATGGTTCTGGTTTCAGAGCATTGTAGGCTATTGTGGTGGTGGTTTAAGCTGTGGAACATTGTCGGCAATAGTGGTGGTGGTTTTGGCGGTGGAGCATGTAGGCTAGAGTGGTGATGGTTCTGGTTTCAGAACATTGTAGGCTATTGTGGTGGTGGTTTAAGCTGTGGAACATTGTCGGCAATAGTGGTGGTGGTTTTGGCGGTGGAACATGTAGGCTAGAGTGGTGATTGTTCTGGTTTCAGAGCATTGTAGGCTATTGTGGTGGTGGTTTAAGCTGTGGAACATTGTCGGCAATAGTGGTGGTGGTTTTGGCGGTGGAACATGTAGGCTAGAGTGGTGATGGTTCTGGTTTCAGAACATTGTAGGCTATTGTGGTGGTGGTTTAAGCTGTGGAACATTGTCGGCAATAGTGGTGGTGGTTTTGGCGGTGGAGCATGTAGGCTAGAGTGGTGATGGTTCTGGTTTCAGAACATTGTAGGCTATTGTGGTGGTGGTTTAAGCTGTGGAACATTGTCGGCAATAGTGGTGGTGGTTTTGGCGGTGGAGCATGTAGGCTAGAGTGGTGATGGTTCTGGTTTCAGAGCATTGTAGGCTATTGTGGTGGTGGTTTAAGCTGTGGAACATTGTCGGCAATAGTGGTGGTGGTTTTGGCGGTGGAGCATGTAGGCTAGAGTGGTGATGGTTCTGGTTTCAGAGCATTGTAGGCCATTGTGGTGGTGGTTTAAGCTGTGGAACATTGTCGGCAATAGTGGTGGTGGTTTTGGCGGTGGAACATGTAGGCTAGAGTGGTGATGGTTCTGGTTTCAGAACATTGTAGGCTATTGTGGTGGTGGTTTAAGCTGTGGAACATTGTCGGCAATAGTGGTGGTGGTTTTGGCGGTGGAGCATGTAGGCTAGAGTGGTGATGGTTCTGGTTTCAGAACATTGTAGGCTATTGTGGTGGTGGTTTAAGCTGTGGAACATTGTCGGCAATAGTGGTGGTGGTTTTGGCGGTGGAACATGTAGGCTAGAGTGGTGATGGTTCTGGTTTCAGAACATTGTAGGCTATTGTGGTGGTGGTTTAAGCTGTGGAACATTGTCGGCAATAGTGGTGGTGGTTTTGGCGGTGGAGCATGTAGGCTAGAGTGGTGATGGTTCTGGTTTCAGAACATTGTAGGCTATTGTGGTGGTGGTTTAAGCTGTGGAACATTGTCGGCAATAGTGGTGGTGGTTTTGGCGGTGGAACATGTAGGCTAGAGTGGTGATGGTTCTGGTTTCAGAACATTGTAGGCTATTGTGGTGGTGGTTTAAGCTGTGGAACATTGTCGGCAATAGTGGTGGTGGTTTTGGCGGTGGAACATGTAGGCTAGAGTGGTGATGGTTCTGGTTTCAGAGCATTGTAGGCTATTGTGGTGGTGGTTTAAGCTGTGGAACATTGTCGGCAATAGTGGTGGTGGTTTTGGCGGTGGAACATGTAGGCTAGAGTGGTGATGGTTCTGGTTTCAGAGCATTGTAGGCTATTGTGGTGGTGGTTTAAGCTGTGGAACATTGTCGGCAATAGTGGTGGTGGTTTTGGCGGTGGAACATGTAGGCTAGAGTGGTGATGGTTCTGGTTTCAGAACATTGTAGGCTATTGTGGTGGTGGTTTAAGCTGTGGAACATTGTCGGCAATAGTGGTGGTGGTTTTGGCGGTGGAGCATGTAGGCTAGAGTGGTGATGGTTCTGGTTTCAGAACATTGTAGGCTATTGTGGTGGTGGTTTAAGCTGTGGAACATTGTCGGCAATAGTGGTGGTGGTTTTGGCGGTGGAACATGTAGGCTAGAATGGTGATGGTTCTGGTTTCAGAACATTGTAGGCTATTGTGGTGGTGGTTTAAGCTGTGGAACATTGTCGGCAATAGTGGTGGTGGTTTTGGCGGTGGAACATGTAGGCTAGAGTGGTGATGGTTCTGGTTTCAGAGCATTGTAGGCTATTGTGGTGGTGGTTTAAGCTGTGGAACATTGTCGGCAATAGTGGTGGTGGTTTTGGCGGTGGAACATGTAGGCTAGAGTGGTGATGGTTCTGGTTTCAGAGCATTGTAGGCTATTGTGGTGGTGGTTTAAGCTGTGGAACATTGTCGGCAATAGTGGTGGTGGTTTTGGCGGTGGAACATGTAGGCTAGAGTGGTGATGGTTCTGGTTTCAGAGCATTGTAGGCTATTGTGGTGGTGGTTTAAGCTGTGGAACATTGTCGGCAATAGTGGTGGTGGTTTTGGCGGTGGAACATGTAGGCTAGAGTGGTGATGGTTCTGGTTTCAGAACATTGTAGGCTATTGTGGTGGTGGTTTAAGCTGTGGAACATTGTCGGCAATAGTGGTGGTGGTTTTGGCGGTGGAGCATGTAGGCTAGAGTGGTGATGGTTCTGGTTTCAGAACATTGTAGGCTATTGTGGTGGTGGTTTAAGCTGTGGAACAATGTCGGCAATAGTGGTGGTGGTTTTGGCGGTGGAACATGTAGGCTAGAGTGGTGATTGTTCTGGTTTCAGAACATTGTAGGCTATTGTGGTGGTGGTTTAAGCTGTGGAACATTGTCGGCAATAGTGGTGGTGGTTTTGGCGGTGGAGCATGTAGGCTAGAGTGGTGATTGTTCTGGTTTCAGAACATTGTAGGCTATTGTGGTGGTGGTTTAAGCTGTGGAACATTGTCGGCAATAGTGGTGGTGGTTTTGGCGGTGGAACATGTAGGCTAGAGTGGTGATGGTTCTGGTTTCAGAACATTGTAGGCTATTGTGGTGGTGGTTTAAGCTGTGGAACATTGTCGGCAATAGTGGTGGTGGTTTTGGCGGTGGAACATGTAGGCTAGAGTGGTGATTGTTCTGGTTTCAGAGCATTGTAGGCTATTGTGGTGGTGGTTTAAGCTGTGGAACATTGTCGGCAATAGTGGTGGTGGTTTTGGCGGTGGAACATGTAGGCTAGAGTGGTGATGGTTCTGGTTTCAGAGCATTGTAGGCTATTGTGGTGGTGGTTTAAGCTGTGGAACATTGTCGGCAATAGTGGTGGTGGTTTTGGCGGTGGAACATGTAGGCTAGAGTGGTGATGGTTCTGGTTTCAGAACATTGTAGGCTATTGTGGTGGTGGTTTAAGCTGTGGAACATTGTCGGCAATAGTGGTGGTGGTTTTGGCGGTGGAGCATGTAGGCTAGAGTGGTGATGGTTCTGGTTTCAAAACATTGTAGGCTATTGTGGTGGTGGTTTAAGCTGTGGAACATTGTCGGCAATAGTGGTGGTGGTTTTGGCGGTGGAGCATGTAGGCTAGAGTGGTGATGGTTCTGGTTTCAGAACATTGTAGGCTATTGTGGTGGTGGTTTAAGCTGTGGAACATTGTCGGCAATAGTGGTGGTGGTTTTGGCGGTGGAGCATGTAGGCTAGAGTGGTGATGGTTCTGGTTTCAGAGCATTGTAGGCTATTGTGGTGGTGGTTTAAGCTGTGGAACATTGTCGGCAATAGTGGTGGTGGTTTTGGCGGTGGAACATGTAGGCTAGAGTGGTGATGGTTCTGGTTTCAGAGCATTGTAGGCTATTGTGGTGGTGGTTTAAGCTGTGGAACATTGTCGGCAATAGTGGTGGTGGTTTTGGCGGTGGAGCATGTAGGCTAGAGTGGTGATGGTTCTGGTTTCAGAGCATTGTAGGCTATTGTGGTGGTGGTTTAAGCTGTGGAACATTGTCGGCAATAGTGGTGGTGGTTTTGGCGGTGGAACATGTAGGCTAGAGTGGTGATGGTTCTGGTTTCAGAGCATTGTAGGCTATTGTGGTGGTGGGTTAAGCTGTGGAACATTGTCGGCAATAGTGGTGGTGGTTTTGGCGGTGGAGCATGTAGGCTAGAGTGGTGATGGTTCTGGTTTCAGAACATTGTAGGCTATTGTGGTGGTGGTTTAAGCTGTGGAACATTGTCGGCAATAGTGGTGGTGGTTTTGGCGGTGGAGCATGTAGGCTAGAGTGGTGATGGTTCTGGTTTCAGAACATTGTAGGCTATTGTGGTGGTGGTTTAAGCTGTGGAACATTGTCGGCAATAGTGGTGGTGGTTTTGGCGGTGGAGCATGTAGGCTAGAGTGGTGATGGTTCTGGTTTCAGAGCATTGTAGGCTATTGTGGTGGTGGTTTAAGCTGTGGAACATTGTCGGCAATAGTGGTGGTGGTTTTGGCGGTGGAGCATGTAGGCTAGAGTGGTGATGGTTCTGGTTTCAGAACATTGTAGGCTATTGTGGTGGTGGTTTAAGCTGTGGAACATTGTCGGCAATAGTGGTGGTGGTTTTGGCGGTGGAACATGTAGGCTAGAGTGGTGATTGTTCTGGTTTCAGAGCATTGTAGGCTATTGTGGTGGTGGTTTAAGCTGTGGAACATTGTCGGCAATAGTGGTGGTGGTTTTGGCGGTGGAACATGTAGGCTAGAGTGGTGATGGTTCTTGTTTCAGAACATTGTAGGCTATTTTGGTGGTGGTTTAAGCTGTGGAACATTGTCGGCAATAGTGGTGGTGGTTTTGGCGGTGGAGCATGTAGGCTAGAGTGGTGATGGTTCTGGTTTCAGAACATTGTAGGCTATTGTGGTGGTGGTTTAAGCTGTGGAACATTGTCGGCAATAGTGGTGGTGGTTTTGGCGGTGGAGCATGTAGGCTAGAGTGGTGATGGTTCTGGTTTCAGAGCATTGTAGGCTATTGTGGTGGTGGTTTAAGCTGTGGAACATTGTCGGCAATAGTGGTGGTGGTTTTGGCGGTGGAGCATGTAGGCTAGAGTGGTGATGGTTCTGGTTTCAGAGCATTGTAGGCTATTGTGGTGGTGGTTTAAGCTGTGGAACATTGTCGGCAATAGTGGTGGTGGTTTTGGCGGTGGAACATGTAGGCTAGAGTGGTGATGGTTCTGGTTTCAGAACATTGTAGGCTATTGTGGTGGTGGTTTAAGCTGTGGAACATTGTCGGCAATAGTGGTGGTGGTTTTGGCGGTGGAGCATGTAGGCTAGAGTGGTGATGGTTCTGGTTTCAGAACATTGTAGGCTATTGTGGTGGTGGTTTAAGCTGTGGAACATTGTCGGCAATAGTGGTGGTGGTTTTGGCGGTGGAACATGTAGGCTAGAGTGGTGATGGTTCTGGTTTCAGAACATTGTAGGCTATAGTGGTGGTGGTTTAAGCTGTGGAACATTGTCGGCAATAGTGGTGGTGGTTTTGGCGGTGGAGCATGTAGGCTAGAGTGGTGATGGTTCTGGTTTCAGAACATTGTAGGCTATTGTGGTGGTGGTTTAAGCTGTGGAACATTGTCGGCAATAGTGGTGGTGGTTTTGGCGGTGGAACATGTAGGCTAGAGTGGTGATGGTTCTGGTTTCAGAACATTGTAGGCTATTGTGGTGGTGGTTTAAGCTGTGGAACATTGTCGGCAATAGTGGTGGTGGTTTTGGCGGTGGAACATGTAGGCTAGAGTGGTGATGGTTCTGGTTTCAGAGCATTGTAGGCTATTGTGGTGGTGGTTTAAGCTGTGGAACATTGTCGGCAATAGTGGTGGTGGTTTTGGCGGTGGAACATGTAGGCTAGAGTGGTGATGGTTCTGGTTTCAGAGCATTGTAGGCTATTGTGGTGGTGGTTTAAGCTGTGGAACATTGTCGGCAATAGTGGTGGTGGTTTTGGCGGTGGAACATGTAGGCTAGAGTGGTGATGGTTCTGGTTTCAGAACATTGTAGGCTATTGTGGTGGTGGTTTAAGCTGTGGAACATTGTCGGCAATAGTGGTGGTGGTTTTGGCGGTGGAGCATGTAGGCTAGAGTGGTGATGGTTCTGGTTTCAGAACATTGTAGGCTATTGTGGTGGTGGTTTAAGCTGTGGAACATTGTCGGCAATAGTGGTGGTGGTTTTGGCGGTGGAACATGTAGGCTAGAGTGGTGATGGTTCTGGTTTCAGAACATTGTAGGCTATTGTGGTGGTGGTTTAAGCTGTGGAACATTGTCGGCAATAGTGGTGGTGGTTTTGGCGGTGGAACATGTAGGCTAGAGTGGTGATGGTTCTGGTTTCAGAGCATTGTAGGCTATTGTGGTGGTGGTTTAAGCTGTGGAACATTGTCGGCAATAGTGGTGGTGGTTTTGGCG
This sequence comes from Gonocerus acuteangulatus, assembly GCA_946811695.1. NCBI lineage: Eukaryota > Metazoa > Arthropoda > Insecta > Hemiptera > Coreidae > Gonocerus > Gonocerus acuteangulatus. The sequence continues at coordinate 107,855,911 of OX328125.1, read as the reverse complement.
GTGGAACATGTAGGCTAGAGTGGTGATGGTTCTGGTTTCAGAGCATTGTAGGCTATTGTGGTGGTGGTTTAAGCTGTGGAACATTGTCGGCAATAGTGGTGGTGGTTTTGGCGGTGGAACATGTAGGCTAGAGTGGTGATGGTTCTGGTTTCAGAGCATTGTAGGCTATTGTGGTGGTGGTTTAAGCTGTGGAACATTGTCGGCAATAGTGGTGGTGGTTTTGGCGGTGGAACATGTAGGCTAGAGTGGTGATGGTTCTTGTTTCAGAACATTGTAGGCTATTTTGGTGGTGGTTTAAGCTGTGGAACATTGTCGGCAATAGTGGTGGTGGTTTTGGCGGTGGAGCATGTAGGCTAGAGTGGTGATGGTTCTGGTTTCAGAACATTGTAGGCTATTGTGGTGGTGGTTTAAGCTGTGGAACATTGTCGGCAATAGTGGTGGTGGTTTTGGCGGTGGAGCATGTAGGCTAGAGTGGTGATGGTTCTGGTTTCAGAGCATTGTAGGCTATTGTGGTGGTGGTTTAAGCTGTGGAACATTGTCGGCAATAGTGGTGGTGGTTTTGGCGGTGGAGCATGTAGGCTAGAGTGGTGATGGTTCTGGTTTCAGAGCATTGTAGGCTATTGTGGTGGTGGTTTAAGCTGTGGAACATTGTCGGCAATAGTGGTGGTGGTTTTGGCGGTGGAACATGTAGGCTAGAGTGGTGATGGTTCTGGTTTCAGAACATTGTAGGCTATTGTGGTGGTGGTTTAAGCTGTGGAACATTGTCGGCAATAGTGGTGGTGGTTTTGGCGGTGGAGCATGTAGGCTAGAGTGGTGATGGTTCTGGTTTCAGAACATTGTAGGCTATTGTGGTGGTGGTTTAAGCTGTGGAACATTGTCGGCAATAGTGGTGGTGGTTTTGGCGGTGGAACATGTAGGCTAGAGTGGTGATGGTTCTGGTTTCAGAACATTGTAGGCTATAGTGGTGGTGGTTTAAGCTGTGGAACATTGTCGGCAATAGTGGTGGTGGTTTTGGCGGTGGAGCATGTAGGCTAGAGTGGTGATGGTTCTGGTTTCAGAACATTGTAGGCTATTGTGGTGGTGGTTTAAGCTGTGGAACATTGTCGGCAATAGTGGTGGTGGTTTTGGCGGTGGAACATGTAGGCTAGAGTGGTGATGGTTCTGGTTTCAGAACATTGTAGGCTATTGTGGTGGTGGTTTAAGCTGTGGAACATTGTCGGCAATAGTGGTGGTGGTTTTGGCGGTGGAACATGTAGGCTAGAGTGGTGATGGTTCTGGTTTCAGAGCATTGTAGGCTATTGTGGTGGTGGTTTAAGCTGTGGAACATTGTCGGCAATAGTGGTGGTGGTTTTGGCGGTGGAACATGTAGGCTAGAGTGGTGATGGTTCTGGTTTCAGAGCATTGTAGGCTATTGTGGTGGTGGTTTAAGCTGTGGAACATTGTCGGCAATAGTGGTGGTGGTTTTGGCGGTGGAACATGTAGGCTAGAGTGGTGATGGTTCTGGTTTCAGAACATTGTAGGCTATAGTGGTGGTGGTTTAAGCTGTGGAACATTGTCGGCAATAGTGGTGGTGGTTTTGGCGGTGGAGCATGTAGGCTAGAGTGGTGATGGTTCTGGTTTCAGAACATTGTAGGCTATTGTGGTGGTGGTTTAAGCTGTGGAACATTGTCGGCAATAGTGGTGGTGGTTTTGGCGGTGGAACATGTAGGCTAGAGTGGTGATGGTTCTGGTTTCAGAACATTGTAGGCTATTGTGGTGGTGGTTTAAGCTGTGGAACATTGTCGGCAATAGTGGTGGTGGTTTTGGCGGTGGAACATGTAGGCTAGAGTGGTGATGGTTCTGGTTTCAGAGCATTGTAGGCTATTGTGGTGGTGGTTTAAGCTGTGGAACATTGTCGGCAATAGTGGTGGTGGTTTTGGCGGTGGAACATGTAGGCTAGAGTGGTGATGGTTCTGGTTTCAGAGCATTGTAGGCTATTGTGGTGGTGGTTTAAGCTGTGGAACATTGTCGGCAATAGTGGTGGTGGTTTTGGCGGTGGAACATGTAGGCTAGAGTGGTGATGGTTCTGGTTTCAGAACATTGTAGGCTATTGTGGTGGTGGTTTAAGCTGTGGAACATTGTCGGCAATAGTGGTGGTGGTTTTGGCGGTGGAGCATGTAGGCTAGAGTGGTGATGGTTCTGGTTTCAGAACATTGTAGGCTATTGTGGTGGTGGTTTAAGCTGTGGAACATTGTCGGCAATAGTGGTGGTGGTTTTGGCGGTGGAACATGTAGGCTAGAGTGGTGATGGTTCTGGTTTCAGAACATTGTAGGCTATTGTGGTGGTGGTTTAAGCTGTGGAACATTGTCGGCAATAGTGGTGGTGGTTTTGGCGGTGGAACATGTAGGCTAGAGTGGTGATGGTTCTGGTTTCAGAGCATTGTAGGCTATTGTGGTGGTGGTTTAAGCTGTGGAACATTGTCGGCAATAGTGGTGGTGGTTTTGGCGGTGGAACATGTAGGCTAGAGTGGTGATGGTTCTGGTTTCAGAGCATTGTAGGCTATTGTGGTGGTGGTTTAAGCTGTGGAACATTGTCGGCAATAGTGGTGGTGGTTTTGGCGGTGGAACATGTAGGCTAGAGTGGTGATGGTTCTGGTTTCAGAGCATTGTAGGCTATTGTGGTGGTGGTTTAAGCTGTGGAACATTGTCGGCAATAGTGGTGGTGGTTTTGGCGGTGGAACATGTAGGCTAGAGTGGTGATGGTTCTGGTTTCAGAACATTGTAGGCTATTGTGGTGGTGGTTTAAGCTGTGGAACATTGTCGGCAATAGTGGTGGTGGTTTTGGCGGTGGAGCATGTAGGCTAGAGTGGTGATGGTTCTGGTTTCAGAACATTGTAGGCTATTGTGGTGGTGGTTTAAGCTGTGGAACATTGTCGGCAATAGTGGTGGTGGTTTTGGCGGTGGAGCATGTAGGCTAGAGTGGTGATGGTTCTGGTTTCAGAACATTGTAGGCTATTGTGGTGGTGGTTTAAGCTGTGGAACATTGTCGGCAATAGTGGTGGTGGTTTTGGCGGTGGAGCATGTAGGCTAGAGTGGTGATGGTTCTGGTTTCAGAACATTGTAGGCTATTGTGGTGGTGGTTTAAGCTGTGGAACATTGTCGGCAATAGTGGTGGTGGTTTTGGCGGTGGAACATGTAGGCTAGAGTGGTGATTGTTCTGGTTTCAGAACATTGTAGGCTATTGTGGTGGTGGTTTAAGCTGTGGAACATTGTCGGCAATAGTGGTGGTGGTTTTGGCGGTGGAACATGTAGGCTAGAGTGGTGATTGTTCTGGTTTCAGAACATTGTAGGCTATTGTGGTGGTGGTTTAAGCTGTGGAACATTGTCGGCAATAGTGGTGGTGGTTTTGGCGGTGGAACATGTAGGCTAGAGTGGTGATGGTTCTGGTTTCAGAACATTGTAGGCTATTGTGGTGGTGGTTTAAGCTGTGGAACATTGTCGGCAATAGTGGTGGTGGTTTTGGCGGTGGAACATGTAGGCTAGAGTGGTGATTGTTCTGGTTTCAGAGCATTGTAGGCTATTGTGGTGGTGGTTTAAGCTGTGGAACATTGTCGGCAATAGTGGTGGTGGTTTTGGCGGTGGAACATGTAGGCTAGAGTGGTGATGGTTCTGGTTTCAGAGCATTGTAGGCTATTGTGGTGGTGGTTTAAGCTGTGGAACATTGTCGGCAATAGTGGTGGTGGTTTTGGCGGTGGAACATGTAGGCTAGAGTGGTGATGGTTCTGGTTTCAGAGCATTGTAGGCTATTGTGGTGGTGGTTTAAGCTGTGGAACATTGTCGGCAATAGTGGTGGTGGTTTTGGCGGTGGAACATGTAGGCTAGAGTGGTGATGGTTCTGGTTTCAGAACATTGTAGGCTATTGTGGTGGTGGTTTAAGCTGTGGAACATTGTCGGCAATAGTGGTGGTGGTTTTGGCGGTGGAACATGTAGGCTAGAGTGGTGATGGTTCTGGTTTTAGAACATTGTAGGCTATTGTGGTGGTGGTTTAAGCTGTGGAACATTGTCGGCAATAGTGGTGGTGGTTTTGGCGGTGGAACATGTAGGCTAGAGTGGTGATGGTTCTGGTTTCAGAACATTGTAGGCTATTGTGGTGGTGGTTTAAGCTGTGGAACATTGTCGGCAATAGTGGTGGTGGTTTTGGCGGTGGAACATGTAGGCTAGAGTGGTGATGGTTCTGGTTTCAGAACATTGTAGGCTATTGTGGTGGTGGTTTAAGCTGTGGAACATTGTCGGCAATAGTGGTGGTGGTTTTGGCGGTGGAACATGTAGGCTAGAGTGGTGATGGTTCTGGTTTCAGAACATTGTAGGCTATTGTGGTGGTGGTTTAAGCTGTGGAACATTGTCGGCAATAGTGGTGGTGGTTTTGGCGGTGGAACATGTAGGCTAGAGTGGTGATGGTTCTGGTTTCAGAACATTGTAGGCTATTGTGGTGGTGGTTTAAGCTGTGGAACATTGTCGGCAATAGTGGTGGTGGTTTTGGCGGTGGAACATGTAGGCTAGAGTGGTGATGGTTCTGGTTTCAGAACATTGTAGGCTATTGTGGTGGTGGTTTAAGCTGTGGAACATTGTCGGCAATAGTGGTGGTGGTTTTGGCGGTGGAACATGTAGGCTAGAGTGGTGATGGTTCTGGTTTCAGAACATTGTAGGCTATTGTGGTGGTGGTTTAAGCTGTGGAACATTGTCGGCAATAGTGGTGGTGGTTTTGGCGGTGGAGCATGTAGGCTAGAGTGGTGATGGTTCTGGTTTCAGAACATTGTAGGCTATTGTGGTGGTGGTTTAAGCTGTGGAACATTGTCGGCAATAGTGGTGGTGGTTTTGGCGGTGGAACATGTAGGCTAGAGTGGTGATGGTTCTGGTTTCAGAACATTGTAGGCTATTGTGGTGGTGGTTTAAGCTGTGGAACATTGTCGGCAATAGTGGTGGTGGTTTTGGCGGTGGAGCATGTAGGCTAGAGTGGTGATGGTTCTGGTTTCAGAACATTGTAGGCTATTGTGGTGGTGGTTTAAGCTGTGGAACATTGTCGGCAATAGTGGTGGTGGTTTTGGCGGTGGAACATGTAGGCTAGAGTGGTGATGGTTCTGGTTTCAGAACATTGTAGGCTATTGTGGTGGTGGTTTAAGCTGTGGAACATTGTCGGCAATAGTGGTGGTGGTTTTGGCGGTGGAACATGTAGGCTAGAGTGGTGATGGTTCTGGTTTCAGAGCATTGTAGGCTATTGTGGTGGTGGTTTAAGCTGTGGAACATTGTCGGCAATAGTGGTGGTGGTTTTGGCGGTGGAACATGTAGGCTAGAGTGGTGATGGTTCTGGTTTCAGAGCATTGTAGGCTATTGTGGTGGTGGTTTAAGCTGTGGAACATTGTCGGCAATAGTGGTGGTGGTTTTGGCGGTGGAACATGTAGGCTAGAGTGGTGATGGTTCTGGTTTCAGAACATTGTAGGCTATTGTGGTGGTGGTTTAAGCTGTGGAACATTGTCGGCAATAGTGGTGGTGGTTTTGGCGGTGGAGCATGTAGGCTAGAGTGGTGATGGTTCTGGTTTCAGAACATTGTAGGCTATTGTGGTGGTGGTTTAAGCTGTGGAACATTGTCGGCAATAGTGGTGGTGGTTTTGGCGGTGGAACATGTAGGCTAGAGTGGTGATGGTTCTGGTTTCAGAACATTGTAGGCTATTGTGGTGGTGGTTTAAGCTGTGGAACATTGTCGGCAATAGTGGTGGTGGTTTTGGCGGTGGAACATGTAGGCTAGAGTGGTGATGGTTCTGGTTTCAGAGCATTGTAGGCTATTGTGGTGGTGGTTTAAGCTGTGGAACATTGTCGGCAATAGTGGTGGTGGTTTTGGCGGTGGAACATGTAGGCTAGAGTGGTGATGGTTCTGGTTTCAGAGCATTGTAGGCTATTGTGGTGGTGGTTTAAGCTGTGGAACATTGTCGGCAATAGTGGTGGTGGTTTTGGCGGTGGAACATGTAGGCTAGAGTGGTGATGGTTCTGGTTTCAGAGCATTGTAGGCTATTGTGGTGGTGGTTTAAGCTGTGGAACATTGTCGGCAATCGTGGTGGTGGTTTTGGCGGTGGAACATGTAGGCTAGAGTGGTGATGGTTCTGGTTTCAGAACATTGTAGGCTATTGTGGTGGTGGTTTAAGCTGTGGAACATTGTCGGCAATAGTGGTGGTGGTTTTGGCGGTGGAGCATGTAGGCTAGAGTGGTGATGGTTCTGGTTTCAGAACATTGTAGGCTATTGTGGTGGTGGTTTAAGCTGTGGAACATTGTCGGCAATAGTGGTGGTGGTTTTGGCGGTGGAGCATGTAGGCTAGAGTGGTGATGGTTCTGGTTTCAGAACATTGTAGGCTATTGTGGTGGTGGTTTAAGCTGTGGAACATTGTCGGCAATAGTGGTGGTGGTTTTGGCGGTGGAGCATGTAGGCTAGAGTGGTGATGGTTCTGGTTTCAGAACATTGTAGGCTATTGTGGTGGTGGTTTAAGCTGTGGAACATTGTCGGCAATAGTGGTGGTGGTTTTGGCGGTGGAACATGTAGGCTAGAGTGGTGATTGTTCTGGTTTCAGAACATTGTAGGCTATTGTGGTGGTGGTTTAAGCTGTGGAACATTGTCGGCAATAGTGGTGGTGGTTTTGGCGGTGGAGCATGTAGGCTAGAGTGGTGATTGTTCTGGTTTCAGAACATTGTAGGCTATTGTGGTGGTGGTTTAAGCTGTGGAACATTGTCGGCAATAGTGGTGGTGGTTTTGGCGGTGGAACATGTAGGCTAGAGTGGTGATGGTTCTGGTTTCAGAACATTGTAGGCTATTGTGGTGGTGGTTTAAGCTGTGGAACATTGTCGGCAATAGTGGTGGTGGTTTTGGCGGTGGAACATGTAGGCTAGAGTGGTGATTGTTCTGGTTTCAGAGCATTGTAGGCTATTGTGGTGGTGGTTTAAGCTGTGGAACATTGTCGGCAATAGTGGTGGTGGTTTTGGCGGTGGAGCATGTAGGCTAGAGTGGTGATGGTTCTGGTTTCAGAGCATTGTAGGCTATTGTGGTGGTGGTTTAAGCTGTGGAACATTGTCGGCAATAGTGGTGGTGGTTTTGGCGGTGGAACATGTAGGCTAGAGTGGTGATGGTTCTGGTTTCAGAACATTGTAGGCTATTGTGGTGGTGGTTTAAGCTGTGGAACATTGTCGGCAATAGTGGTGGTGGTTTTGGCGGTGGAGCATGTAGGCTAGAGTGGTGATTGTTCTGGTTTCAGAACATTGTAGGCTATTGTGGTGGTGGTTTAAGCTGTGGAACATTGTCGGCAATAGTGGTGGTGGTTTTGGCGGTGGAGCATGTAGGCTAGAGTGGTGATTGTTCTGGTTTCAGAACATTGTAGGCTATTGTGGTGGTGGTTTAAGCTGTGGAACATTGTCGGCAATAGTGGTGGTGGTTTTGGCGGTGGAACATGTAGGCTAGAGTGGTGATTGTTCTGGTTTCAGAGCATTGTAGGCTATTGTGGTGGTGGTTTAAGCTGTGGAACTTTGTCGGCAATAGTGGTGGTGGTTTTGGCGGTGGAGCATGTAGGCTAGAGTGGTGATGGTTCTGGTTTCAGAACATTGTAGGCTATTGTGGTGGTGGTTTAAGCTGTGGAACATTGTCGGCAATAGTGGTGGTGGTTTTGGCGGTGGAACATGTAGGCTAGAGTGGTGATGGTTCTGGTTTCAGAACATTGTAGGCTATTGTGGTGGTGGTTTAAGCTGTGGAACATTGTCGGCAATAGTGGTGGTGGTTTTGGCGGTGGAACATGTAGGCTAGAGTGAAATGAAATGAAATGAAATGAAATGAAAAGTTTTATTCTTATTCCGGGACAGAAGTCCCACAGGAATAATTTTGAAATTACAAAATAATTTTGAATTTTACGTATAAACTCTAAAACTTATAAATGCTATCAGTATCAATATATAGTGTACAGCTTCAATATAGACTAGGTGTTGGGTAAAACTTGGAGGGATAGAAGGTGGTGGAAGAGTCGGGATTTAAAGGTTTCTAGGTTGGTAGAATGGCGGACAAACGAAGGCAAGGAATTCCATAGCGAGGTGGCACGGGTGACGAATGATTTTTCGAATATTGCTGTTCGGTGGGAAGGAATATAGAGATCGGAAGGACGAGATCGGGTGTTACGGGAGTGAACCGAGGATTTAAATTTAAGAAGTTGAAAAATATAAGAAGGTCTACGGGATTGAATTACTTGGTAAAGGACTGAGCCGAGGAAGTACTGACGACGATAAAGAGGGAATAGCCAATTTAGCTCCTGGTAGAAATGTGATATGTGGGAGTCTCTGGGGATCCCGAGGATAAAACGAATGAAACAGTTCATGAGGCGTTTGAGTTTTGCCTCGAGATCGCCAGAAAGTCCACCGTACACCAAACAACCATAGTCAAACTGGGGGAATAATAGGGAAGTTACGAGGAGTTGACGGGTCTTTGTTGGCAGGAGATGGCGGGAGAGGTTGAGCTGTCTAAGGATAAATATGGACCGACGGGAAATTTGGGAAATATGATTTTTCCAGGAAAGGTTCTGATCAAATATGATCCCAAGATTTTTAACTGATTTACAATATTTTATAGGGATGCTGTTAAGGTAAAGGGCTGGAAAAGGAGAAGTAGAACTTATGAGGGATTGGGAGCCTATAACAATGGCTTTTGATTTGTCTGGATTTAGGGAAAGCTTATTAGCTGCGGCCCAAGCATTGATGTTATTAAGATCTACTTGCAGCTTGTCTACAGCAACTCGTAGCAAAGAGGGCTTAAAGGATAGGTAGATTTGGGTATCGTCGGCGTAAAGGTGAAACTTGGAATGAACTATGGAAAGAGGAAGATCATTGATGTAAACAGAAAATAGAGTTGGGGATAACGAGGAGCCCTGGGGTACACCACGGGAAAGAGGAAGAGGGCTAGAAGGATTGCTGTCGGGGATGACCACGTATTGGGATCGATTGGATAGAAAGGATTGGAACCAGCTAATGGCACTGTTGGAAAAGGAAAGAGATTGGAGTTTGGTGAGGAGGATTTGATGGTCTACGGTATCAAATGCTTTTGAAAAATCTAGGAGAACTAGAATAGTGAGCTGTTGGTTATCTATGGCAGTTTGAATGTCATGGGTGATTTTTAGGAGCGCTGATTGAGTGGAGTATGACGGACGGATTGGTGATGGTTCTGGTTTCAGAACATTGTAGGCTATTGTGGTGGTGGTTTGGGCGGTTGAACATTGTAAACCATCCTGATGGTAGTTCTGGTGGTGGACCGTTGTAAGCTATTGTGGTGGTGGTTCTGGCGGTGGAATATTGTTGTTTTTTGCGGAGTAATATTCTAAGACATGGTTATGATTGTTTTGGCAGCGGAATAATGTAGGCCTAGGTGGTGGCTCTGGATGGACTTATTTTAGTGGTTAACGAAGTCGTCCATTTATTTATTATTGGGATGCCATTTATTTAAAATTGTGCTAACTGTAGTGTTAACAGACACATATTTTTAAATCATACATCTTTCATGTGTGCAAACTCCATATTTACATTTTATCGTGCCAACATATATATATTTAGGCGGCGGTTATGTAGGGACGAATGAATAATTATGAAGATTAGAAATATTTTTAGAAACCTCAATAGGTAAAATCCCTTGGAATGCAGTAAAATGAATTATTAACAAATAAAGAATTTGCAATAGTAATTAGCATTTTGTAGGTAATTTGATGTTACCTTCCCGGGAAGTTGTAATTGTGCCGGTGGAAATATTGAAGAGAATAAAGGAGATCAAACAGCGAGCTGGAGAGCGCGGGCAAATAAAGGCGAGACAATATTTGGCGGGAAATCCACAGAATGGCGCTATTGGAAAATTGGGGAGAACGTGTTAATAACAGTATTTGCTTCGGACTTTATTAGAAATCGATGAATGGAAAAAAATGGACGAGAAATAAGGTGTAAAAACAAGGCGAGAGAAAAAATGAACCTTATAAGGTTCTTTCAGGAGCCCCTCAAGGAGCAATAATCAGCACATTCTGGAAGGACACAAACAGAAAAGCCTTTCACACAGGAGCTGCATAGCTAAACACATTCTTAACCAAGGTGGTCAGTAAACGCTTTATCGCTGAGGATGCGCTTAATCCTAGATAATAACCCTTGGTCGTTTCGACGAATACTCCTCGGATTTGTAATTTTACTGCGATGAGCGATCACTGCAGACGGCTAATCTTCCAGGTATTTCCAGGTACTAGTCTATTACCTACATGCAGCAGGAAGAACAAGATCGCCCGTGCTTCCGGAAGTAAGATAACCTTATCATTCTAAATGTAGATCGTCAAAGACCTAAATGCCAACGGCCAGAGCCACGTTGAATGCACCGGTTCCCGTAGATCAACAAAGCTATGCAACGTCAGGCGTGGTCAGAACCTGAATGGGTGACCGACCACGTGCTGTTGGTCAGTAAAAAAAACTGACATTTCATACGGTACAGCCTGATAAGAGACAAAAAGAGAGCGAAAGGTCTACTTGTAGTTGAGTATTTGGAATGAAAAAGATGCGCAAGAGCGCGGTGTTACCAAGTAGCGAGGGGAGGACATGGACTCATCAAGTGCCTGGATAATGAGTGTTTGGTGCTGGTGAAGGGGCTGGGATCCGATAAGCAGGAGAGAGATGGAGCGTGAAGGAGATAGCGTCTTAGCTGACATCCGCTAGATAGTGCTAGTGTCGCCTGCACAAACACTGAGGTTATCTACCGCCTACCTCTTTGCATTCACTTTATAACCTTATTCTCATGTAGCCTAACAGCTCTAGGCTTTATCCTTTATAAAATTACTTTTCGCGTATAACTCTCGCCTTGGGGATTGGCTTTGAGACTGAAGCGAAAAATCGTAAGAAAATGAAATTCAGACTTTGGTATTTCGATAGTACGAAAATGAGAACATTCAATTGCCATTTTAACACTTTCACTGCGGGTGTCCTTCCAGAAGGACTCTAGCGATCCTACCCGCTTACGAGTATCCCATCGGAAGGACAATACTCCATCACTTTTCTCTTTAAAATATGGAGGGGAATCACTTTTAGAGCCGCTGCAGCGAAAGTGCTGTTTTTGGGCTTTCCTTCCTTCCAGTTTCTTGTTGAAGCTCCGTTGCTATGGGATCCTGGCGTAGTTTTTGGGCAATTTTTCTTTAGTCCCACTACAACAGCAGTTTAGGACGCCCAGTTTTCTATTCACTTTCCAATCTTCTGACCTCTTTCAATAATTCTTTTTATGGTTTTCGACAGCATTGAAATAGGTTTACTGGTCTATTGGATGATTTTTTTTTTTTAATTTAAAGTCCTTATCCCGCACAGAACTACAGGACTGTAAAATAGCTTAAGGCACATATGTATGACAGGAGGAAACGCGCTAAGACCTTTTGAGAAATAAATTATATATTTGGTCTGTGTAAGAGCAGGGGGGAGGGAGGGGAACGGAGGACTGAAATGCCAACGGACGATGGTGAAAATATTCGCCAGCTGATCGGGGAAAATATTTGCCAGCTGATAGGGGAAAATATTCGCCAGCTGATCGGGAATGCCAATTTCTCCAGGATCTCGACCCCGTACAGCTCACCATCCACCCTAAATGCAGTCCAAACATCCATCCTTCTTTCAAACAAAAAAAGCAAAATTACCGCTGCCTCTATGACCGGAATGCTACGAAAATGGACTCAGGCGAAAATGAAGTGACTCAATCTGTCTGCGTAGTTTACTTCCGCTCGTTCATAAATCAGGTTTTGTGACAAAACCTTATTTCCTTTCCTAGTTTAAAATAAACTCATATACTGCTGAGAGTAAAATGTCCGACACCCGGGAACGACGCCATCTTACCGCGTTTCCAAAAAAGGAATAAATATAGTTAATATTTTCTTCTTCTTTTTTTTTTTTTTTTTTTTTTTTTTTTTGTTTGATTTCCCAATAAAAGTGCTGGTTAACGAAATAGTTAACCAGCATATCTGTATGAGGAATATGATGGATTTATTTTTTACCTTGATACATCCTTGAAATATCGTTCAAGGAAATATCAATTGAAAAAATGGCATTGGAATACCCTATGTGGCAGTGTTGGGCATTATTCGAATAAATTATTATTCTAATGATCATTCGAATACAATTTTAGTGAATGATGAATAATTCACTGAATTATCTTATTCACACGGTACATCATGAATTATTCTCAGAATTATTCGTTATTCATTATTCTTTATTCATCATTCATTATTCATCATTCGTTATTATTTATTTCTAGTTGGTCGACTGAATAATCCTACTCAAACACACATATATATATACGTATTTCTGGCTGCCAAGATTATAATAAATCTATCGTTATTCACTAAAACATGTTTATTCTGAATGATCATTCGAATAATTTGTGAATAAAACATAAACTTTATTCACAGGATAACGAATAATGAATAAAAGTAATTATTCTTCATTCATGAATGAAATAATACATTTATTCATTAATCATTATTCATCATCTGAATAATTTTTGCCCAACCCTGCTATGTGGTAAGAGGAAATGGTAAGTACCATGGAAATTGTAAGAGCCCCATGTGAAATCACATTGCCACATGAAATTTCTAAATTTTTCGCTAATTTTCTGAATTCCATTCCGAATGTGCTAATAATCTTCTCTCGTAGCGAAATCGTTTTGTATTTTTTAAGTACGTTTTCTCTCTACACATATCGTTGATACGAATGCTTAATATCGAATGTGAAAATCGCATTTTCCATTTTCAATCTATACTGAATGCTGTTAGACGAATGATCGTTGTGGCACACTCTCGAATATTAAAGACAAGACTTTTTATCAATTACAGAAGATCAAACTAACGAATGTGCAATAAGTCTAATTAAAATATATAAGATAAAATGTATATAGAGTCATCTCTAAGGTATATAGAGTCATCTATAAGGTATATAGAGTCATCTATAAGGTATATAGAGTCATCTATAAGGTATATAGAGTCATCTATAAGGTATATAGAGTCATCTATAAGGTATATAGAGCCATCTATAAGGTATATAGAGTCATCTCTAAGGTATATAGAGTCATCTATAAGGTATATAGAGTCATCTATAAGGTATATAGAGTCATCTATAAGGTATATAGAGTCATCTATAAGGTATATAGAGTCATCTATAAGGTATATAGAGCCATCTATAAGGTATATAGAGTCATCTCTAAGGTATATAGAGTCATCTATAAGGTATATAGAGTCATCTATAAGGTATATAGAGTCATCTATAAGGTATATAGAGTCATCTATAAGGTATATAGAGCCATCTATAAGGTATATAGAGTCATCTCTAAGGTATATAGAGTCATCTATAAGGTATATAGAGTCATCTATAAGGTATATAGAGTCATCTATAAGGTATATAGAGTCATCTATAAGGTATATAGAGCCATCTATAAGGTATATAGAGTCATCTATAAGGTATATAGAGTCATCTATAAGGTATATAGAGTCATCTATAAGGTATATAGAGTCATCTATAAGGTATATAGAGTCATCTATAAGGTATATAGAGCCATCTATAAGGTATATAGAGTCATCTCTAAGGTATATAGAGTCATCTATAAGGTATATAGAGTCATCTATAAGGTATATAGAGTCATCTATAAGGTATATAGAGTCATCTATAAGGTATATAGAGTCATCTCTAAGGTATATAGAGTCATCTATAAGGTATATAGAGTCATCTCTAAGGTATATAGAGTCATCTATAAGGAATATAGAGTCATCTATAAGGTATATAGAGTCATCTCTAAGGTATATAGAGTCATCTCTAAGGTATATAGAGTCATCTCTAAGGTATATAGAGTCATCTATAAGGAATATAGAGTCATCTATAAGGTATATAGAGTCATCTCTAAGGTATATAGAGTCATCTATAAGGTATATAGAGTCATCTATAAGGTATATAGAGTCATCTCTAAGGTATATAGAGTCATCTATAAGGCATATAGAGTCATCTCTAAGGTATATAGAGTCATCTATAAGGTATATAGAGCCATCTATAAGGTATATAGAGTCATCTATATGGTATATAGAGTCATCTATAAGGTATATAGAGTCATCTATAAGGTATATAGAGTCATCTATAAGGTATATAGAGTCATCTATAAGGTATATAGAGCCATCTATAAGGTATATAGAGTCATCTCTAAGGTATATAGAGTCATCTATAAGGTATATAGAGTCATCTATAAGGTATATAGAGTCATCTATAAGGTATATAGAGTCATCTATAAGGTATATAGAGCCATCTATAAGGTATATAGAGTCATCTATAAGGTATATAGAGTCATCTATAAGGTATATAGAGTCATCTATAAGGTATATAGAGTCATCTATAAGGTATATAGAGTCATCTATAAGGTATATAGAGTCATCTCTAAGGTATATAGAGTCATCTATAAGGTATATAGAGTCATCTCTAAGGTATATAGAGTCATCTCTAAGGTATATAGAGTCATCTCTAAGGTATATAGAGTCATCTCTAAGGTATATAGAGTCATCTCTAAGGTATATAGAGTCATCTATAAGGTATATAGAGCCATCTATAAGGTATATAGAGTCATCTATAAGGTATATAGAGTCATCTATAAGGTATATAGAGTCATCTCTAAGGTATATAGAGTCATCTCTAAGGTATATAGAGTCATCTATAAGGTATATAGAGTCATCTCTAAGGCATATAGAGTCATCTATAAGGTATATAGAGTCATCTCTAAGGCATATAGAGTCATCTATAAGGTATATAGAGTCATCTCTAAGGCATATAGAGTCATCTATAAGGTATATAGAGTCATCTATAAGGTATATAGAGTCATCTATAAGGCATATAGAGTCATCTATAAGGTATATAGAGTCATCTCTAAGGCATATAGAGTCATCTATAAGGTATATAGAGTCATCTCTAAGGCATATAGAGTCATCTATAAGGTATATAGACTCATCTCTAAGGTACCAAACCACTTTTCACTTTCGATACTTTGCAATTTTATCGAGGATATTTACATTCTAAGGAACGACCAAACACCTATTACCAAATTTAATTTCACTCTACGTTTAGTTTCAAAATTATGTTTGTGGATATCTCAGTGATTCTTTTCGAAAGAATGTAACTTTAAAGACTGTAGCCATCAAAATTTTAAACTTGAAGCAAATCTTTAATGAAATTAAATGAAAAGTTTTATTCCTATTCCGGGACACAAGTCCCATAGGAATAATTTTGAAATTACAAAATAATTGTGAATTTTATATATATAAACTTAAAAACTAATAAATGCTATGAGTATGAGTATATAGTGTACAGCTTCAATATAGACTAGGGGTTGGGTATAACTTGGAGGGATAGAAGGTGGTGGAAGAGTCGGGATTTAAAGGTTTCTTATATCAATATTATATAGTTATGATCCTACCTACTAGGTACCGAATATGATTATAAAATATTGATAAGCGAGTATATACAATTAGAAACGAAAGTCTACATATACTTGGTGTATGTGACGTGTATCTTCTGTAAGGGCTTTAGATGGGGATAATTCCTCCGAAGGAAAGTAGCTATTGAGGTTGGACTCATGACGGAATTTTTGAAAAATGTCTTCAAATCTTTATCGATCCTACCTAGTAGACACCGAAAATGACCCCCGTTAAAAATTTATATATATCTATATACATATATATATATGCATATATATATATATATATATATATATATATATATATATATATATATATATGTCTGTTAACACGATAGCGGTCAGAGTTTTTGTTTTTTCGTCACGAAACTTGGTATATAGCATTCAATTAGTAAACGATTGAACGAGTTCGTTAACCACCAAAGTCGTTCCACCGGAAGGGGGGGTTTACCCCGATACTAATTTGACTATGTCAGCCGTAATATTTGTTATATTTCAACGAAACTTGGTATTCGTAGTGGTAATATAGAGAGAAAAGTGAGATATAAAAATGAACTAAATCGGTCCATTAGAAGGGACTATCCATTCGCCACTACCAGCCGTGATTTTTGGTATATTCCGACGAAACTCGGTATTCGTAGTGGTAATCCACAGGTAAATATGTGTTGTAAAAATAAACTAAATCGGTTCATTAGGAGGGGGGGGGGGGTTTACTCCGGACCCAAATTCCTAATATACTCATACCGGTCGTAATTTCTGCTGTATTGTAACGAAACGCGGTATACGTCGTGGGTAACTCATGATAAAAGAAGTGTTGTAAAAATGAGCTGAATCGGTCAATCGGAAGCGGGGGTTTAATTTGTAATATATTTCAATAGAAAAGCCCGCCAGACGTAGGTTCACAAAGCCGCCGCAAGGAGCGCTTTCTACCACTAGAGTGACTGTATCCTGTTCCTGCGTTAGATCAAAATACGATAATATGAGGATTTTGTATTTATTACGTAGTGTAATAGGTACCATGTGTAAACATAACTCTGGAAGCAAATTAATAATTGATCAGTTACTCATTACAAAATTAAAAGAGAACTATTCATGTTTTTATTTTATTTATGTAGGATATTTTAAGCAAATTGTTCTGGAAAGCAGTCTACACTACCGAAATTCTGGGGAAAGTGCTTAGCTATGCAGCTCCTGCGTGACGGACTTTTAATTAAAAGGAAATCGACCTAAGTTACTCAGAATTAAATTGTTAAAACTGTTGGAATATCATCGTAGATTGGAGAGGTTTAAGATACTTACGGTAATTGTGAGTATCTAGTTCAGTGCACGGTGTAAGAATGTCAGGGGAGATGACATCGTCCCTAACATGCCAAACTATCGAATATGAAAATCGGTCCTTTTCAAGAGAGCAAGATGAAGCTTTAATAGTGATTTTGCTCTTGTCCCGGTGCACCGCCAAGTTTTGTCAATGTCCGAGAATCGGCTGTAAGATGTAAAAAATAATGACTTATATTTTCTAGAATCTTTTATGAATTGGTTTCATTTCTACGATCAACATTCTCGACTACCGCGAACAGTGTCAAAGAACCGAGAAGTATTCTACCTGTAATCTGTGAGCAAACGCTATTTGGCTGGGCGATTTTTAAAATAAATTAAGCAGCAAAAATTCCTTTTTTATTTTAAACGGAGGGTAGAAAAACAATTTAGGTTTCCAGATTACCCACTCCCGTTATTTGGAAGCTTTAAAAAAGCCTTAAAACTGACCAATATCCTTCTAAATTTCGGGAGGGGGCTATATAAATATAAGGTATATTATATTTGGGATAATTACTGTTAAGGGCCTTTACCAAAACAATGATTTTTAGAATTATTGTCTGTTTGTCTGCATGTCTGCTGTCTGTCAGGCACTAGTGTTTAACAATCCCTAAGGGGTCAGCTTAGTGGCTCTGTCACGTTTAACAATCCTAGCAGCCTGTATTCTTGATCCCCGATGGCTATACGTCTAATATTATGTACAGGGAAGCATTAATGTAAAGTAATTTCTTTTTAAATTCCCACACAAAGGTGTTTATAATCCAAAATAAACCCTTAAAAAAAATATATCCTAAAAGTCTGCCCTTAGTCACTATCCACGCGGACGAAGTCGCGGGCACAGCTAGTATATATATATATATATATATATATATATATATATATATATATATATATAGAGAGAGAGAGAGAGAGAGAGAGAGTGAAAATTTTAACGTAGCCATTTAGTAGGATCGAAAAAGATTTGAAGAGATTTTTCAACAATTCCATCAAGAGTACAATCTCAATAGCTACTTTTATCTGGAGGAAAGTGGTGAAACTTCAGAACGGAGAAGAAGGAGGAAGAATTAGAACTTGTCGGCGAGATTAAAGGAGCAGCTATTTGCATACTGAAGTACTTTATCGCCGGCTAATAAATTGCAGAGTAATTGTTATCACAACTTTATTCTTCAACTTTCCTGATGTTTTACGGAAAACAATTTAGATTGGACGAAGCATTCAACACTAATACTGTCTGGTAGTTCTCCAAATTCTAGTAACACTTAGCAATATTTATTTATTTATTTTTTACGGATTAACAGCTTCTGGACTATTAGTTATGTCAAGGAGATGTGGTGATCTACGGTAACCGGTGAATTCAACAAGGAACAGCTGTTGGTTCTAAGCAGTTTTAAACTTACAATTGAAGCGATCGGGGTAGAATAGGGCCAAGCGACGTTTTTAACAAAACTTAGCTGCTATATTATGTGGGACTATCAGTCTATGATGCAAATGCTATCAGGCTGTACCGTATGAAATGTCAGTTTTGTTTACTTTCCGATTTAATCCTTTCCCTTTTTTATTTTATTATTTACAAACATCATTGTTATTCATATAGAATTAATGCTCATTTATTCCTATTATTTTATCAGTAACTTGCGTACTGTGTTGTGAGAACGATTCTCTGAGAAAAAAATAAAACTTAAATTATGACTTCAACGGAAATCCGTATTATTTTTCGTTATGGATTTAAGCTCGGTCATAGCGCTGCTGAGGCGTGTGTGAACATTAACACGGCGTTCGGGGAGGGAACGGTGAATCAACGAACTGTTTGCCGGTGTTTTTCCAGGTTTCGAAGTGGCAATTTTGACCTTGACAACGAGGAGCGAGTAAGGCCAGAAACCAAGCTTGACAATGACCACCTGAAAGAAAGGGTTGAAGCTTGTCCCTCAAAAAGCACAAGGGAATATGCCAAAGAACTCGGAGTAGGAGCCACGATAGTTTCAAGACATTTGAAGATATCGGCAATACTGACATTTCATACGGTACAGCCTGATACTAAAATATGACTACAAGCTCTGTATGCTACTTAATCAGTAATGTGGGGCGGTTTTATTCCCAGTGGGTAGGTAAATATAAATTGGGTATTTACCCGGGTATTTACCCACAGGGAAGGTGAATACCCAAAAAGTGGGTATTTTCAGTTTTTGAGCTTGATACAACTTCTTTGAGTGGTTTATAAGTTTTTGGTGCAATCAAAGACTGAAACTCACCCATTTGATCATAAAAACTAAATAAACAATAATACTTACCCAGTAATATTTAAAAAGAAGTTAAAAGTCGGTCCGAGTATTTATGGGAATTTACAATGTAATGCATATAAATGAATTTTCATGTTTATTTTCACATTGTAGAAGGTTATAATAATTTAAAAAAATGTCAATTATTAACGATTTAAATTTAAAAAAATTACCTATACCTGTTAGAAAAAATGAAACACTTATCAAGTGTCAAAACAGGATTTTGGTCTTTGTTAATATTATTGAAATTATGCTCATACAGCAATAACAACATTCCATTTAATTTTAAAAGGAAGTTGGTAACACTCATAAGGTATAGTAATAAGTCATTCGTTTGATGAATAAATCTCTGACCCCGAAGACTTGGATTAGGTTATCGTTATCTATGAATTTAATTTAGGCCATCTCATACTTTTATTTTGTATTGTTTATTTTTCAATTTAGAAGAGTTTCTGTATAAATATTAATAGGCCTAATCTTTTAGTATAAATATGCTTTAACGATGACTAAACTGGAAAAAAAAAACCATGTACGAAAAAGAAGACTGTCTGTTACATAGGTCTTTACATAGGTTTGTCCACCACCCTTTTCTAGACAGGATAGGGCTGATGACTTTTCTTCTTTCCAAAGAAAAGCCACCACCCCTAGTGGGAATCGAACCCACGACCCTTGGCACGGAGTGTTAAGTGCTCACGGCCACCGAGCCTCCTGTCATGAAATAAAACACTAAAAAAACAAAGTTAAAATTATGATTTCCCAACATATTATTCATGTGGTCACTTGCTATTAACGTTGTAAAATAATTGTGGCCATGTATGAACATGAAGAGAACTGCAGTCAGTAATTGTGGATGTGGTCAGTTTAGTAAAAAAAAAAAAATAAAAAAAAAAAAAAAAAACTACCTTAGCCTTAGGCTTGAACAAACTACCTTAGCCTTAGGCTTGAACAAACCACCATAGCCTTAGACTTGAACAAACTATCTTAGCCTTAGGCTTGAACAAACTACCTTAGCTTTAGGCTTGAACTAACTTTGATTAAGATAATGATCGGTGAGTAGGTAACGTAATTTGTGTTTTGAGATAATCCTAGACCAAAGTTTCAGCTGAGGCTACATTTTTGTGAATGCAGTACAGTAGTATCAAATTTAGTCAAAAAACTTGTTTTATTGATAGATAGATAGATATGGAGTTTGAGGCTCTACTGCTATGTTACTTGCGCCTTCCAATATGTTGGTTAGAAAAGGTTTAGGTTCTGTTTTATAAATGTTTGACTTAGGTATTTAATTCAATTTTGAGACGTCTGTGAGTTAGTGGGAGAGGTGTAGTTCTTTACCTGTGTGTAATGGTGTTATGTTTTTTTATACTATTGTAAATCGCTACTATATTACTAATACTGTACTATTGCATAAAATAATTAGTTACTTAAAATCTAATATGGCAATTATAATTTAAACTAAAATTATTAATTAAACTTGTTTTATTGGTAGTCAGAGTGACCATGGCAAATTTCAAGTAATAATTTATTATTGTTTTAATAGTTTCTTAGTGTTGAAACACTTCTACACTGGTGAGATCCATCACATTTTACAGTATGCGATTACTTCGAGTCGCGTTTTAGTTTATGAAATTGGGTATTTACCCTGAAGTATAAACACCCGGGTATTTCACATCACTGTACTTAATATTATTGCCCCTAACCATTTTAACTGATAGTCCCACATAATATCCAACATATAGCATATACAGCTAACGTTTGTTAAAATGCTGTTTGGCACTATTTGGCCCCGACCCCTTTAATTATAATCATCAATGTAGAGGAACTCAGGCCGAAAAGAATTAGGCCTTCTAAGGCTAAGAATCGGCCACACATGAATAACTAATGAAAAACCCACATTTCGACATTGTAACTTGTTTCTGTTAATCACAGGTTGGCAGACTCGTATTTACTTGTTAACTTGTACATTCCACGTTACAGATTAAATTAAATGGTTTTTGTTTTTTTAGGTTTTAAAAATTATTTTCACTGTATTGCATTACATTTATTAATGCCATTATTTATGTTGACTTATTTTATTATACATTTAATAATTATTAATTTTATTATTTATTTTGAGTAAATTATTTATTTGTGAATGCAGAGTATTACTCTCGTGAGAGTGATTGCTCAGTGACACTGTCGTGAGAGTGACTGTGCAGTTCTACGGTAGTGATAGTGAATCTGAAGTAGTACTGTCGTCAGACTTTATGTGCAATATCACTGTCTTGGGACAGTATTTGCAGTTCTACGGTAGTGATAGTGAAGCTGCAGCAGCACTGTCGTGAGATTGAATGTGGAGTAGTGCTGTCTTGAGAGTGTATGTGCTGTAGTGCTGTCGTGAGAGTTTATGCGCAGTAGCACTGTGATAGTGAAGCTGCAGTAGCACTGTCGTGAGAGTGAATGTGGAGTAGTGCTGTCTTGAGAGTTTATGTGCTGCAGTGCTGTCATGAAAGTGAATGTGCAGTAGCACTGTCGTGAGAGAATATGTGCAGCAGACCTGTGGTGATAGTGAAGCTGAAGTTGTACTGTCGTGAGAGTGGATTTATAGTAGTACTGTCTTGAGAGTGTATGTGCTGCAGTACCGTCGTGAGAGTCAATGTGTAGAAGGTCTGTCATGATACTGAGTCTTAAGTAATACTATCTTGAGAGTGTATGAACAGTAGCACTGTAGTAAGAGAGTATGTGATGCATTACTGTCGTGACAGTTAATGTACAGCAGTACTGTCATGATAGTGAAGCTGAAGAAGCACTGGCTTGAGAGTGAATGTACAGCAGTACTGACGTGAGAGTGAATGTACAAAAGTACTGTCGTGATAGTGAAGCTGAAGTTGAACTGTCGTGAGAGTAAATGTGCAGCAGAGCTGTCATGAGAGTGAATGTGCAGCAATACTGTCATAAGAGTGAATGTGCAGCAGTAATGTCATGAGAGTGAATATGCAGCAGTACTGTCATGAGAGTGAATGTACAGAAGTACTGTCGTGAGAGTGAGCCTGAGGTAGTACTGTCACGAGAGTGAATGTGCAGCTGTACTGTCGTGAGAATGAGCCTGAGGTAGTACTGTCATGAGAGTGAATGTGCAGCAGTACTGTCATGAGAGTGAATGCGCATCAGTACTGTCATGAGAGTGAATGTGCAGCAGTGCTGTCATGAGAGTGAATGTACAGCAGTACTGTCGTAAGATTGAGCCTGAGGTAGTACTGTCACGAGAGTGAATTTGCAGCAGACTGTCATGAGAGTGAATGTGCAGCAGTACTGTCACGAGAGTCAATGTGCAGCAGTGTTGTCGTGAAAGTGTATGTACAGCAGTACTGTCGTTAAAGTGAGCCTGAGGTAGTACTGTCACGAGAGTGATCTCCGCGTGCCATTGCTTGATGGATCGA
Organism: Gonocerus acuteangulatus; assembly: GCA_946811695.1. Taxonomy (NCBI): domain Eukaryota; kingdom Metazoa; phylum Arthropoda; class Insecta; order Hemiptera; family Coreidae; genus Gonocerus; species Gonocerus acuteangulatus. Next base: position 107,833,407 of record OX328125.1, on the reverse strand, counting down.
TAGTCAGAAGAATAGCGTCGCTCACACAAAGGCCCGCTCCTCCAGAGAGGTTTCATTTCCAAGTACTTCAGTTGAACGCGGCGTTCACAAAGCACAATAACAGTCCCCGCTCTTTGAGCTATATCGCAGACAAGAGGACTCCCTTTCCAGGCATATCATTTGATTTCTACTGCTCAGCTGGGCTGGAGTAGCGACTCTCTCAAATCTAATATCCTTTCCAGCATTATCTGTGGCCCTGATGTGGGTCGTTCGTTCTCCTCGTATTCTGTAATTAATGTAAAAGCAATAAATTCTATTTCCTATGTCTACATTATACCAGCTGTCTAGTAAAAACCAGAGTAGGGCATTATTCAATAATTTATTTTATTCAATAAATATTCAAATAAATTTTTATTGAATAAGGATTTATTTATTGCTTAAGTTATTCATCCACTGATAAATTTTTTATTCATCAAATACCAGGGTTGGCTCATTATCCAATAAATGTTTATTGAATAAGAATTTATTCAGTTATTAATTGACTGATAATTTTTTATATAATGAATATTTAATTATTCTTCATTATTCATTCATTATTTTTATACATTAAAAATAATGTTTATTTATTTAAATTTGAACGTCCATTATTATTAACTAAGACTTTTGGGACGGGTTATCTATAGGTTACCACCCTTTTCTAGCCAGGATAGGGCTGATGCCTTTTCTTTTTTCTAAAGAAAAGCCACCACCCCATAGTGGGAATTGAACCCACGACCTTTGGCACGGGGTGTTAAGAGTTCATGCCTTAACACTCACGGCCACCGGGCCTTTAAAAATAATGTGATTCATGGAACAACAAACTCAGATTCTTTCAAAGTTCAGTAAACAATGTCACTTGAATAAATAATATTCATTTAAAGTAAGAAACATTTTAATGAACTTAGTAATTTTTATTAGGAAAGATTGTTAAAATAAATCGCTTGTATTTAACAAAACTTTCAGTCAAATAAATCAATTTCTTTAAAAAACATTATGTATTCAATAAATCATTGTTATTCAATAATGAATAAAAAGAAAAAGTTACGTTATTCATTGAATTGACTGAATAATGAATGAAAAATTATTCATTATTCAGAATGAAACATCAATTACATTCATTATTCTGACTGATTAATGCCCAACATTGGTAGAAAAACCTCTCGCTAATTCGTTTGCTTAATGCCGCTTGGCTTAGAAATGTTTTAAAAATAAATTTGATAAACAAAAACTAAACATAACATGTTTTGCTCTTGGAAATACTCAGTGAAAAATCATTTACTTTATAAATAAAGTTTAAAATGTCTAAAACGAATACCTCTCACTTAAAATATTGTTTTAAATAAATTGTTGGCCGTACGAAAACAGCTTGATTTTAACCAATTTTTAAAGTTATTCGTATTACCTAGGTTATATAAGTGTTTAGAGTAAACACAAACCCTTTTTAATTTCATACAATGCTTTTACCAAATAAGCAACAGGCCTAATAAGCCTATAGAATACCTAGGCATTTTATACAATGCCTAGGTAATGTGTGTAATATGATGTAGAAACTAATACTTACTATACTTTGCCTAAACCGCTTAGGCATTCAATGGAATACCTAGGCATTGTATAGAATGCCTAGGTAATGTGTGTAATATGATGTAGAAACTAATACTTACTATACTTTCCCTAAACCGCTTAGACATTCTATAGAATACCTAGGCATTTTATACAATCCCTAGGCAATGTGTGTAATATGATGTAGAAACTAATACTTACTATACTTTGCCTAAACCGCTTAGGCATTATATAGAATACCTAGGCATTTTATACAATGCCTAGGTAATGTGTGTAATATGATGTAGAAACTAATACTTACTATACTTTGCCTAAACCGCTTAGACATTCTATAGAATACCTAGGCATTTTATACAATGCCTAGGTAATGTGTGTAATATGATGTAGAAACTAATACTTACTATACTTTGCCTAAACCGCTTAGACATTCTATAGAATACCTAGGCATTTTATACAATGCCTAGGTAATGTGTGTAATATGATGTAGAAACTAATACTTACTATACTTTGCCTAAACCGCTTAGACATTCTATAGAATACCTAGGCATTTTATACAATGCCTAGGTAATGTGTGTAATATGATGTAGAAACTAATACTTACTATACTTTGCCTAAACCGCTTAGGCATTCTATAGAATACCTAGGCATTTTATACAATGCCTAGGCAATGTGTGTAATATGATGTAGAAACTAATACTTACTATACTTTGCCTAAACCGCTTAGACATTCTATAGAATACCTAGGCATTTTATACAATGCCTAGGTAATGTGTGTAATATGATGTAGAAACTAATACTTACTATACTTTGCCTAAACCGCTTAGGCATTCTATAGAATACCTAGGCATTTTATACAATCCCTAGGCAATGTGTGTAATATGATGTAGAAACTAATACTTACTATACTTTGCCTAAACCGCTTAGACATTCTATAGAATTCTAGGCATTCTTTCCCGGTAACATATAGTAAACATATTTACATATGTAATATATAAATATACTATCTTTTACCCGGTGTGGCATGCTACACCTAATTTCTGCATCTATAAAAGCCCAAATAAATTAGAAACCAAATAAATAATATTAAAATCTAATAACACAAATCTGTAACGGTTCGAGTTCACAGTTTCGAACCCGTGACCTCGGAACTGTTAATCCTAGACGATTTTAACCTAGCCTACGACTCCCCGTATCAACACCTACCTCTGTGCCAAGATTGATCAAAAACGGTCAAACAGTGTGGATTTGTATAAGGAACAAACATACACACAGACAGCCGATAGACTTTTTAACTGAGGCTACGATACTTCTCGGGTCAAGACCAACCTCTGTGCCAAGTTTGGTCAAGATCGGTCAAACTGTGTGGATTTGTATAAGGAACAAACAGACAGACGGACTTTTTTTATATATATATAGAGATTAAATATAATATATTTGAGGGTTCCTTAATATATTAATATATCAAGGAACCCAGCTTATAAGGTTGGCCTCATGACCGTGTTCTGTAACCGATTTTGAGAATTATTAAAAAAAACTAGTTTTTGTATCTAATTTTCGGTTTGGGTATTTAGAATCACGGGATTCAGTTGAAATATTTTCTGCATGTTTGAAATTCATCCAAACTAAGATGGTAAAATTTTGGTAATGTTTGGAGTTAAGGAAGGATTAGAAAATAATATTTCATTAACATACATGAAAAGTCTTGGGAAATTAGTATATTTTCATTAATATCTTGAAAGGGTTGGGAAATCTTGGAAAGCAGAAGGTGACCATTGGAAAGCTTACTAAATTCTTTAAAATAAAGGTACTTGAACAATATTTTATGGGACGGTTAAATTAGGCGAAATAAGCTCTTAAAACTTTGAAGATGTTGGTTTCGTTTATTTAAACGGTTATTCTTGTCTGCTTCCCTTAGCTTTTTTATTGCTTGTTATTTTTGTAATTGCTTATAGTAGGAAAACGTATTTTTTAGTAAAACAAACTATAGTAAAGATAATAAATTTTAACAGAACTGGATATAATGGAGTACATTTACTTCTAAAAGAGAATCTGTTCATCAAAAATGATTTATGTCTGATTATTTTCATATTTATAAAAGGTAAAGATAATGAAATTGAAATCTAGAAAAAAGATGGAACTGTTTTTTGTCCCAGTTTTCCGTCAAAGCAACGACGACTACGCTATTCATTTCAACTTTATGGTTTTCTTCCTCCTTCGATAAATTAAAGATAGACCCCTCCTTTTTCATAACCAGGACATCTATATCGTTTCATTACATCTTCGGAAAAAGCAAATATTCGATGAGAAGTCACTCATTTTATCAAAGTATTTTAGTGTTGAGCTCCACGGTCCTTTTTATAGACATTATGTTTTATATGATGTTCTCGCCTTTTTGGACTGGTCGACCGACTGACTAGTCAACTGATATTGTTGCCGATTGACTTGCCTATCGACTGACCAATCAACTGACTGGCCTATCAACTGACTTGCTTACAGACCGACTTTCCCAACGACTGACCAATCAACTGACTGGCCTACCAACTGACTTGCTTACAGGCCGACTTGCCTGCCGACTGACCAATTGACTGAGTTTCCCAGCGACTGACCAATTGACTGACTGTCCTACAAACTGACTTTCTTACCGATTGAATTGCCTACCAAGTGACATAAGAAAACCAAAAAGTTGCTCGCCCTAATACCCGATCCTAATCCTAATCCTCGACTGACTGGCCCACCGACTGAATTGCCTACCGACTGACCAATTGACTGACTGGCCTACCAACTGCCTTTCTTACCGATTGTATTGCCTAACACCTGACTTGCCTACCGACTGTCTGGCCTACAAACTAACTTGCATACTGACTGACCAGTCGACCGACTTGCCTACCGACTGACCAATCGACTCACTTGCCCACAGACTGACCAATTGACTGACTGGCCTACCAACTGCCTTTCTTACCGATTGAATTGCCTACCATCTGACTTGCCCACCGACTGTCTGGCCTATGAACTAATTTGCATACTGACTGACTAATCGACTGACTTGCCTACCGACTGACCAATCGACTGACTTGCCTACCGACTGACAAATTGACTGACAGGCCTACCAACTGCCTTTCTTGCCGATCGACTGGCCTATCAACAGACTTTTTTACCGACTGACGTGCCTACCGACCGATTTGCCTATTGACTGACTGGCCTACCAACTGATTTACTTACCCACTGACAAATCGACTGACTTGCCTACCTACCGATTTTTCTATCGACTGAGCAATTGACTGACAGGCCTACAAGTAACTTGCCTACCGACTGACCAATCGACTGTCTTGCCTACTAATTGACCTGCCTACCGACTGAAGTGCCTATTGACAGACTTGCCTACCGTATGACAAATCAACTGATTGGCCTACCAACTTACTTGCCTACCGACTGAAGTGCCTATTGACAGACTTGCCTACCGTATGACAAAACAACTGATTGGCTTACCAACTTACTTGCCTGCCGACTGACTTGCCCAACGACTCTCTTGCTTACCGACTGACTTGCTTATCGGCTGAGCAATCGACACACTCTCTATTCTACAAGATGATTGATGTATCGTCTTACTTAAGGGTCGGCTCACTAAAAATAAAATATGTTTATTCATTTATTTTGTGGTCTAATGACCCAAGTAGTCGAAGCACCTTATAAAAAAAAAATATATATTTATTTTGTGTTTCGTATCTTGGACGATAAACACACTGAGCTAAGTTTTTTAAGAAATCATGAATTGCTTTTAAGAGTATATTTTACAAAGTAATCAACTAATATATGAATGAATTCTAAAAATCTTGCTGTAATACATCAATAACAAACCTGTAGCAAAAAAGAAGTATATTGGAAATATATTTTTGAATAAAGGATATCCAAGGAGACAGCATGCTTCTCCAGCGAGGTAGAACTGCTGAACCAACATGTTATAACGATCTGCTTCGTTCTCTAACGACCAACATCTATATCTGCCTTTTCTCTTTGGCATCTTATTGGTTTTCAGGTGCTTTCTTTCACTTTTAGGCAGAAAAGCAGCATTTTCCGATGAAATATAGCAATTGGAGTTGCAGTTATGTAGGAATGTCTTAAACACACATGTGTATGTACAGTAGACTTTCCCTAATCCGGTGGCTTCAGGACCGTCGGATTAGAGAAAACGCAGGATTAGACAATGCAGTTAGAAATGGTCACTTATGTATTTGAAAACCTTATTATTTTAATCTTCTTATTTTTAAATAAGAATAATAATAATATTTTATTTCAAAATAAAGTGGTGTGATACAAGGAAGTGCTACTTTTTCCGACCGTAAGCCTCAAAGAACAAACGTATTAAGAAATATTTTGGGTCATGTACAAGAATAATATATATATATATATATATATATATATATATATATATATATATATATATATCTTGACATTGATTTGGCTGGACGGTGGTGGTACTGCATCATAATAGGAAAACCAACAAACTCCAAGGTCTCCACCACAAATGATTTATTTTATTCACTCAAAGCAAGCTTTCGGAGTCTACAGCTCCATCCTCAGTGCTTCCAGTTCTTCACTGCAGGCGGTTCACCCGTAGACTCCCAAATGGTTCACCCGTGAGTCTACGGGTGAACCGCCTGCAGTGAAGAACTGGAAGCACTGAGGATGGAGCTGTAGACTCCGAAAGCTTGCTTTGAGTGAATAAAATAAATCATTTGTGGTGGAGACCTTGGAGTTTGTTGGTTTTCCTATTATATATATATATATATATATATATATATATATATATATATATATATATATATATATATATATATAGTTTTCACAACAACAACCCTACGATGTGGAAGTTTATGGTTTTCAAGTCAAGAAAGTGGGTTCCACAAAAGTAGTAGACACCATGGTACACGTCTATGCGCATTCTGGTTTCGTATAAGCGCATTTAACTTGAAGAAAAAATCACATGCGGCTACCTGAGCATAATTTACGATGACTTTTCAGCGTGTACGACTCTCCGTTATCCACTGAAATCCATTTGAATCGAGATTGCAACGAACGAATATAAAATAGGAGAGAATATAGAGCCTTGCGGGACTCCATGAAAGTTTCCGCATAAAACTCCGCCTAATTGGGCGAGGACTAAGAGATTGGACCAAGACAAGCTCTAATTGTCAGTTCAGTCAAGGACCTTGTCTTCTTATCAAGATAAAAGCTTCTTTTCCGCTTACTTTTTACTTAACAACTAACTATTTAATTGTCTTTACATTAAGTCGTATTTTTTCAATTATTATTATAGACTTACATGTATTTTAATATATTTGCTGTGTTTTTCTTAATAAAACAAGACTTATGTAATTGTGAAATTAATATATGCGATATTTCTTCACCCACAAATGTAAGATCTATTTGGAATTAATAAAAAACTAAATCACTTGTTGCGTGAATGGAATTAATTATTAAAATGTTTTGCGAAATTAATTGAAAACATTACAACCTATAACAGGCTACATATACTGTGTGAAGGGCAGATACTGCAGAGGTATCTTAGCTTTTGGCACACTATGGAGATGGTCAGTACAATGCTCCAGCCACCTGATTACCCGTTAATAAATTAATTAAATGCTGGCGGGCCTAGGGGCGGTATGGGATCCTACATTTATAGACGGTTGACGTTGCCCTATATTTCTCCTGATGGACGATATTATATATTTAGCGTTTTGTGCGGATGTAATTATAACTGAACAAGCTGACCCGACAGATAACACCTTCTGTTACTTATTGGTGTTAACAACAAAATTTTCTTATAAGTGATTTGTATGTGTATATCTACAATATTTCATTATTGGCTTAAGTATTCTATTTACTTATTCTGAAATGTTATTTTTGTCTCTCAGCTGACGACGCCTAACTAACTACACCACATTAAAAATTATTTTATTTTGTCTTTGGCTTTTACATTACTCAGCAGTTGCATGCTAATTTATATATATATATATATATATATATATATATATATATATATATATATATATGTGTGTGTAAAATTAGCATAAAACTGCTGAGTAAAGTAAAAGCCAAAGATATATATATATATGTAAAATTAGCATAAAACTGCTGAGTAAAGTAAAAGCCAAAGATATATATATATATATATATATATATATATATATATATATATATATATATATATATATTATTTATTTTAATTTATTTCCTTTCCTAAGTAACCCTTAAGAAAGAGAGTTTATTTTATTTTCTGCATGTGCCGTACATTGAAAATGTACATAGCATGTAATTCATTTCATATTAATATTTTTTTCTATATATATATACAGGATGTTCCAGTCTTAAACCGACATCGTATATCGATGGGGAATTGAAGAACTAATTCAAAAAGTCCTTTGGCGATTTTCGATTCGTTTTCGAGAAAAACGCAAAAAAAACATGTTTTATTGGATACATTCCGATTTATTGCTTAAACGAAGCGTTGAACGAAAAGAACACCTTTATACAAAAGTTGTAGCTTATTAAATTATCTTTAAGATGAAATCGAGTTCAACGTCTTAATCAAAAAATCAGTCCCGTAACAGGCCACGAGGGCCCTGAGGGGCAGATACTATAGAGGTATCTGATTCATGACCATACGGCACACTAGGGAGATAGTGTGGTCAGTACTATGCTCCGGCCGCCTGATTTTCCCCTTGGCCGCTTCGATTGCTAGAGTCATTAGCACCAACCAAGGTACCCATTATTAAATTAATTAAAGGCTGGGTTGGCCTAGGGACGGCCAGGGAGGCCGAATTCAACCTATGAACAAATAGACTAGAAGAAAAAATCTTTAGTGCTTGCTTGGGATTTGAACTCAGGCCTCCAGCTTATTAGTCCAGTGCTCTACCACTGAGCTAACCTCGCCCCCAGTTCATCAAAAAAAGTGAAGCTAGATTATTTTTTCCAATTACGATTATCTTTATTCAAGCTAAGACGCTCAACTTGGTCTCATCTTAAAGATAATTTAATAAGCTACAACTTTTGTATTGGAGTCTTTTTTTCGTATAACGCTTCGTTTAAACGATAAATGGGGCTTTGTCAAAACAAAAAACAAAGTTTTTTGCGTTTTTATCGAAAACGAAAAAACCGCAAAAATACTTTTTGGCTTAGTTTTTGATTTCCCATCGATATGCAAAGTCTGTTGGTTTAATACTGGGACACACTGTATGTATATATATATATATATATATATATATATATATATATATATATGTCTATGAGTGCGTAGACCTACAATATATTTAAGCTATATATAAGTATATAATAAAATCTTTAATTTAAAACATTTTGTTGAAAGCAAGTTAATTGTAACATTTTATTATGTGTCTAAAACATTCATAATGAATCTATAATCAACAGTCAAAAAATGTTATGTTTTATTTAAATTGGAAGAATAAGTAATATCTGCCTTCTTCCCTCATTTCATTAATTCTCTTGTTGGTATATTTTAAGAAATATATTTATTATAGTGTAATTTATTAATAAAATGTAAAAAATATATATATAAAATAAAAATAAAAATAAAAAAAATTGTTGGAATGATACTTATGGTAAGGTTAATAAAGAGATACATACCTATATCCAGGTATCTCGGCTGACTGGAAAAAAATATATAAATTAGTCATTTTTATTGGAATTCTTAAGATATATTGATCAATTTTTATTATAAAATTATAATGGGTTTTAAATGCATAATTACTATAAATTATGCTATGTATTTTAATAATTAGTCTGCTAAAAATATTTCATTCAGAGTTTAGATATTGAAAAAGAAGAATCTTTGCGAAACATATTGTATTTGTGCAAAATTTGGTGGGCTTTTTTTGCTTATCATATTTTAATTCCTATTAAAATATGATCAGTAGCATACAAAAAAAAATCAACAAATCATTACAAAATTAATTTACAATTTTTAGTTGAGCACTTTCGAATTTGAAATCACGGATTGTCATCGCCCCATCGAAAATTACTTAAGAAACGTTTTTGTAGAGAGTAAAGAATTTATTATGCTTCCAAATGGTCACCTTCCGCTTACTGCAACTTTCCAACATCCGAAAAAGTCTATTTCAAATTGCATTAATTTCATGTCATTAATACACTTTGTTTTCGAATACTTCCTTAACTCCAAATTAAACAAAAATTTGAAGACCTTAGTTTGGATAAATTTCGAACTTGTAAAAAATATTTCGATTAAATCCAACGAATATAAGTCGGTATTCTGCTGGTTAACGAACTTGAACTTTCAATTAAGACCAAATATTTTTGTACCAAATTTTGATGAAATTGGACCATTTTTTAGCCTTTCGGCCGCTGAGCGAACACAAATATATATATATATATATATATATATATATATATATATATATATATATATATATATATATATATATATATATATATATATCCCAGAGGGTGAATCAAAATTCAGTCTTCCCACAAATTTTCTCTTTATTTTGCACTAGGCCTTTCATCACGAATGTGCCATCATCAGGTGCTAACAACAAATAAAAACATGCATTAATATTGTTTGACTCCTTAATAACAATCAATATTGTTTGACTGTTGTTGGACAGTCAAACAACAGTTACAGAAATCAAGGGCAGAAAGCATTGAAGTTTTCATGAAGAAGTTATTGAGATTATTTTTTAGCGGGGTTCCTCCCTCCCTTCATAGGGAGGAACCCCGCTTATAAGGTTGACCTCATGAAGCAACCCGAAAGTAATAGGAATTCCACGTTTCAGAACCTTGGAATCACAAACAAAACGATGTTCAAATTTGTATATATATATATATATATATATATATATATATATATATATATATATATATACTTATCTTCGTGGACGGCGGAAGGTCAACAAATAAAATCTTCAACACTCAGTATCACCAACTTTATTTCATCCCTACATGGGTCACACCTTTATTGGTGCCTCTTCAGTGGAAAAAATTACAAAAATAAAACTTACAGCCTACACCTGAGGAGGATAACCTTCCACCAGTACGGCCACGTCTAGAATGATCATGGTCTGAAAGAATTCAATATGGCGAAAAATAAACAGCTGATCGATAATCGATATGTCATACCTTTAAAAATGTTTAAAAATGAATTTCCAGAAGAAATATAGTCCTAACAATTAAAACCATCTTCCCACCTTCAACATAAAAAAAACGGAAATACTACATTTAAATACTATTTTTATTAACTTATTTGACAAAAAGTAAAATTATGTTTTTATGTTGAAGGTGGGAAGATGGTTTTAATTGTTAGGACTATATTTCTTCTGGAAATTCATTTTTAAACATTTTTAAGGGTATGACATATCGATTATCGATCAGCTGTTTATTTTTCGCCATATTGAATTCTTTCAGACCATGATCATTCTAGACGTGGCCGTACTGGTGGAAGGTTATCCTCTTCAGGTGTAGGCTGTAAGTTTTATTTTTGTAATTTTTTCCCCTGAAGAGGCACAAATAAAGGTGTGAAACATGTAGGGATGAAATAAAGTTGGTGATACTGAGTTGAAGATTTTATTTGTTGACCTTCCGCCGTCCACGAAGGTAAGAATATTTAGAAAAGGGTCAGTTAAAGAATAATTATATATATATATATATATATATATATATATATATATATATATACGTGTGTGTTTATGATGGGACATAAATACTTAGTCTTAAATGAAAGGTCCAGTCGAATCTTCGTTTGGGAACATTATTTCTATTTATTTATTTTTTTGGCAAAATTCGCGCATATGAAACCTTGGGGATTAAGAATTTGTATTTAAAAGCCTTAAAATACATTTCTTATTAGTTTTATGACCTTAGAAATGACTGGAAGTAATGTCTATAACTGTCTTGGAGATAAATACAAAACAAATTTATTTTCACTATTGGATACTTCAAGATGGGGGAGACAATTTTTTTTAAAAACAGATATAAGTTATGACCAGGGACCGAAAATAACTATTTTTTTTTTTTTTTTTTTTTTTTTACGGCGCATCTACACCTAGGTCATTAGCGCCGACGTCCAGGGTGCAGCGAGGAATTTTACCAGCGAGCCGTGGGATGATAAAATTCCTGCCGGAGGTTGGGAATCGAACCCACCATCTCCCGCTTATGACTCCAAGGCGCTAGCCATTAGACCACGGGAGACCCCGAAAATAACTATTAATTTTTATTTCAAATGATTTTCAGTTAACCTTTAATTTTTATTATTGGGAAATAAAAATAAAAATTCCATCGTAATTGATATATTTTATTTTTATTTATTTTTTTTTTTAAATGTCTAATAAATTTTATTTCAAAAAATAAAAATTATTTGAATTATATTATTTCAATTTTTTTTTTATACAAATTTTTTATTACTTTAACTTTAATCATTGTTTTAAATAAAAAAACAATATTAGTGCCATAATGAATAGAAAGTAATACAGAAAAACAAATTCTCGAATATACAATATATACTCATAGAAATGAATTGGATTTAGAGGAACTTTGATTCACTCACATAAACACATAACTTCTAATAAAGAAAAGGTTCCAAATCAAGTATTTATTTATTTATTCCGAGGATAAAGATATTTAATAAATGAGTTTCACTTTATCTTCAATTTTTATTATTGGGAATTAAAAATAAAAATTCCATAGTAATTGATATATTTCATTATTTTTTTAAAACAATTTTCTAATATTTTTTATTTTTAAATTTTAAAAATAAAAATTATTTCATAACAGTTATTCATTAATTTTAAAAATATAAATTATGAACTAATTTTTTTGTCATAATTTTTAGGAAACATTTAATTTTTATTTCGGTCCTTGGTTATGACAAACAGAGATAATCAGTAAATCGTCATAAAGTGGAAGTAAACATTCCAAGCCAATTTAATATGTTACAGCAATTCAATTGATAACACTAGAGCGCTCTTGATCGTCCAAAGCTTCCTCCCTGAAAGTTCATCTAAAATTTAAATGAACTTTAAATTTTAAATACACACATTATATATGTGTGTATACTTATGTTTTACACGAACTTACGTATTCACCCTTTACGTGAGTTTATATTATTTTATACATATACCGTACACGAAATTTGTATTTTACATAATATGTAATATGATAATATAATAAATCACTTTTTTTTATTACACTATGTATACAACAATTTAAATTATAAATCATTAAGATAATAATAAACAAATCTAAAACAATACTAAACCATTTTTTTCAGATTCGAAACTTTGCTCTTGCATTGTGGGCTATAGGAATTATCGCAAATTGTCACAACTCTAGCCCCATAGAATAGCCTTTAATGCCTTAAATAAAATATCGAAGAAGACCATTTTTCAATATATTACTTCGTCAATGAATTGAATATGTTCTTTCGCTGTTTTGCTCCGATTTGCATATTCGACAGCTCGACGTATGTAATCTTCAATATATATATATATATATATATATATATATATATATATATATATATATATATATATATACCCAGTGTGCCATGCTACACACACTTTCTGCCTATGTCTCTCCTGTACACCCAGTTACGTCAAAATCGGCCAAACGGTGTAAATTTGTTTATATCTCTCTAGTAGGGGTCTCCCGTAGTCTAGTGGCAAGCGCGCTGGATTCATAAGCGGGAGATGGTGGGTTCGATTCCCACCTCCGGCAGGAATTTTCTCATCTCAAGGCTCGCTGGGAAAATTCCTCGCTGCACCTTGGATGTCGGCGCTAATGACCTAGAAGTAGATGCGCCGTAAAAAAAAAAAAAAAAAAAAAAAAAAAAAAAAAAAATCTCTCTAGTAATTCGTGAAACAGCCAACAGAGGCCAGCACCACAGCAATTCATAAAACAGCCAACAGAGGCTACTCCTTAGTTAGACAGTGACTGTTGATATAAAATTGAAATAGACTCCATTACTTGATTATATAATGATGTAAAGTCATCAATGAGTTCGAGTTATTCTAATTATCAAGAACATCAACAAATAAATTTGAGGCATTATTCAAAATGGCTGTCGATTCAAAATGGCCGTCAGAATCTGAATTGTTTAGTGTAGCCGATTTTTCTTGAACAAAACTTTTGATCTTTTGACCAAATTTTGAAATTTGACTATTTTTGACCTAGCCTAGGAGATTACCCGTATCTATGGCTACCTGTGTGCCAAGTTTGGTCAAAATCGGTCAAACGGTGTAGATTTGTATAAGGAAAAAACAGACAAACGTACAAACAGACAGACACGTGAGTTATATATATATATATATATATATATATATATATATATATAGTTGAATATCGTTGTAAGGATGGAATAAATTTACAACTATTGGACTTGTAGTTGTTTCATAGATATAAAATTCGTAAACTAGACAAAATTTACTTCAAGAACAAGTAGACTTTGTTAATTACAAAACTAGCGAAAGGGGGCTAAAACTAGTGAATGGGGGCTAAAACTAGTGAAAGGGGGCTAAAACTAGTGAAAGGGGGCTAAAACTAGCGAAAGGGGGCTAAAACTAGTGAAAGGGGGCTAAAACTAGTGAAAGGGGGCTAAAACTAGCGAAAGGGGGCTAAAACTAGCGAAAGGGGGCTAAAACTAGTGAAAGGGGGCTAAAACTAGTGAAAGGGGGCTAAAACTAGTGAAAGGAGGCTAAAACTAGCGAAAGGGGGCTAAAACTAGCGAAAGGGGCTAAAACTAGTGAAAGGGGACTGTTATTGAGCTATTGCTTTCTATTAAAAAAAAAAGTCTTCAACTTAGGATCTACACATCCTATATATATATATATATATATATATATATATATCTTGACATTGATTTGGCTGGGCTGTGGTGGTACTACCTCAAATAGGAAAACCATTATTATTTATAATATTTGTAATGGAGACCGGGTGTTTTGGATTTCCTATATAATATATTGTTAGCCATTATCTCCGGGTGAAATATTTTTTAATTGTCAGTCGATCTATGTCACCAATCTATACATATAAAAATCACGTGTCTGTTTATCTGTTCCTTATATAAATACACACCGTTGGACAGATTTTGACCAAACTTGGCACACAGGTTATGATAAGGGGAGTGTCGTAGGCTAGGTCAAAATTTTCTATCAGCTGTCTGTCCATATGTTTTGTTCCCTATACAAATCCACACCTTTAAACCGTTTTTGATCAAATTTGGCACAAGGTTAGGTCTTGCTACGGGGAGTGTCTTAGGCTATGTGAAAATGGCCTATCAGCCGTATGTCTGTATGACTCTTTCCTTACAAATCCACACTGGTGTAGCAAGAAAAGCCGGAGAACAGCTAGTAAAATTATATAAAATATATATTGTCTACGCTTTATTCTACTCAATAGCTTTCATATTTTGCTTCTTACTAGAGCGTATCTTTTTTATTTCATGTGTTAACAATTACTTTAACGTTACACAGACTAAAATAATGTCGTCACATTAAACCTTCCAAGTCATACACAAATAATTTTTATGTTGTAATAACAATTGGATATTTTATTATTTATTTTATAATATGTTTTTAAATTTTATATATATATATATATATATATATATATATATATATATATATTTGTAATTTTATTTTTAAATATTTTTTTTTATCTACTTTTACATAGATTAGTTCCACATTAAATTAATTTGGTATGTTAGTGTTTATTTGATGTATTTTCAATTATTTATTAAAATATATTTGTTTTTCTTTATATCATTAATTAACTTTACTAATTGTGTGAGCAAATCATCTTGCTGTTTTGGAGGTCTGTAAATCAAGAACTAAATAAACAAATTAATTTACTTATCATATAAATTTGAATGTTTTATATATAATTTATATGTGTATATAAACAAGAACATAAATATATGTTTTAAGTTTGGAATTTAATTAAAATTAATATTTTCATTTGCTGTGAAATTGTTAAAGTATTATAGCATTTACTAGACTCAAAATGGAAAGAAACAGTGTTTAATATTGATATTATTTGAACAAAATATATCTTACACAAGTAAATAAATAAATAAAAAATATAAACTAACACACACACACACACACACACACATATATATATATATATAAATATATATATATATATATATATATATATATACTTTTTCTTCCATTGTTGACCTTAAACTTCTTAAAACAAGTATATATATATATATATATATATATATATATATATATATATGGACGCCTTTAAACGGAAAGGAACCAAATACCATCTGTTCATTCTTTAGAGAATTCATTTTTTAGAGAATTGGGTTTAAGGTTGTTGTTTCATTAATTTTCTCTCATTAAAATAAACTGTTGTTATGGTAATGGGGTTTTATTTTTATAGTTATTGATAAAATGATGCTTGATTCGTTTCTGTTTATTACAGCATACTGGATACACCATTTCACTTTTTTTTTTTGGTATTTTTTCTTGTTTTAATGACAACAATATATTTTAACCAGTTTGTTATAACTATATAAATTCTCTACAAGATAGCAACAAAAACTCAATTTCGTTAAAAATGGCGATTGGTTCCTTTCCGTTTAAAGGCGTCCAGATATATATTGTTGTTTTTAGCGCCTTTCTGCCCTCTCTCCATAGGGAGGAAAACCGCTTATGATGTTGACCTCATGACAATATCCTTTTGTTCCGACTTGAAAATTTCACATTTCAGGACCCATAGGTCACGAAATAACGGTGCTTTTTTGTTTACATATGTATATTTGTCTGTTCACAATATCAAAAATGGTCCGATTTTAATGAAACTTTGTTCAAAAGTACCTTGTCAATTTAAAAGGTCAAGTTCAGAAACCAGCTGAATCCGCGTAACCGTAATGCTGTTTTATGGGCGAAATTTGCGCGAAAAAAATCGTTGTATTTACGTATTTCCGTTTTTAGGCTTCCATTTACACTTTTTAGCGCGGTTCCTCCCTCCCCCATAGGGAGGAACCCCGCTTATAGGGTTGATACAATGAAACAATCCGGAAGTGCCGACTAGAAAATTTCGCGTTTCAGAACCCCTAGAGACCGAAAATAACGGTGGTTCAAATTTGTATATATATATATATATATATATATATATATGTATATATTTATATATATATATATATATATATATATATATATATATATATATATATATATATATATATATATATATTTGTCTGTTCGCTCATTTCTGGCTTCCCTGATGGTCCGATTTTGATGAAATTTAGTACAAAAATCTGTCGTCCAATTTGAAAGGTCAAGTTCGTTAACCAGCAAAATCCGCCCACTGGAAGATGGCGTTTGGGGCGAAATTCGCGCAGACAAAATCGTAACGCTTACGTTTTTGAGTTCATAAGCTTGTAAGTACTCTTTTTATAGGCTTCTTGGGCTAGAAAAACGAATGAAACCATTTTCAAGGCGATAGCTTTAACCGTTGTCGAGAAAATTGGAAAAATAGTTTTTGAATACCGTTTTTGGTTTGGGTACTTAGAATCATGGGATTCAGTTGAAACATTTTCTGCATGTTTTACTATCATTAAAACTAATATGTTGAAATTTTGGTTACGTTTGGAGTTAAGGAAGGGTTAGAATAAAATATTTTATTAACAGACATAAAAAGTTTTGGTAACTCTGTATATTTTCCTTAATATCTCGAAAAAGGTTGAGAATCTTGGCAAACGAAAGAATACCATTAGAAAGCTTACTAAATGCTCTACAAAAAAGGTTCTGATGAAAGTTTTGATTAGGCGATGTCAATCGGAGAAATAAGTGCTTAAAACATTAAAGTAATGGATTTTGCTTATTCGAACTGTTCTTTTTGTCTGTTTTTATTCCTTGTTATTTTTTAATTGCTTATATTTGGATAATGTATTTTACAATAAAACAGATTAGGCAAAATAAGAAAAACAATTCATTGTTAGAAACGTAGCTTGCCTAGAGAAAAAGATTCGATGACGTCTTTTGAATATTTTCAATTGCCTTTTTGCTGTTGGTTTTTTATTTTATTTTTTAATTGATTTTATCTGTAGAATTATTACTATAGTAAAAGAACACCGGAATATGTGAAAATTTTTGATATTTTCCAATTCATTGAAACGTATGAAATGAAGTATCGCTAGAAGAGGTTTCTAGGGTCTTGCGGACCCGACCCTAACCCCAGGTATAGCCATAAAACCCTTTGAACAAAGGCCGAGGAAAATATTATCTGTTTCTATTCTATGCTTTTCAAATGAGAATAGGGATATGAACAAGAACCGGGGTCTCCCGTGGTCTAATGGCTAGCGCCTTGGATTCATAAGCGGGAGATGGTGGGTTGGATTCCCAACCTCCGGCAGGAATTTTATCATCCCACGGGTCGCTGGTAAAATTCCTCGCTAAACTCTAGATGTCGGCGCTAATGACCTAGATGTAGATGAGCCGTAAAAAAAAAAAAAGAAAAAAAAGAACTGGAACCGCGCTAAGATGACGCAGTTCCTGCGAGTCGGACTTTTATAGATTCATATCGTAGGGAAAGGACTGAAACCATTTTCATGGTACCTGTAAATTATTTTAGGTTTTGATACTTTAGAATCCTTGGATTCAATCGAAATGTTTTCTACATGTTTGAAACTCACCTAAACTAAGATATTTAAATCTTTAGGAAGTATTAGAAAAAATATATTTTAATAATAGTCATGAAAAGTTTTGGAATCTTTGTATATTTTCATAAATCATCGGGTCATTATGGAAGCTTACTAAATTATCTATAAAAAAAAAAATGTTTCTCGAGCAATTTTCGATTTGGTGATTTCTAATGGAGAAATTAGCGCTTAAAACGTCGTGTATGAAACTGCAGATAGCAATCTTCTAGCAGGATCTCTAGTGGTTAGCATGCTGGATTCTCATGCGGGAGACGTGGGTTCGAGTCCCGCCAGTGGAAAAATACCTGTTACTTCATGGGGGCTTTACCGGGTTATAGTGACTACCTGTATATAACCCGGTGACAGCGGACAAGAAGGCGATGAGCCGTATAAAAAACAATACAAAAAACCATCCAGCACCGATGCTACCGTTGATTTTTTTTTTATTCGTTACAAAAATTTAATTTAATTTTTTTTTTCTAATTTTTTGAAATGTAGATAGGACATAGTACATAGAAACCAATTTTATCTATATTTATATTTTATAGTGACCCAATCTTCTTTAATCTACGACCCGAAAGGTCAACAAAAGAGAATTAACAAAGTCAATTCAATATGTTTGTGTTTTTGCTCTACATGTTTCACACCTTAGGTGCCTCTTCAGGAGCTAAAAAACTCACTAAACTAAAAATACTGCCTACTTGTATTTAGGCGAACCTTCCCGTACAATATCCACGTTCAAAATGAGCTTACTAATAGGTATACGGTCTATCAGCAGTGTAAAATCGCCAGATTCCAGAAAACAACAATCCATCATCCAGAAAGAGATTAACCCATTGAAATAAAATAAAATAATTATATTATATATATATATATATATATATATATATATATATATATATAGACATAAATTATCATATTATGCAATAAATTTGCACATTTGATAAAAACGTCTTAAAATATAAAAAAATTCCGAAAACCATCTCATTAAATTTCCGAAACAACAATAATTGAAAGAAAAACATTTACAATAAAAGATTTTCTTGGAAAAACATTCATAATTCCATCCTCAAAACGTTACATTATTACTTTTAGGGAGTTTTTATTTTTAAAGTAAAAATAGTTTCTTTTCAATTGTCTATAATTATCTTCATTCCTTTTATTTGTTAAAATCGTCATTTATCATTATATATATAATACAATATATATATTAAACTATGTTAAAAACTATGTTTTTATTTATAAACATTCTGATCATTGCTTACAGAGCCATGAAATTTACTTATATATATATATATATATATATCTATGGCTTGGTGCTAAAGGGGCCTATGTCAATTTTTTCATATTTTGAGTTTTTTATTTACTTCCCTTGAAATACATGCAAAAAAACAAATATAAATGTATATATATACATGTATATATATATATATATATATATATATATATATATATATATATATATACATGTATATATATATATATATATATATATATATATATATTTATATATATATATACATAAAGAAAAAAGAATATTAATGCCTACAGAATTGTTTTTATTATAAGTAAATTTCATGGCTCTGTAAGCAATGGTCAGAATGTTTATAAATAAAAACATAGTTTTTGTAAAACATGAAAAATAATCATTCACAAATTAATCATGAATGTTTAAAGGTACAATGCTAAAATAATTATTGGATATTAAAATATTTAAATATTATAAAAAATCAATGTGTATGAAATAGTTTGAAAATTCTGGAATTATAATTTGAAAACAGTAACATAAAAGGTGCAGTTATTTGTTAAATTTATATAAATACAATATTTTATATATATATTTATGTTATAATGTGAAATATTTCTATTAGTTTTGTATGTTAGTATGGTTATTGTATATTGTATTGTATATTTTGTATATTGTATATCGAAGAGACTCACCATGAACAGGGTAGCCGGGTGTAGGTAGGGGATGGCCTGTCTAGCCTCGCTCCTGCAAGTCCACTGATCAGGCTCACTTCTCTATATCGCTACTCTCACGCGCAGGTCTCACTCTCTCGCCCTCACTCTCTTACTCCCTCACACTCTCTCTCTCTTGGCTTTCCCTCCATTCCTCACTCCCTCTCTCTCTCCGTTTATTCTCTCCTCCTCCCCGCTCTCACTCTCTCTATGTCCTTTTCTATCCCCGTCTCTCTCATCCTCCCTTTCTCTCTCTCCCTCTCGCCCTCTCACTCTCTCTCTCTCTCTTCCATCACCCTCTCGCCTTCTCTCGCTTACTCTTCACCCCGAGGCATACTACCCTCTCTCTCCCTTATTAATGATTTCAATTACACCCCCTTTAGCCATCCCCTATGTCACCTTTCCTCCTAATGTATCCCTCCCTCCCCCTCCCTCTCTACGGCCCTCAAACATGAATATTTCTCTCTCTCTCTTCCCTTTTTCCCGGCAAACATATTCATTAAACGCCCCTCTCAAGTCCATTTTATTTTTATTACGTATTAAGATGAAACAACCTCTGCGCATTCCCTCTGGACATGAAACATTATGTAAATGAGCCTCCCTTAAAGCACACATCTACCTCCTCATATATTTAGGTAAAAACGGACCCACTCTAGAATACAGGAGTAATTAAAAGTGCTCTCTTTATTGGACAGAATGTGCTGAAAATTACATTAAAGTTGATAAACTCAATCCATGATCATGGAACATTTTTTTTTTTGAGCGCTGAAAGGGAGACTACGCACACATACACTTCATATTTATGTATTTATTTTTTTTTTAATTCATGTTTATTTAAAGTCTGTACAATTTATAAGTACAATAATTAATTGCGCTGGCCTAAGTATACTCGTGCATATCAGAGAACAGTATATGAAAGGAGCCAAACATTATCTACACTTCCTAATATATGTTAACATTTTAATTTTTGGTGTTTTAACCGCTGCTAGCGTGTAACGTCAAATGGACAAAAACCTAAATTTCTGTTTTTGTTTTTGTTTTTTTTATATTTAATTTATAATCCTCTAGCTAAATTTAGAAACTATTCAAGGAATTAAAATCGTATAAAACTAATAAATATTAGTTTTATTTTGATCAACAAACACATTAGCTGTATTATAAACAAGGCAAAGTCTTTAAAACCTGTTTCATAGCAACAATCAGTTTGAGCCTCTGCCTTTGAAGATAGGACAGTGTTTTTATCGGGTGATCCGATGGAAATTACTTCAAAACTATTCCTTTTTTATCTGATATAATTGATTATTATTTATCCTGAATTATTCTTCATTGATCTTTAAATTTTTCCTAAGTACAAAACTTTGATAAACCATAGCAAAAAAACTTCATCTGAAAACATCCCCAGTTTTTTAGAGCTTAAAGTTTACCTCAAACTGAGGGAAATTTGGTTTGCCGAAATTCGCCGATCCCAAAGATTTTTATTTTTAGATCCATCACATAATACAATTTATTTTTTCTTCCAAACTTGAAAAAAATGTGGATAAATCCAAGAAAACGGTATTAATCCTTAGGCAAATGATTCAATTTAATCTGCAGGATGCTCCTAAAGAAATATTAAGCAATATTAAAAAGACTGCCAGTTTAGTCCTATATTATATGTAAAAAATGTGGGAACATGTTCACCGCAGAGAAAAAACTCTTAAATACTGGTTGAAACAATACATCAACTTAGAAGAAATTGTTAATAATTTTTATCAAGAAAAAAATATTCACGCCCTGATGGCCCTTCCGGCTTCCTTAGAGGCAGACATAAAAAGGAGTTTACAGCCTTGTGTGAGAGATCGAAAAAGCGCCGGGTTTTTCTGATATCTGGCCCAGAGCTTTCTTGCCGGAGAAAAAATATAAAAAGGCAAAGCAAAATCAGTCCAGAGATTAATGAATGTATAATAGAGGATGACATTAATAATCAAATAGATATTGGTTTCGATAAAAGTTTACATTCTCAAGAATCCAGAAACGATTCAGACTCGGAATGAAGAAATTATTTAATAATTTAATAGAAAATGGTAAAATATTATTATTCAATGGCAATATTACTATAAGTATAATTTACTACTATACTATTACTACATTTTGTGTTACAGTTATAATATATTTTATAGTATTGTTATTAATAATATTATTACCTGCTATATTATTTCTATTAATATTACAAATATTACAATTAATATTATTATAGCCGTATAGTATGCATTATTATACTATTGTTACCTTGTTTTCAGTTGATTTCAATTAATAAAAATGTTTAATTGAAAATAACAAGTGGTTAATGA
Source organism: Gonocerus acuteangulatus (assembly GCA_946811695.1). Classification (NCBI taxonomy): domain Eukaryota; kingdom Metazoa; phylum Arthropoda; class Insecta; order Hemiptera; family Coreidae; genus Gonocerus; species Gonocerus acuteangulatus. Next base: position 107,810,862 of record OX328125.1, on the reverse strand, counting down.
TTTTTGTCCATAATCCGTACGCTGTGCGCTGTTAGGGTAGCTGGTCACGGGACCAAAGTCTCTTAAGCCTCCTGTGAAGGTATTTAGGATGGGTCCGTGTGGAAAGGGATTGACCTCTAGGATTTGGATGGGATGACAACTTGGAATGAAAGGTTAGGAATCGGTATTTTTCGAAGGGAATATTTAGGTCGTTGTGTAGGGTTTTGTTGGAGACATAAAAGGGAGCATTAACTATTCTACGAAGGACTTTGGATTGGAATGCATGTATTCGTTGTATGTTTGAGTGTATTGCTGCTCCCCATAATTCAAGTTGTAAGTCCAAAAGGGCTGATTATAGTTTTTAGCACTTTCCTCCGAAGGAAAGTAGCTATTGAGGTTGGACTCATGACGGAATTTTTGGAAAATTTCTTCAAATCTTTATCGATCCTACCTAGTAGACACCGAAAATGACCCCCGTTAAAATGTATATATATATATATATATATATATATATATATATATATATATATATATATATATATAATATGTGTCTGTTAACACGATAGCGGCCAGAGTTTTTGTTTTTTCGTCACGAAACTTGGTATATAGCATTCAATTAGCAAACGATTGAACGAGTTCGTTAACCACCAAAGTCGGTCCACCGGAAGGGGGGGTTTACCCCGAACCCAAAACACTAATTTGACCATGTCAGCCGTAATATTTGTTATATTTCAACGAAACTTGGTATTCGTAGTGGTAATATAGGGAGAACAGTGAGATATAAAAATTAACTAAATCGGTTCATTAGAAGGGGGGGGGGGGGTTTACTCCGGACCCACAATACCAATTCGCCACTACCAGCCGTGATTTTTGGTATATTTCGACGAAACTCGGTATTCGTAGTGGTAATTTACAGGTAAATATGTGTTTTAAAAATAAACTAAATCGATTCATTAGGAGGGGGGGGGTTACTCCGGACCCACAATACCAATTCGCCACTACCAGCCGTGATTTTTGGTATATTTCGACGAAACTCGGTATTCGTAGTGGTAATCTAGAGGTTAATATTTGTTATAAAAATAAACTAAATCGGTTCATTAGAAGGGGGGGTTTACTCCGGACCCAAATTCCTAATTTACTCATACCGGTCGTATTTTCTGCTGTATTGTAACGAAACGCGGTATACGTCGTGGGTAACTCATGAGAAAGAAGTGTTGTGCTGAATCGGTCAATCGGAAAGCGGGGGTTTAATTTGTAATATACTTCAATAGAAAAGCCCGCCAGACGTAGGTTCACAAAGCCGCCGCAATGAGCGCTTTCTACCACTAGAGTGACTGTATCCTGTTCCTGCGTTAGATCAAAATACGATAATATGAGGTTTTTTGTATTTATTACGTAGTGTAATAGGTACCATGTGTAAACATAACTCTGGAAGCAAATTAATAATTGATCAGTTACTCATTACAAATTTAAAAGAGAACTATTCATGTTTTTATTTCATTTATGTAGGATATTTTAAGCAAATTGTTCTGGAAAGCAGTCTACACTACCCAAATTCTGAGGAAAGTGCTTACGCAGCTCCTGCGTGACGGACTTTTATTATTAGCCATGGCTGGTGATTGCTTGTTTAAGGTTTTAAAAATGTTTAAGCCCTTGTAACTTAAGGGGCAGGATACACAAGTCCCTGAGACTTGAGTACATTAGGGGCAGGATACACAAACCCACAATGCAGTGATACAGAAAGGGGCAAAATACTGAAGCCCGCAAGACCGTGATGCATACAAGGCAGTGTAGTTACGGGGTAATAACTACCTTGTGCGACCAAAATAAAAGCTATTTCCTTGAATTTATAAAGAAAAAATAAATGAATATTTTTCATTTCTTCATATATATATAACGTATTTCATTTCTTTATATATATATAAAAAAAGTTACAATTCTTTGAGAAATAAATGGCGGCGATGTGCTTGACGAACGAATACCCTCTTTTTTAATGGACGATAGTCTGCAGGCCTCGAGAATTTTTTTAATAAAATCCTATCAGAGGAAACATTTCCCTCAAGTTGGCCAAATTTACATATGTCTATGATATACAAAAAGGAGACAAACGTGAGCCCATAAATTATCGTGGGATTGCATTGGCGAATTCTATCCTGAAGGTCTTTACCCAGATCTTATTAAACCGATGTTTGATATGGGATGAAGATGTTAAGGTCCTACCTGAATGTCAGACCGGTTTTCGCAAAGGCAGGGCCCAAAAATCTTGCGGCTACTTATGAAACTATATAATAGCGCCACCGTTCAAATAAAACGAGGATCCGAAATTACTTCTAAAATAAAGGCAACTGAAGGTCTCTTTCAGGGTGAGGTTTTGAGTCCATTTCTGTTTGCTTGCTTTCTGTCAGATATAGAGGTGTTCTTCAGGAGCTAGTGGTTTAAGTATAAATGGGAATGAAGATATTATAGTATTATTGTATGCTGATGATTTAGTTATTTTGGCGGACTCCCCAGTTGACCTTAAAAAGAAATTAGCTATCTTAGAGGAATATAGCAGCTTGAACTCTTTATCGGTTAATATATCAAAATCAAAAATATTGATATTTCACAAAGGCAAATGCAAAAATGACTCCAAATTCTATTATTCTGGTCAAGAAATTGAGCAAGTCAAGAAGTTTGTTTATCTTGGTGTTTTGTTCTCGTCGTCAGCACTATTTCTAGAGGAAACAATTTATGCAATTACAAAATTTAAATCTGCAATATCTACTGTTTTCAAAATTTTGGTAGGGTCTAAATGTCACGACTGGGATGCCACAACTAAACTCTTCCATGCATTGGCTAGATCCAATTTAGTGTATGCAGCTCCAGTTTGGTCTTTGAGGTTTCTGAGATATTTGGAGCAAGCAGAAACTGGGTTTTACAAGAAATTATTTCAACTAATTCGAAGTACTCCGAACTACATGATTCGATTAGAGGTTGGAGGTGACTATGTTTCTGTACAAATGATGAAATCGATGCTTTCGTGGCTCTATAAAATTTTATCTATGCCCAATGATAAATTACCAAAAATATGTTATAATCGACTATTAGCACAAGACCAAACCCCCACAAACAATGTTAAATTTAATTGGGTATCTCAAGTCAAAAATATATTTCATTCATTGGACCAAATAAATATCTGGTTAACGCAGGATCCAAATGTAATTAAAGGAAACATATGTAATATCCTGGATGCTTATAAAATTGCTGCACAAAATAGAGATCTCGATAAAATGAGAAACTCAGGATATAGTCCAATATATAAATTCATTACACCATCCACGGGACATCCTCATGACTTTTTAACGTTAAGATTACCTTTTGTAACTCTCAAAATTATTGCACAACTCAGGACTACTAGCAACTTTAATATTAAATTTTGTATTAAAAGTGTTAATTATAGCATTAATCCTAAAGAAATGTGTATCCTTTGTAGATCGAATGCCTATGAAGATTTGTATCATATTATGTTGCAATGCCCAATGTACTCGCCTATCAGAGAGCAATATCTACCATTGAATTACCCAGCAGATAACGCTCAATTGCATGAGATCCTAAACAGAGCCTCAAAAGAGGATTATTTCAAAATATTTCTATACCTTAAGAATATGTTAAATTTCAGGGCTTCACTGCTCGGAGAATAATTCTACTTTGTTTTGTTATTGTTTGAATATTCCTATTTTCCTCCTGTTTATCTATTTTTAAATATATTATATAGTATATAAATATAAATAACTAGGCTACATACAATATTTTTTATGTATTATGATTGCCAAAACAATATTTATTTAAATAAATGTAAATAAGTTATTTTTGTATATTATTAAGTTAAAAATATTATTAAGATATTGGTGCATGTTAAATAAAAATTAGATTAATGTATGACCCTAGTAATACTAACATTAGTTATACTAATCACATTATATAAGGCCTACTCCTCGCTATGGGGAAACCTTGTAAGCGATAAACAAAATAAATAAAATAGTCTGCAGGCGGCAATTTTTAATCTAGACCGAAAAACTAAAACTATTTCGAAAGAAGAAGGTTAAATCTAGTAAATTACGTGGTATTTTAAAGAAATATTATTTTTTTCAAAAAATGGTGAACAATTATTCATTTTCTATTAAAAATTTCAAGGAAAATCGGTCATAAAATTGTTGTAATTCAATGAATCACAAAACAATCCTACGTATTTTACTATTAAATATCATTAGTAAGCTGCTGTTAAAAGGTGAAGTTGATTGGACAAAAATTGAAGACGCCCGACTATCGCCCGATTTGAAAAACATGGTTTTGAGAAAACATCGTCGCCTGTTATGGGACTTAATTTTTTTTAACCTATACATATAATATTTCTAATGGATAGCTTTTTGTACATGGAAGATATATGGGAAAAATATTATTGAGGGCCTTTATCGAGGCAATAGTACCCAAAACAATGATTATTAGAATTTATGTATGTTGGTCTGTTTGTCTGCTGTGTGTCAGACGCTCTATACACACTAGGGTTTAACAATCGCTTAGGGGCGAATACGCCAAAACAGTCTATACACATCATCCCCTTGAACTCATCCACTCTTCGGTTGTGTGCTCGAAGCATTGAATGCCAAGACTCGTGTCGAATGAGACAATACATACTGAGTCAGTATTACTGACTACAGATCTGCCTGGGAGCGAGGTTAGCTCATTGGTAGAGCACTGGACTAATAAGTTGGAGGTCCTGAGTTCGAATCCCGAGCAAACACTAAAGATTTTTCTTCTAGTGTCTTCGTTCAGGGGTTGAATTAGGCCTCCCTGACCTTCCCTAGTACCTTGGTGCTAATGACTCTGGCAGTCGAAGCAGCCAAGGGGAAAATCAGGCGACCGGAGCATAGTACTTACCACACTATCTCCCTAGTGTGCCGTATGGTCATGTATCAGATACCTCTATAGTATCTGCCCCTCAGGGCCCTCGTGGCCTGTTACGGGACTGATTTTATATATATATATATATATATATATATATATATATATTTATATATTTATATATATATATATATATATATATGTATATATATATATATATATATATATATATATATATATATATATATATATATATATAGCGTTTAACTTATCATTAATAAAGTCTTAAAATAATAACTGTAATAACTATCTCCCTAGTGTGCCGTATGGTCATTGATCAGATACCGCTATAGTATCTGTCCCTCGGGCCCTCGTGGCATGTTGCGGGACAGATTTTTTTTTACAGCTTATTCTGGTGTAAGAGTTTTGTACTAACACCCTGAACCGTGAATCGACTGCCCACTTGAAGTTGATGCCTAGCTGCTCACAAGGTAGAGGTTACATCTTGAACAATGACTGGTATAGAGTTGCACATCCATCAAGCTAATGGACGCATCTTCCAAACCTACACGGACAGTCCATTCTTCACCACCAATCCGCAGATGTTACGCAACCCTAAAACCTTAAAGTCAACGTTTCTACAAATCTTGTGCACTTCTTAGCTATGGTTTTGCTAAGAAAGCGGCCGGTATGGGCGGATAACTACTTTGGGTCCAGAGTAAACCCCCCTCCAGATGAACCAATTTTGCTGGTTAACTAACTCATTCAATCATTTGCTAGGGGAATACTATATACCCCAAAACAAACATAAAACTCTGTTATGTATCGTATTAACGATAGGTCATGAAATGTTCGACGTGATTCTTTACATTGGCATAACTTTTTCCTTTAATAACCGATTGACATGAAACAAACACTAAAATGTTAAGTGGAACTTACCGCAATATATTAGAGAAACCCGAACAAAATTGGATAAGCCGTTTTTGAGATAAGCGCGAACAGACAAACAGATAAACAGACAAAAATTCTAAAAATCAATATTTGGGTACTATTTCGTTTGTAAAGGTCCCCAATAATTTTTTCCCCATATATCGTCGATACAAAATCAATCTAACGAATATGAAAATCACCACTTTTCAGAGTGGAAAAGTATTTATTCATAACTTTTTTTTGGACAGTCAAATATTCGGCAGATTTGACCTTTTGATAGTGGAATACTTTCCCTTTAATAGAGTGAAGTCAGATTGAAGAATTTGCCGTAAATAAGTCCAGCAGAAATTATTAAAGATGGACAATGAAAGATGCATTTTTTCATATTCGTTAGTTTGCATTTGTATCGACGATAACTTCCACGTACAGACAGCTATACGTTAGAACAGCTCGGAAAATCTTTAAAGAGTGCACCCTCAATCGGTATAATACTTAAGATGACAGTCCTCCTCACATTTGAAGTGAAGTAACCTTAACTCATCGGAGACATTTCATCGAACCAGAATCTAGAAATAAGCAATATAGTCGGAGAGCTGGTAACGCACTTTTATCATTAATGTAAAAAAAATGCAAACTAAGATAATTTTAAAATGAATAATAAATAAGACAGACAATTTTAATGGGGTTTAAATGTAAATAAAAAAAAAACAAAGTACCAAGTTTTTTTTTATATAAAAAGTTAAATGAAGTGCTTTATTCACGCTGCGATATAAACAGCGTCTTCAATAAACATATTTGAAAATAATTACAGAAGGGCAGAAACTTTTTTGGGGTTTAATTATCAGGAAACGTAAAAATAAATGTTGCCTATGATAGACTGCAATACAGTGCGCGTAACCGTAAGAGTGAATGAGAGCACCGCGCAGTTGTGGTTTTTCTCTGCGCTCTCATTGGTTCTTGCTCACCTGATCTTGTACAGCTGTACCGGTTTAAATGGCAGCGCAAATAAAAGTCTCATTTAATATTAGAATAAAAACAATTAATTTTTTTTTTTTTTACGTGTTATACCCCTTAAAAGTGTCTGCCATATTTATTATTCATTCTAAAATTGTCTTAATTTAACTTTAAAGATAGTTGGGTTCTGAATAAAACTCAATTTTTGGGAAATATTTTTTTGTACCTTTCCCCTGTGCGCAGTACCTGGTGTTCCAAGGTATGTCCAGGAAACACATGTATACCTTCTTATACGTATTTCCAAGATGTACATTATAGAAAAATTACAAGGTGCAAAAAACACTTCATGAAACGTGCGGTTACTGCCTCTCGGACTAATATATAAGGATTGATAAAATTAATAGACAAGTTTAACATAGATAACTTCCCTAAAGCGCAGACGAAGAAAAGACAAGATCGGCACCTTGACTATAGAATCGGACGAGGCCTTTGTGATTTGAGTCTTGTCTTTGACAATCCCTCGGAAAGCTGCTCGGAAAACCTCTCCATTTCTCTCTATATACCCCCCCCTTTGTTTTATTTTCCTGTCGGCGAAAATTTCACCTCTTCATAGAAAATTCATCAAAGGCCTTTTTTTCTGCGCCATTTTCCTCCTCAGATTGGGAAAACAGTTCAAAGGACCAAGGGACAATTATATTTTTTTATTTTTGCTCCTTTGTTGGTAAATTCAATTTATTATCTTTTTGAAAACATGTTTTCTTTCTTTAGGTACTTTCATTGATATTTCTTTATTTTTTTTAATTAATAAAGGGAAATTTGCTCCTATTTAAAATAGCGACGAACAAACATAATTTAAATGTTCATAGTGGAATGTTCTAAAATAAATTTATTATATGAAATATATTTAAAAACAGACAAATTGTGTATAAATTAATTTCGTTTAGACCCTTCTGCTCAAATTCAGGAATATAAATATGCGCTTTAGGTCCACCCGGCAAACCTTTGTAATGTACTGTTATAACAAAAAATCTTCTTTTTCGTACATAGCTATCACGCATGCGCGAACGCCAGCGGACACTTTTTTGTAAAGTTTTTTTTTTCGTTATTGCTAAAGCATATTTATGTTATGTTAAAAAGTCCGACTCGCAGGAACTGCGTCATCTTAGCGCGGTTACGTACATCTTGAAGAAATGGAATAGATTAGCATCACAAATCACAGGAAACTGACAGCCACTGCCATCATGATTACCACAGCCACTCCAAATTTATTACCAATACCTTTCACCGTTTGTTAGCTTATTTTACTACAATACTAATTTTACTGATAAATGCAAATAAAAACTAGAAACAACCAATTAAAAAGTGAGATAAAGAAAGAGAAAAACCATTTCAAAACAACAAAACAAACACTTTTTACGTTTTAAGCGCTTATATCTCTCATTGACGTTGTCCCATCGAATATTGCTTCAGAACATTTTTTGTAGAGAATTTAGTAAGCATTCGAATGGTCACTTTCCACTTAGCACGATTTCCCAACCGTTATCGAGATATTTACGAAAAATGTATGAAGATCCGAAAACTTTTCATGTCTATTAATAAAATATTTTTTTTCGCACACTTCCTTAACTTCAAATATAACCAAAATTTAATCATATTAGTTGGGGTTAATTTCCAAGATGTAGAAAATATTTCAATTGAATCCCGCGATTCTAAGTACTCACAAAAAAATAATGGCTTACAAAAACATTGATTCCACATTTCTCAGAAACGGTTACAGATATCGCCTTAAAAATGGTTCCATTCGTTTTCTTATGTTCACAAACCTATAAAACAAGTACCTGCAAGCACACAAACTCAAAAACGTAAGCGTTACGATTTTTTTTGCGCGAATTTCGCCCCAAACACTATCTTCTAGTGGGCGGATTCTGCTGGTTAACAAACTTGACCTTTCAAATTAAAAGACAGATTTTTGTGCCAAATTACATCAAAATCGGACCATTTTTGAGCCGTCAGGAGCGCGAACAGACAAGCATATATTTAAATATATACATATATATATATATATATATATATATATATATATATATAAATATATATATATATATATATACAAATTTTAGCCACCTACATTTTCGTGATCTGTAGGGTCTGAAACGTGAAAATTTCTAGTCGGCACTTCCGGATTGCGTCATGAGGTCAACCTCATAAGGGTTCTCCCTATGGAGATAGGGAGTAACCGCGCTAAAAGAATAGTTAAATGAACATGTTGCAAGAATTAGGACTTCTTCCTTTAAAATGGTAGGTATACAGTAAAGATGTGCGATCTTAATCCATCTTTTAAAAGATGGGAGTTTTCCCATCTTGAGGAACCAGCTTATGCTAAGCTACTATTTTTGAATCGAGC